>OX419756.1:43589983-44148337 GCA_948567375.1 Lunularia cruciata | reverse complement strand
GAGGTGATGAACCTTAAAGTCCAAAGGACTGCGACTGCTACAGGATAAGTGCTAAAAAGCATTTACCAACACACGCAAAGATTACCTCGTCCGGCTCGGCTCTTCCTGGACGACCCATCGCGACAGGAATGTCACTCGGATAATAGCACCAGCTTACCCTCACCCACTTGTGACTAGTTCTAAGATCTTCCCAAAGGGCCTGCACGGACAGCACAATCTTCAGTCATACATAATTTAAGCCCCTGCATCCCCGACGACTGAAGGTAGTTTGACACTCTCCCAATAATCTCCATAACAGAATATCCACATGATTATCATGTGCGGTGGCCGAATGCACAATTCATGAACTCTGAATGTGCTAAAAACTGGACATCGACGACTGAAGCGCATAAAGTGAGCATCCAAACTTGCCTGAAGTCTGGCAATATAGGGAGGAACGTCCGGTGTCTCTGGGCGAAAAAGTGCACAATCTGACAGGTGATACGTGAGACCCCCAACACGACAAGATCTATAGTAAGTTTTCCCTTCTCCCGTCCTAATGCTGTCTCCAACCCACTCCATTAACATAGGAATCTCTACTTGCATTCCAGTCAAGCTGTTCGAGAAGTCTGCATTCCCTTTTTCCGCCGTCTTCTCTCTTCGTCCAACTTGAGCTTTCAAAACTTGTTCAAAATTCTCTTCAGCATCTTCCTCATCCCCATACTCCATTTGCATGTCTGTTCCTAGTTCTTCAGATTCGTCTCGTACTGTTTTAGTTTCCACATGTCCAGGTCTAGACGTCAACTTCGTCTGAGACCCCGATCTGTCCCCTGAGACAAGATTCTGAGAGGAGTTCTGATCTGGTCCACTTGTCCGCGGTGACGGTTCGTTCACCAAATGCACAATAAGATGTGGTGAACCGCCATAATTCCCTAGGCCCCTCTCGTCTTTGCTCGGATGACCACCGGCCCCAACTTCTACTCTAAGCTTGCTGGACGATGTCAAGTCGGGATTGGCTTCCATTTGCTTGCTACCAGTTGCTGTTCCAGCCTCTATTGAAGAATCACGAGAATCATTGAGACTATTGGTGTCCCCAAAAATTTCGTGCGGCGCCCATAACTTCACACCGTTGGCAGAACCACGGCGATATAAGCCATACTTTTCGCGGTAATACCGTCCTCCACTTGAGCAACTGGGGCAGTTCCAATCGCCCTTTGGAACACCCTTGGTATGGTTGTTTGGTTGTACACACTTGAGATGAAAGAGTTGGTCACATGAGTCACATACCACGACAGTTCCCGTATCTTTCGCTACCAATTTGCAGAGCTTACAGGGGGCAGGTGTGTTGATGTAACTATGTTGAAGCGCTTGGTGGGTCTGAGGGGCATGAGGCATTTGATCTTGTATAAACTGTTGCACAGCCAGGCATAGCTGCTTGTGAGTTATCTGAGCCCTCTGTGGTTCTGGGACCTGGTTGTGTATATATTCTAAATAATCAGGAGAGAGAAGACTCGGAGCAGCTAAGTCTTTCCTTATTCTATTGCGGACCTTAGGAGGCTTGCCCACGGGAGTTTTGGACGACTGTTGAGATTGGCTTGTACCAAGCAGGGGTGATTCCTCTGATTGAAAGACGTCACCAACTTGTGCAGCACCATGACCGGTGGATTGTCCAACTGGCGTGGAAGAAGTCGTAGACTCCAACAGTGGTGATATTGCTGAGGTAGATTGAGCTGCGCAAAGACCCAATGAGATCAAATCCAGAGAAGATGAAACAAAGCCAATTTTACAAGAATGGGAACCGAACAACTGATCCTATACAAATGATCAATTTGGCATGGCTGTGTACTGAGGCAGCTGTTTAAACGCGAGCTACAATACGACCTGGACTTCTCCTCAGCTGGGGAAACAATCTGAGTCCAAATTAGATGAAGGAAATCGAAACGACGGACGTGTTAATACAGTCACAACAAATAAGCGAGCCCAGACCACACCAGAAAATTGCCTCCCCTGAAGACTGGACACTTTAATATTGTAGAAGCAATCAAATGAAGCAAATAACCAGGAATCATTCTTTCTACATGGGAACCTAAACTTCCAGACAAGTGTAATTTGTGTGTAATTTGTGTGGCCCAAGCACTAAACCCTGAACCAGGAACAATAATGCATGCGTGCTGAATATTAGCATAAGTAGAAACGACATCAGCTCCCGCTATTACATCCCGGTAAATGCTTGCATCACACGAACTAATATAGTGGGGGTCACATCCCTACAAGGAAAGAAAGCAAGTATTTATGTTTGCTATCATAGGACTTGCTAATGCGTGGCTCTTCACAAGTTTCTGAGAGATAAAGAAGCGCATCAAGAAGAGCCTTAGGCCATGTACCTCCAAACTTCTGGTTAAAGTAGTGATGGGTACGGAAGGGGAGTTGTAATTCTCTAGACAGGATGCAATAACTTAAAGATACGGCTTTCTTTCCGTTGTCAAGAGTCCTCAAAGTGCGACAAATACACTAAACTTCAACTACGGTATCTGTAGCTCCTGAAGATACAGTGTTAGTTCCCACGATTGTCTTGAGGTAGACACCACTTCTTCTGAAGTTTTTATGTGGGTGTAAACTTCCTGGAACGAACAACTCATCCACAAGTGAACAGACAAACCATCTGGAAGTTTCCTAAGATGTTCGGAAGACTGCTAAGTTCTCAGCTATCGACTCCACTATCTCAGCTATCATCACAATACTGAAAGCCCCAAGATCACAACCTGCAATGGTCAGATTATCCAAAGAAGTCCAACGAACCCATCCATTTATTATGACGGTGAGCACATACGAATAAAAGACTTATGAACTTGCAATGAAAGCGTAGAAGGGCAATCATAGACTGCTCAAGTTGGGTCGAGCTGACAATGTTCAAACCTGGGGGTGTGTCTGGCTGGGGCAGTCCACCAGCGGATAGGGCATCTTCGACTGGAGTATCTACCACCATCGATGCAGTATTCAAGGTAGCCTGTTTGTGATGCAACCACACAGTTTGAAGTTAGAAATCGGCGATACTGACACATCAGTAGAAAAAAGGAAATCCCATGGCTTGGCAGTGCGGGTCACCGGATCGAGGGGGCAAGAACAGACAAATGGAGATATGGAAACCCGAACGGTCAAACACCTTTCTACGCTCTTGAGCTTCGGCTTCCGCCTTGAGCCTTGCTTCTTCCTCCAGTTTTAGTTTTGCAATTGCCTCCGCCTTCACCGCCTTTGCCTTAGCTACAGCTTCAGCTTCTGCCAAAGCTTTAGCCCGTGCCTGTTCTTCTTTTCGGGTCTGTGTCATCCGCTTGAGATCCAACTCCTGCATCATTGCTTCAAGCGCCTCCTTAGAAACCAGAGCATTAGGAGCCAGTTTACTCACAAGAGCAGCGATGTTTTGACAGGCTGCAGCAGCTAAATTCCTCTCAACACAGGTGAAAGCTCTGCCAGCTCTCATTTGAGCCATGCCCGCAAGTATTATTACTATCTCGGCAGTGTGACCTAGAGCTGCCTCGACTGTTTCTGGCTCTGGAAAGAGAAAGTCATATTTCCGCCTTCTCTTCACAGGTTTATCCGCCATTGATTCTCCTTCTGCCATTCTCTTAGCTGATTTCTCGGCACAGATTTCTTCGCTTGACACCTCTAGATGCTTGGTAGTTACAGCTGCGTTGACCGGGACACCCGACGATGCACCAATTGGTCTCTCCGGCTGTAATGAGATTTGCCCATTTGGCGCGGTTTTAGCAGCTGCAAGTGCTTGATCTGCTTCAGTTGAGTTTTCACGAACAATTGATGGGGGATCGCATACTGCATTTTCTTCACTTCGGCGCTCTTGCTCAACCGCAGAATGCCCCAGGTCCCCTGACTGTTCACGAATTGAAGACTGATTACCGTCTGGAATTACGAAAGCAGGATCAGATAAAGAATTCAGGGGACTGCCGTGTGCTCCCTCGGCAAAGACAGTGACGATTGTTGACTCTAGGGCAGCGCCCTCAACAGATAACCTGCTGCTTAAATCAACCGAAGTCTCGGAATCGACCAAAGGAGCGGATTGCGCCGACGTATGGGAGGGTTCATTTCTTGCGGGAGACGAACATGACGGCCCGGAAAGCGGACTCTTTGAGGCAGGAGCTAAGTCTAACCCGCCAAGAATTGTAACACTGGTTTGGTAAAGTGATGAGACTGGTGCAGGGTAGCTTGGATCCTCGGACCTAGCGGACCTAGCAGCAGCATGAGAGGAACAGCTTGTAGGGTCGGTGCAAGAAGGCTCGTCTGCGGATGTCACATCATGTGCAGAAAAAGCAGGAAGAAGATCTGCGCGGGAGATGATTGATGGGGTCTCAAGCAAGCCGTTCTCAGCTTTCCCTTCGGCATCATGTCGGACCATATTGCTCAGCTGTTCCTCTCGCCAGCAACTACCCGTCATCACATAGAACACACCTTGCTAAATGTAGGAAATTGACAAAGGATTCTCAGCTTTCCCGAAGCAAGTAGGTGGGTTTGATTGCTGCCTTCCATTAACGATTCCACTCATTTCCCCACATCGCCCCTTTATACAAGACATAATAGCAGAAATCAGCGTTATTGAATCGAGCAGAAATGATCCCAACGTGAAATTGACTATGGCGCAATACAAATATACTACATCTGTTTAGAGGAGAAAGCCTGAGAGATTAAGGGTTTAAGTGTTTCTCAAGAAGAAATCATAAGGCAGGAATTTAGTAGCATGAGAGCTTCAATCCCTCGGAATCAAAGCAAATACATATTCCTAAAGATCTGTCTCCTCTCCAAACGCTAGTGTGCTCACTGCCTACAAAAACGAGTAAACTATCATTCTAAACATGAAACTTTCCCACGGCAAATAACGTAAGACAGAGAGCATTCAAGTCGAGTTCTCCGATATCAAGAAAAGAGGAACAAACATACGGATAGACATTTAAGCAGAATTCTTCGAACTCAAGACACTCTGGACTATAGGTTGCATCGTCATTGAAGGCACAATTTGACAATGCATTGGAGTAGCATCGGAGTCACACGGAAACAGAGACAGGACAATACCTGATGGAAAAAAATTAAACCATATCATCGTACGCAAGATCAGCAATCGGGTTCCATATTCGACGAAGAATCAACAGTTATCAACCTCAGTTAATTTGAATATCTCCACGAGACTGGAGGGGCACCCGAGCGGGGGAACAATTCTCCCCGGAACTAGAATGTTTCACGCAAGAACAACACGATATGCCCATGCCCTACCTTTCTTCTCTGCGTTTCTTTGACTGTAGTTCTTGTGTAACTTTCTTTGTCGGGCGATGTTCTTCTGTCAACGTAGTATACGGGTAATGGTATAAAGTGGCTTACGTATCGTGTTAAAAGCGTATGGAATTTGGTACAATCATGTATTACCTCTTGTCAGTTTGAGTGTAAGTCCATGCACACTCGTGCCTCCATATTTAAAATACCGGGTGAAGTGCATGGCCGAAATTTGTATGCGCAAGATAATTTGAGTAGCAAATGCACCTATGCATGATTTTTAATGCTCTTGTTTTACAAGGAAACTTTGAGAGTGCGGCCACGTTTAATTGCGGCTTTGTGCTTTAACATCTATATACGTCTAGTATAAGTTTAATAATGAGGTATTCATTATTAGTAATTATGAAATAATGAGAAATAATCTGTTCATGTTTTGATTCGGTCTGGTATAAGATTAATAATAATGTATTCATTATTAGTAATAATGAAATAATGAGAAATAATCTGTTCATGTTTTTCTTTTGTTCAAGGATAGATATTTTAATCCTCATTCTGAATAAATTCCACGGGTAAAGTTATCTCGTGAATGCAATTTTTGTTCCTTACAATATTTTGTAGAGTTTATCTTGTCACAATTTAGTAGCAAGTTTTGCTATTCACCATATTGTGTATAGTCCTTTGATTTATACTTTACTTAGTAGTTTAGAGTCAATTAAATAATCATCTTAAGTAAAGTCTCAAAACATTATGAGATAAAATTGGGGAGCTTTAGTAGCAAGTTTTGTATAGTCTTTTGATTTTATACTTTACTTAGTAGTTTAGAGTTAATCAAATAATCATCTTAAGTAAATTCTTGATACATTATGAGATACAATTGTGGAGCTCTAGAGTGTGTATGATGTCTCCCAAACCAAGCTTCAAACCAAAATCTAATCCAATTCAAGTTTACTAAGAACTATCTCAAAATTTCAAGTATTATATTTAATTCTAGGAGGAAAGAAGTAAGACCTAGCTCTAGTGTTCCAATTGGTGCCATACTTTGTTAGAATAGGATGATATGATTCTTGCTTCTAGAGTAGAGGTGGTTGATAACTAACTTGGTTTAGGAGTATGGTATCCATTCAACGACCAGTGGTTTCTTGTAGGCAACAACAGCTATATTGAAGGAGCTATTAACTAGACCTTCCTTGAGCAAGCTCATTTCACACTCGGAGTTGTACTATTGGACAACAAAACTGGGATTTCCATTTGGTATGACCTTCAAGGATGTATTCAAATAAACACTTAAGTAAGGGATTCATTGCGACATTGGAGCTTTGAATACTTATGATGCAAATAAATGGACAAATCTTAAGTAGATTGTGGAGTAAATGTTCCATTCTACTCTAAGGCCAACCGGCTTATGTTTTCACTGCATATTTTGAAGTGGATTTGACGAATGAGGACTCCAATGTTAAACAAACCATTAAATATATTATATGTTGAATACATTAGATTGGGTTTGGTTACTTGTAGTATCTTTGAAGTTAAAATATAACATAAGCTTGTTTTTAGATTAACATTGAATGAAAGGAATCATATATAATATATAGACATTAATTATAATTCATGTATAGTTAGATTATATGATATTATAAAAACTGAAGGTTAATTTTTTAGTGGAATCTATTGACATGGATTATCATTTTTAGATAGAGTTTGAAATATTTATATTATATATGATTTAGATTAGTTTTTTGTCTATTCTAAAATTGAAGTTAAAAGAATATTTAGGTTTATTTTCAAACTAAAGTTCAACAATACAAACAAGTGACTAAATCCATGATAGTCTTGAAGTATGCTTAAGCATCTTATAATCCAACTATAGATAGATGTATTATACAATGCTTGGAACTCATATTATAAGTGAGATGTTTTATTATTGATGTATTGAAACAATACATGTTTTAACTTTACAAGATAAGCTTGACTGAAATAATTATGATTGCTAACTAGTAAACACCTATTATTGTGAAGTTTGAGCATACTATTAGTCAATGGTTACAATATTGAGTATACTATTAGTCAAGCATACAAGATTGTATAAGTTGCAATAGGTATTTGGATTGCAACTTAAACTAAAATGTAGATTGGAAACAAAATATGTGATTAAATTGAATACACATCTTAAAGTAAAATCATGGTAAGATTTCAATAGATTGCAAATTTATATGGAAATTGAGGTATACTAATATATAAGCAGATGTTATGAATTCTCATAGTATTGGTATATCTTTTATACTTTAAGTGGAACTTAAACCAAGTTGCAATGAAGCAAAGAACTTAAAATAGTAAGAATAAAAGGATGTTGAGTATATAAGATGATTATCTTATAAAAGAGTTGTATTTCAAACCATCCAAGGTTTGAAATATAAATATAGGTAAAAATTAGTTTGATTATTGTTTAAACAAACTTTTATTCAAAAGTGATAAATTATTTATTGAGATTTTCACTAATTTCAAACATAAAAATCATTAAATGGATTCTTAAGCAAGTGAATAACTAGTCTACTTGAAAGCCTAATAAATAAATTTATGTTCTATACAGATGAATATCAAATGGTGGATCCTATAATGTGTAATACCAAGAGCTAGCCATATGATCTAGATGTGAAATTCGGTTTGGTAACATCTAGAATGATGTTATACATGATGGTCAAAATAGATCAGATAGAAGTATCACCAAAAGAGTACTTCTACTAATAGGGCAGAAACCGAAATAGACTTGAGAACCTTAGAACCAATAGCTAGACATATGATTTAAAGATGAGAACTGGTTTGGTAACATCTGGAAGGATGTTACACATGATGGTCTAAACAGATCAGAAGGAGGTATCACCAAAAGGGGACTTCTACTAATAGAGTAGGAAACAAAATATGCCTGAAAACTTTGAAGGCAATTTCGGAGGCCTAAATGGATGAATTAGGCCTAAAAAATGTGCAAAATCTCCCCCCCCCCAATGAAGGAAGGGTTGGCCTTACCTCCCCCCTGCTTTGTCTCGTCGAGAGCTTTCCAACAGTACCTTACTCACGTGATTTTGAGATTCCTACATGAAGATTCCCTAAAAGATTCCCTCTGGTCAAAGCTTGTTTGACCAACCAGATAGGACCTAGACCAGACATGTCACCCATCCAAGTAGGTAATCCAAGGGTGGAGCTTGCTGACATGTCACCTATCTGTGTCCCTAATCCTATGGTGGAGCTTCCTTGGCGTAGATCCTCTTTGTCTATATAATAAAGAGAAGGTGCTCCCTTGGGGCATCGATTGTATGAGTGTGCAATCTGTGTTTTCTCTCTTCTCTTGTCCTCGGAGTATTACAAATGTGTTCTCTAAGGACTTGTTTGTATTATATACTATACTTATCCTTACTCAATATTGAAATGAAGTCAATGTAATTGTTTATGCAAAAGACTGAGACTAAGGAGAGAAATAAGAGAATGGAAAGTCACATTGTGACACTTGAATGTGTGAAAACTCCAATTTTTTAGCGTGAGCTTTGGTATTTATAAGCAGCATACAAGGCTTTTGAGAAACTTCTCAAGAATTTTCCTTTTGAGCCGCTTTCTTAGGATGCAAGCAAAGTTAACCCAAAAGCTTCTCAAGAAGCTTCCTTCTAGAAACCGCTTACTAGGCATGCAAGCTAAGCTAGTTGGAAGCTTATAAAAGCTTCCTTCTAGAAGCTACCTACTTGGGGTGCAAGTTAAGCTAGTCGGGAAGCTTCCTAAGAAGCTTCCTAGATACTTCTGGAATATCTTTGCTAATTTGTCTTATTCTCTACTTTGTTAGCCTTACTAACTACGTCACTAAACCCCATATTGTTACATATTCCACCACCGCTAGTTGGTGATGTCCTTGTTGCCCTTGAAGCTTCAAACTCATGGATGGCCATTTGTGCATTTTGGAGGTGAGAAAGAGGTTCCTATGTGGCATCATGAAGAGGATACCCTTTCCAAAGGACCTTATACTCCGTATATTGTTGGTGTCCTTGTTGAATGTGACGATGTGCAAGGATATGATCAAGTTTGTACTCCTCATGATCATGGATAGAAATGTGAGGAGGAGGAAGTTGGACATGAAAGGAAAAAGAAGATGGGTTTGGAACAAAGGGTTTCAACTTGGAAATGTGAAAGACACGGTGGATGCGCATATGACAAGGTAAGGCAAGGCAATAAGCAATAGGAGAGATGATTTGGGTGAAATCAAAGGGTCTTATCGAATTGGGGGCAAGTTTACAAACTTGGGTATCAAGTGGGAGGGGTAGGTTACTAGAGGATACCATGACTTTATCATTGACTTCAAAGGTGAGGTCATGACGATGGTGGTCCGCATATTGTTTCTGACGATTTTGAGCAACAAGGAGGTGAGATTTGGCTTGTTGGAGAGATTGGGGTATGGTGGTCAAGAAGGTTGAAGTACAAGGGACCTCAGATGGAGGAGGAGCAAGAAGAGAATCTGGAACAAGCGGATCTTGGCCAAAATTGAGAAAGAAAGGGGAAAATCCAATGCTTGCCTATTTGGAGTTATTATAGGCAAATTCTATAATTGCAAGACATTCATTCCAATTGGTATGGTGGACATTAAAAAAGGCACACAATATATCCTCCAAGGTACAATTTTCATTTTTGGTTTGTCCATTAGTTTGAGGATGACTGGCCATGGACAAAGCAAGCTTGGTGCCAAGTATTTGGAAGAGTGCTTGCCAAAACTTCCCAATGAATCAAGGATCACTATCAAAGATGAGTACATGTGGCATCCCATGATGCTTGAAGACATTGTCAAAGTAGATTTGCACTAAGTTTGGAGCATCCATGATATCAAAGGTTGGTGCCAAGTGGATTTTCTTACTAAGCTTATCCACAAACACCATGATTGTTGTGTGTCCTTGCTTTGTCTTGGGTAAGGATGTGATGAGATCCAAGCTCACATGTTCCCAACAAGCGGATGGAATACGGAGTGGTTGAAGGAGTCTACTCGGCTTCTGGTTGTTGGCCTTGTTATATTGGTAGCTCTCACACAATTGGACAAACTCTTGAATATCTCGTGTCATGTTGGGCCACCACCATCGGCGTTGGAGGGTACCCAAGGTCTTGTCCACACCCATGTGACCAACTATAGTTAAATCATGGGCTTCTTGAAGGTGCACAAGTTGGAGATCACCTTAGGTTGGAACATAAATATGGTCCTCATGGAATAGAAGGCCTTTCTTGAAGAAGAAGGTGTGGTACTCCTTGTTGCATGTTGTAAGACGACCATGTACTATTTGGAGGAATGTATCTTGTTGTAGAGCTATCCAAAACTTGTTTTGGACCTTAGAGTCAAGTGACACCATTGTAATTGTTGTTGTGATGAGAGGAAAAGACTTCAATCAGTTCATCGTGATAGAGCATCAAGGATGACATGAAACCAACTTGGTTTGTACTCCAGTTTAATGTCAAACAATTGGAGTTATTCCTCACATTAATGATTTTGACTCTTCATGTGTTCCAAGTGTAAGGTCTGCAACAATGGTTTGTGATCAGTTTGCATGATTACTTGTTTCTCCAAGAGACAAGGCCTCGATACCTTGGTGACATATGCCATTGCAAGTTGTTCTTGATCTCGAGTAGAGTAATTTCTTTTAGCTATATTTAGTTTGTGAGACACAAAGGCAATGGGAGGTAGTCCATCTAGGAATTTCTATTGCAACACGGCTTTAATTGCAAAGTTAGAAGCATCAAAATCAGCCTTACATGGTTGTTGAGAATCATATGGTTGAAGAATGGTCCTTGAAGACACCATATGTTTCAACTTCTGGAATGGTTCTTTGTGCTTGGTGGTGCATTGGAAGCTCAAGTTCTTCCCCAAGAGGTCAATCAATGGTGCAACCACATGAGCATAATAATGGATGAACCATTGGTAAAAACTGGCTAATCCATTAAATGCATGTACTTCTATAGCATCCTTCAGAGTAGGCCAATCAATAATGGCCTTGATTTTCTCCTCTTCCATCTTGATCCCCTTTGATGAGATCTTGTGACCCAAGAAGGTAACGTCTTTTTGCCAAAAGGCACACTTTGACTTCTTATAGTAAAATTTCCATTGTCATGGTTATCTTAGGACTTCTTGCACATGATTAATGTGTTTTCCTTTTTTCTTGCTATAGATTAAGATATTATCCAAGAACACCACCACGTATCAATCAAATAGTCTATCCAACACCCAATGCATCTGATCCATGAAGATTGCTAGAGCATTAGTGAGCCCAAAAGGTAGAACTCTCTACTTGAAATGCCCATACCTTGAGTAAAAGGTAATCTTTTGCACATCCTCCCTATCAATGAGGATTTTCCAATAGCCACTACAAAGATCCAACTTGGAAAAGTATTGTGCTCCACTTAATTAATCAAGCAAGTCATTGATCTAAGGCAAGGGATATGCATTCTTCATTGCTTGTTTATTGAGCCCATGGGAATCAATACAAAAATGAAGTCCTCCATTCTTCTTCAGAACAAATAATACTCGTGCTCCTCAAGAGGAGGTGCTATGTTGTATGAATTCCTTCTCCAACAACTCCGTAACTATTTTTTGTAACTCCTCCAACTTCTTTGGTGAGAGCCAATAGATTGATCTACTCACTGAGTCCTCCTTGGCAATAACTCAATCTTGAAAGGCATACCACGATTGGAGGGTAATCCCTTTGGCAAATCATCCAGAAACACGTCCGTAAACTCCTAAACTATCTAATCAACCATTGCTTGACAAGGCTCTTGGCCCTCCTCAAATTGTCCTAGGGAAATTGGCTTGATCCACACCACAAAACAAGACTCATCTTCTTCCAAAGCTTGCTCTATGGTTGCTTCACTAACAAACTTCCCATCTATGGACTCATCTTTCTTCAAAGCTTGCTCCATGGCTGGTTTCCTCAAAAACTTCACATCTTGGGACTTATCCCCCTTCAAGGCTTGCTCTATGGCTACCTTCTTGACAAACTTCTTATCTTACGACTGACTATTTTTAGGTGTCTTACTCAGAGGTGCCATACAACCTAATCAAAAATTCCTACATTGGTGTTGTACTTGAATTTTTCATTGGTTCCAATCAAATTGAACCTTATGACGTTCAAGCCAAGGTAGTCCTAGAATGACATCATAGTATAGAGGTGCCACTACAAACCTCATACACTCCAAATACTCTTTCCCAATCTTGAAGGTAACAGGATGCAAGGTACAAAATGCAGAACCCTTTCTACCATCCACCATCATCAATCTACTTCCAATTACTCACTTGATAGGAATACACAATTCCTTTACTACTTGCATAAACATGTTGCGTTACTACTTTGAACTTCTTGAATCAACCAAAATCTTACAACCCTAATTAGATATTGTACCTTACAAGTGAAGCAAACTTGCATAAATTGAGCCTTCAATCCCGTTGGAACTAATCAAACTCCCAATAGGTGGCTCAAAATCTCCTATTGGGATTCCTTGTTTCCTTGAACGTTTTGCTCCACAAACTCCATCTGGGCAACTTATCGAGGTCATCCATTCTTGAATGATTATTCAACAATGTGATGCCCCAACTGGCTACAATAAAAACAACCCCCATTTTGTCGGATTTTCTCTTTATTTGCAATGCCAAGTGATCTCTATTGAATGGCTTCAATCTCCATTGGTGTCAGCTCTTCTACCCGTGTGTAATGTATTGGTAGGTTCTATGGAGGTTGAGGTCAAGACCAAGTTTTTGCAACTAAGGAATCAAAATGTTTGCCCAACCGCATGGCTTCCTCCAAGTGTTGTGGCTCTTGCATGGTTACCTCTAATTTGGTTCTTGACTTCAAGCCCCTCACAAATTGATCCAGAGCTTCACCTTCCGGTATATCTAGAATTTGCATGATGGTGTTTTGGAATTGCATGATATAATTTCTTATGGAGCCAATCTGTTTCAACTCTGCCAACCTATCTTGTGCAGCTTGTGTGGCATTTATAGCTTAGAACTGACTAATTATTGCACTCTTCAATTCTTCTCACATCAAGATTTGTGCAACAATTTGTCGTTCAACTCACTCCACTTGGAATCTCCACCATAGCTTTGTTACTACATCCAATTGGCTAGAAGCCAAGAGAATCCATTTTTGTTCATATTGAAGATTGGTAGCTTTAAACTAACATTCAAAATCAAATACAAAATTCTCCATTACACACGAGAAATTCTTACCTTCAAATACCTTGGGTTTAGATAATTGGATTCAATCTTCTCTCTTCTTGAATTGGTACTCTCTCTATGTGCTCTTGTCATCAAAGCTCTTGTTCATCCAACAATCAAGTAAGGTGCTTGATTTATTGTTGCATAGCAAGGATAACCTCAAGCATTGCCGCCATGGTTGCTACTTTATCATACCATCCCTAATCTATCTAATTTATTAACACATAGAAGTAGTACATCCACCGTTCTCCATAAATTACAATCGAAAGCACCAAGGGTTCCTCAAATATGGTGATCATATGCAAAAAAAATTATCCAAAGCGTGAGGTGATGAATTGTGTGAAACAATACTTGGATAGTACTTGGACACAAAAATCCCAATGGTTTGGTGGAAGTAGATTTGGTGGTCCATAAATTCCATCCATCCCATTTCTACTCTGATACCAATGTTAAAGACCAAGACCAAGGAGAGAAAGAGGAGAATGGAAACTCACATTGGAACACTTGAATGTAAGAAAACTCCAAATGACTAGCATAAGCTTTGGCTTTGGTATTTATAAGTAGCATACAAGGCTCTTAAGAAACTTCTCAAGAAGCTTCCTTGAGCCTCTTTCTTAGAGTGCAAGCCAAGTTAAACCAAAAGCTTCTCAATAAGCTTCCTTCTAGAAACCACTTACTTGGCATGCAAGCTAAGCTAGTTGGAAGCTTATAGAAGCTTCCTTCTATAAACTATCTACTTGGGGTGCAAGTTAAGCTAGTTAGGAAGCTTCCCAAGAACTTTTCTAGATACTTCTAGAATATTATAGACTAATTTGGCTTATTCTCTACTTCGTTAACGTTACTAACTACGTCACTAAACTCCATATTGTCATAGTTTATATGGTGTAGTCAAGAAACTAAAACATTCATTTTTAAACTTAACCTTTGATATGATTTTCCAATAGGAACATGAATTCCCATTAAAACCCATATTTCAGAATAATTTTATATTTATAGTCGTAAAGTCTAAATGTGATTCATATTATTACTAATATTATGTGTGTCGTGCATTAATAAGTCATAAATCTATGTGTCTTGCCTTTGTATTTTCTATCTAACTTTGAATGAGATGAGCTTGCAAAATTAGCTAGATTATACCACATTATCAATCATTTAAAAGAACATGGATTTCCTATAGGAAATCTAAAATAACTTGTTTGGATTTTATTCACTATAATAATCTCTTCTAAATTGAAAATTTAATAACAATATTAACCATTCATCTATCATGTGCTTGTATTTGTCTCTATTAATAGTTGTTACGTTCAACCAAATTCATGTCCCCTCTATGTTTATAGGGATGTTTTGTATTTATGTGGAATTATATCATTTGAAATTTTTCTTATCAATTGCAATATAATATACATAGAAAATAAAAAAATACTTATTATCTATATTTTATTTATGTAACAAGATAATAAGTTATAAATGATTGAATCTAAAACACTAATAATTTCATTTTCCTCAATGTGACTTGCATTCCACTTGAAGATTTTTATAATCTTAGCTTACATAAAGTTCACCATGAGAGGAAATTGTAAGTTTAGTTGAAAAAAGCAATTTATAGTTCAAATCTATTGAACCACATCTCCTCGTATCATATTTCATGATGTATCATTATATATACATTTTGTAGCCAGGTATAAACATGATTTCTAAAGTATACGGTAAAAATATATGAAAATTACTTTCCAATGAGTTATTCCTTAAATTAGTTCTCTTTGCTAAGAGATTTAGTTGTAATTATGTGTTGTCTATTAATAACTAAATATATGGATATACATACTTTCTATGGTGCACATATTTCTTCAAACAAGTTTTGTTCTCTCTTTTTTCTAAGAAGATGGTAGAACACTTTTTTTAGGAAGAGAGCACTCTTAGTTTAGTTTCCTTTGGAGTTATGTACGTGCATGCAACAACACAAAGGGAGCAAGAACAAAGCCAAAGGTGTTCTTAAGGAAGAATCCTTAAGGTAATCTAAAGAGTGGCCGGAGGTAAAAAAATTAAGAACAAAGGTCCTTTGGACCCAAAGATAGTATATCAATGTGAATGCACCATCACTTGGAGACAAAGTTGCCACCAAAGACCATCTGCATTTACTAAGGAGCTCGCATGTGTAGAGAGTGATATATCAATGTGAATGCACCATTACTTGGAGAAAGAATTGCCACCAAAGACCATTTGCATTTACTAAGGAGCTTGCATGTGTAGAGAGTGATCCCCCGTTGATTGACAAACTTTCACTTTTTGCCAATATTCCTAATCTCAAAGTTGAAGAGCAAATTGTAATATCTCACATTTGTAGGCTTTCCCTTGCATGGTGTAATACTTCAAGGACAAGAGAACTATTCAAGAGAGATACAAAAGAGAATACACAAATTTCACACTCAATCCTCCGAGGCCCAAAGGAGCGCCTTCTTTTTTATTTATAGCCAAGGAAGATCTCCTCCAAGGAAGCTCCACCATAGGATTAGATACATGGATAGGTGACCTATCAACAAGCTCCACCCTTAGATTACTTGCTTGGATGGGTGACATGTTGGTCCTGGTCCTGGTCCCATCTTGTTGGTCAAATAGGCTTTGACTACATGGAATCTTTTAGGGAATCTTCTTGTAGGATACTCAAAATCACATGGGTGAGGTACAGTTGGAAAGCTCTCGGTAAGACAAACCAAGGGGGAGAAAAGGCCAGCCTTTCCTTTGTTTTGGAGGGGAATCTACACATTTTTTATGCCTAGTTCATCCATTCTAAAAATATCTCTAAAGTTATTTGCTTTAGAAACTTCTTAGGAAGTTTCATCATAACTATCTTCTTAAAGTGCAAGCTAAGTTAACCGAGAAGCTTCTCAAAAAGCTTCCTCCTATAAGCTTCCTACATGGCATGCAAGCTAAGCTACTTGAGAAATTTCCCAAGAAATTTCTTCTAAAAGCCAACTACTTGGTGTGCAAGTTAAATTATTTGGGAAATTTCCAAAGAAATTACCACTCAATATACATGGTATCCAATACTTAGAAGTTACCAAAAAGCTTTCTAGATGCTTCTAAGAAATTCTCATAATTCTTGGCTAATTTGGCATATTTGCTACTTTTTTAAATCTTGATTAATTTGTTTGTAAACTCCATATTCTTATAGAATGAATTGATTACATCAAAGAAGTGAGAGTCAAGGGGAAATCAAGTGTAAGAACTAGAGGTGTTGGTGATATCTCCAAGCTTCATTGATCATTGGTACGTTAGATTGTTGTCCTAAATTTCTTTAAGAGTTATTGTGCATGGAAATCTTGTTTGAATTGATGCATATTTGGCACTGGAGTAGACAATGTATGGAAGAGCTAGCCAAATTTATAAGAATTGAATCAATTTGAGAAAATGGGTGTTTTATTTATGTTTTATTTGTTTATGGATGTATTTTATGGGTGTATTTTATGGGTGTTTTGAGACAATGGGTATTTGAGCCCAAGTACATGAAAACAAGGTCAATTTAGTGCAAATTGAGACCAAAGTGTAAAATTGGAGTTAGATTTGGAAACCCATCTCCTCAAATTAGGGACCTGGAGATCCAAAGCTTCTCAATTTGGCCCAAATTAAGAGTTAGTGGAGGATTTGGCAATCAAACACCTTTAGAAGAGGTATATCAGATTGTAAAAGGTTGTCCAAATTTGGAGGTCAAGTAAGAAAAGGTTGTTTATAGTTGAAGATTGCCTAAATTGCCCTAGCTAGTACTTGAGTTGGTGAAGGTTGGCCAGATTTAGAGAGGGTTTGAATTGACACGAGGAAAGTCCTCAATTGGTATTGAGGCTTTGAGACATAAGACTATGGACTAGAGAGGCTATGAAGGCCTAGAAGGGCAAGCAATATAGCTTATTGGCATGAGGCTAGTCAATTTCTTGGCCATCTTCACTTGTGATTAGTTGACTAATACCTATACACATGTAACTTTGGCTAAGAGAGATAGTTTGATCTCATCCTTGGTGATCTTGGTAGCTTAGGAGTAGATAGACTCTCCTATTATATCAAATGCCAATATATCAAATATCAAATTTAATATATCAAATATCAATATAGTTAGTCCTATGTTAATTTATGAGGTGGAAGGTTTCCTTTAGATATCTTGTGATTGGACCTCCTCTATTCTCTACTTCTTGTTTGTGCACCATGTTTGTTTGAGGTGCCTTGACTTTAGCACATTTTTTTTTCTTATTGTTATCAATAGTGAGGCTAGAGTGATGATTAGTTAGACTACCTATGCTTCTCTTTAATGAGGCAAAAAGTGATAAAATGTATACCATGAAAGTGTCTATTGTAATGGTAGGTTACAAATTGCTCTTTCTTCTAGTGTAGTTGTCATAATTACAACTACATTAATGAGTGGTGTTCAATTAGTATTGGCACTTGGTGGTGATACTTGGTAGAGTATGTGTGGTGGTTATGGTTGTGGTTTGAATTACATTATCATGATTGAATTCTTTGGGGATTCCAAAGGAAATATTGTTGTAGTACACAATGTAATACACAATGGGTTTACATGGAGAGGCGTTTGATATTAACTTCTATCTCAAGTCCCAATGAAGGAGGAGAGTGAATCTGATTTGGAGTTTGACACAAGAGCTTATTCAATTAAGAATGCACCTAATTTATCCACCCCATTTTTATGGGACATGGATGAGATGTATGGGGCCTCCAAAGGCCTTAGGCACTACCTTTTTACAAAAGGTACCACTGAGTTGGATGATTTTATCTATGAGTTTGATAGTTGGTGTGATTCATAGTAGATGCAAAACTCAACTTTGTTCACACTCTTCATGGTATGGAATGGGTTGTTCTAGCACTTGGAGGGTCTACCACTAGATGACTATCATGATTTTAGGAGAGTTCACTTGGAAGAGATTGAGCTATGTAGATAATGTTGGTCTTTGAACTACATCTCCATCACTTCAAGCTTGGTTTCTAGGGGTAGATCAACAATACTCACAAGTTCTAGCTCTAGTAGCATTGGTGTATCCAATGGAGGTGCATTAGTTGGAGATGGTGCTCTTGCAAGTGGAGGTAAGACCATAAGAAGTGGTGCAACATTGGGGTTTCACCCAAGGAGGAGTTATCTTAATATTTGAGGTAAAATTACCAAGAAGTGAGGACTAACAAGTTGTGGAGATTATAAGAATTCTAATTGAAGGCTAAAGAGAGCCTACACAAGACATACATTCACATGAGATGGCTTATTAGTTTTACTCAAGGAGTTCTTGATGCCCAAGTTGTCCAATTTGAGTATGGGATCCCTAAACAAGGAGTTGCAACATAGAGGACATGATGTTATGTTATCACAAGCTACCTTGCCTACTTTAGTGATAGTCTTTAGTTTGTCTAAATGTATTGAGTTCAAAATGATGGAGGAGAGTGGTGAAATTGAGATGTGGTAGGGAGACCTCATCCACAATTTCTACTTCTTTTAGAATGCAGTATAGTGCATCATATTATGTTGGCTTCCAAGGGATAACCTAAATCTTATGGAGTGAATGGAGGGCCTAGTACAACTAGACACTTACCTTCATTTTTGGGTCAATAGCAACAAGTGAATGGTATGTTGCTTGTTGGACTTGTAGTAGACCTCAACACAAGAGAGAGTGCATCCAAGACAATGGATATGATAACTTTGGTGCATCACAACTAGCATAAGATAGTATGAGCATTGTTATAGATTTGCTCATACCAATGACCAATGCTCTGACCTTCACCTAGAGTTACAGAGTGGTAGGGCTGTTATGGTAGGTGGTAGACGAGCTCTAAGTCATGGAAGATGAGATAGTAGAGGTGGTGGTAGAGGACCCACACTTGGTAAGGGCACAATACCTACCCTTGCTTCTAATACAACCATGGTTACTTGGATTGAGCAATTGGAGCATAGATTAGCTAGCATGGCCATAGCTCAAAGGAGGTTAGATTTAGGTGTTGTGGCTTCCACCTCTTATGTTTGTGATAGAGATATCCTAGACTTTATGTGTGAAACAACATAGATAAATTGTAACAATATGGAGTTTAACAATGAAATTAGTAGGGCTAACAAAGTAGCAAATAAGACAAATTAGCCTAGAATACTCCAAAAATATCTAGGAAGCTTCTTAGGAAGCTTCTTGGTTAGCTTAGCTTGCATCCCAAGTAGGTATCTTCTAGAAGCTTCCAACTAGCTTAGCTTGCATGCCAAGTAAGCAACTTCTAGAAAGAAGCTTCTTGAGAAGCTTCCCAATTAACTTGGCTTGCACTCCAAGAAAGCGGCTCAAAGAAGCTTCTTGAGAAGCTTCTCAAGAGCCTTGTATAATCCCTATAAATACAAGAGACAAAGCTCATACTAAGCATTTGGAGTTTTTCCTCATTCAAGTGTCCCAATGTGAGCTTCCATGCTCATATTTCTCTCCTCAATCTCGGTCTTTTACATTGGAATCAGAGCCAAAATGGGATAGATTGGATTTATGGACCACCAAATCCACTTTTACCAAACCATTGGGATTTTCATGTCCAAGTAGTACCCAAGTATTGTTTCATACAATTCATCACCTCACGCTTTGGACAAGATTTTATGCATATGATCACTATATATGAGGAACCCTTGGTACTTCCCGTTGTAACTTATGGAGAACGGTGGATATGTTGTTTTATATATTAATAAATTAGATAAATTATGGGTGGCGTGATAGAGTAGCAACCATGGTGGAAATGCTTGAGGTTATCCTCGGTATGCAGCAACAAATCAAGCACCTTACTCAATTGTTGGATGAATGAGATCATCAAAGACAAAAGCATGTAGAGGGGTACCAATCCAAGAAGGAGAAGATCAAATCCTATTTCATAAAAAAGGTATTTGAAGGAAAGAATCTCCATGGTGCAATGGGGAATTTTGTGTTTGACTGTGAACGTTAGTTTGAAACTACCAATCTTCAAGATGAGTGGAAATAGATTCTTTGGCTTCTAGCCAATTGGATGGAGTAGCAAAGCTATGGTGGAATGAGCTCAGTAGAATTCTGAGTAGAATGAGCTGAACAAAAAATTGTTGCATCAATCTTGATGTGGGTAGAAGTCAAGAGTGCAATAATTAGTCGATTCCAAGCTATAAAGGCCACACTAGTTGCACGAGATAGGTTGGCGGAGTTGAAATAGATTGGCTTTGTAAGAAGTTACATCATGCAATTCTAGATATACTAAAAGGTGAAGCTCTAGATTGATTTGTGAGGGGCTTGAAGAACATCAGAGGTAACCATATGAGAGCCACAACACTTGGAGGAAGCCATGTGGTTGGCCAAGCATTTTGATTCCTTGGTTGCAACAACTTGGTTCTGACTTCAACCTCCACATAACCTATTGATACACTATACATGGGTGGAAGAGCTGGTACTAATAGAGATTGATGCCATTCAACGTAGACCACTTAGCATTACAAATAAATAAAAACTCTAAAAAAATGGTGATTGTTTGATTATCACCAATTGGGACATCACATCGTTGAATGCCCACTTAAGAATGTGCGACCTCAACAAGTCACCCAAATAGAGTTTGTGAAGCAGAATGATCAGGGAAACAAGGAATCCTAGAAGGAGTTTTTGACCTACCTATTGGGAGGTTTATTAGTTCTAATGATATTGAAGGCTCAACCTATACAAGTTTAATTCACTTGAAAGGTACAATATCTAATTGACGCTGTAGTCTTTTGGTTGATTCTAGAGGTTCAAAGAATTTCATGTTTATGCAAGTAGCAAAGGAATGAGTATTCCTATCAAGCCAACAATTGGAACTAGATTATTGATGATGGTGGATGGTAGAAAGGGTTCTGTATTCCATACCTTGCATCTTGTTACCTTCAAGATTGGGAAGGAGTATCTAGAGTGTATGAGGTTTGTAGTGGCACCTCTACACTGCAATGTCATTCTAAGACTACCTTGGTTTGAGCATCATAAGGTTCATTTTGATTGGACTCAATGACAAATTCAAGTACAACACCAATGTAGGAATCTCCAATTAGGTTGTTTGGCACCTTTGAGTAAGACACCTCAAAATAGTCAATCATAGGATGGAAAGTTTATCAAGAAGATAGCCATAGAGCAAGCCTTGAAGGTAGATGAGTCCCAAGATGGGAAGTTTGCCAAGAAGGCAACCATGGAGCAAGCTTTGAAGAAAGATGAGTCCCTAGATGGGAAGTTTGTTAGTGAAGTAGCCATAAAGCAAGCTTTAGAGGAAGATAAGTCTGTTTTTGCGGTGTGGATCAAGTCAATTGCACAAGGATAATCTAAGGCGGGCCAAGAGCCTGATCAAGCAATGGTTGATTAGATAGTTTAGGAGTTTGCGGATATTTTTCTGGATGATTTGCCAAAGAGATTACCCATTGATCGTGGTATGCTCTTCGAGATTGAGTTATTGCCAAGGAGTACTCCAATGAGTAGACCAATCTATCAGCTCTCACCAAAGGAGTTGGAGGAGTTGCAAACAACACTTACAAAGTTGTTGGAGAAGGACTTCACAAGATATAGTACCTCTCCCTGTGGAGCATTGGTACTAATCATTCTGAAGAGAAGGATGGACAACTTTGTTTTTGTATTGATTACCATGGTCTCAATAAGCAAACAATGAAGAATGCATATCTCTTGCATTGAATCAATGACTTGCTTGATCAATTGAGTGGAGCACAATACTTCTCCAAGTTGGATCTTCATAGTGGCCATTGGAAAATCCCCATTGTTAGGGAGGATGTGCAAAACACTACCTTTTGCACAATGTATGGGCATTTTGAGTAGAGAGTTCTACCTTTTGGGTTCACTAATGCTCCAACAGTCTTCATAGATCAAATGCATTGGATGTTGGATGGACTATTGGATCAATACGTGGTGGTGTTCTTGGATGATATCTTAATCTATAGCAAGATAGAGGTAGAACATGTGAATCACATGCAAGAAGTCCTAAGATGACTATGATAATAGAAATTTCATTGCAAAAAGTTGATGTGTGATTTTTGGCAAAAGGAAGTTACCTTTTTGGGTCACAAGATCTTGTCAAAGTGGATCAAGATGTAAGAGGAGAAAATCAAAGCCATTACTAATTGGCTTACTCTAAAGGATGTTCCCAAATTATGAGCATTTAATGAATTTTTCCATTTCTATTGATGGTTCATCCACTATTATGCTCATGTGGTTGCACCATTGACTGACCTCTTAGGAAAGAACTCAAGCTTTCAGTGGACCACCAAGCACAAAGAAGCATTCTAGAAGTTGAAACTTATGGTGTCTCCAACATCCATTCTTCAACCATATGATCCTCAACTACCTTGTGTGGTTGATTTTTATGCTTCTAACTTTGCAATTGGAGCCGTGTTGTAACAAGAATTCTTAGATGGACTACATCCCATTGCCTTTGTGTCTCGCCAACTAAATACACTTGAAAGAAATTAATTTGCTCAAGATTGGGAACAACTTGCAATGGTATATGTGTAATACTCCAAGGACAAGAGAAGAGAGAAAACATAGATTTCACACTTAATCATCCGATGCCCCAAAGGAGCACCTTCTCTTTATTATATAGACAAAGAGGATCTCCTCTAAGGAAGCCCCACCATAAGATTAGGCACATAGATAGATGACTTGTCAGCAAGATCCATCCTTGGATTACTTACTTGGATGGGTGACATGTTGGTCTTGATCCTATCCGGTTGGTCAAATAAGCTTTGACTAGAGGGAATCTTCTAGGGAATCTTCCTATATGAATCTCAAAATCACATGGGTGAGGTACCATTGGAAAGCTCTTGACAAGACAAAGTAGGGTGAGGGAAGGCCAACCTTTCCTCTCGTGGGGGAGAAGTGACACATTTTTTAGGCCTAATTCATCCATTTAGGCCTCCAAAATTACCTTCAAAGATTTCAGGTATATTTTGATTCCAACTCTATTATTAGAAGTCCATTTTTGGTGATATTTATTTCTGATCTGTTTAGTCCATCATGTGTAACATCCTTCCAAATGTTACCAAACCAATTCTCACCTTTCAATCATATGTCTAGCTATTGGTTCTAAGGTTTTCAAGTCTATTTTGGTTTTTGCCCTATTAGTAGAAGTACTCTTTTGGTGATACTTCTATCTGATCTATTTTGACCATCATGTATAACATCACTCTAGATGTTACCAAATAGAATTTCACATCTAGATCATATGGCTAGCTCTCAGTATTACAATATGCCACCAAGGTATGGAGGCATTACCTGTTGGAGAAACAAGTGATCATGCAAATTGATCACAAACCATTATTGCAAACCTTACACTTGGAATAGATGAAGAGTCACAATTATCAATGGGAGGAGCAACTCCAATTGTTTGAAATTAAACTTAAGTACAAACCAGGTCAATTCCATGTCATCCTTGATGCCCTATCACAACAATCTAATTTGAAGGCTCTTCATCGCATCACGGCGGTAATTACAACGGTGTTAGTTGACTCCAAGGTCCAAAATGAGTTTTGGTCAGCTTTACAACAAGATCCCTTCTTCTAGACGGTACATGGTTGTCTAAAAACATGTATAAGTAATAAAACACCTTCCCCTTCAAGGAAGGCATTTTATTCCATGAGGACAAGATCTATGTTCCAGTCAAAGGTGATCTTAGACTTTAGCGCCTTCAAGAAGCCCATGATTTATCAATTGCTGGTCATATGGGTATGGACAAGACCTTGGGTACCCTCCAACACCAATGGTGGTGGCCCAACATGATAAGAGATGTTTGGGAGTTTTTCCAATCGAGTGAGAGTTGCCAATGCAACAAGGCTAGTAACCAAAAACCAAGTGGACTCTTTCAACCACTCCCTATTCTATCTATTGGTTGGGAACATGTGAGCTTAGATCTCATCACCTCCTTGCCCAAGACAAAGCAAGGTCAAACAGCAATTGTGGTATTTGTGGATTAGCTTAGTAAGCAAATATATTTGGCACCAATGGTTGATACTATGGATGCTCTAACTATGGTGCAAATCAACTTTGACAATGTATTCAAGCATCATAGGATGCCACATGTATTTATCTCTGACCATGATCCTTGCTTCACTGGAAAGTTTTGGCAAGCACTCTTCTAAATACTTGGCACCAAGCTTGCTTTATCCGTGGCCTATCATCATCAAACTGATGGAAAAACTGAACATGCAAATTGAACCTTTAAAGATATTTGTCATGCTTCCGTCAACATTCACCATACAAATTGCAATGAATGTCTTGCAACAACAAAATTTGCATATAATAATTCCAAACAAGAAAGCACCAAATTCTCTCTTTTCTTTCTCAATTTTAGCCAAGACCCACTTGTTCCAGATTCCTTTCTTGGTCTTCCTCCATCTCATATTCCTCATACTTCCACCTTCTTGACCCCCATCTCCCAATCCCTCCAACAAGCCAAATCTCATCTCCTTGTTGCTCAAAATTGATAGAAACAATATGCGGATCACCATCATCATCATCTCAGCTTTCAAGTTGGTGATAAGGTCATGCTCTCATCCAATAACTTCATTCTCCCACTTGATACCCAAGTTCATAAAATTGCCTCTAGTTAGATAGGACCTTTTGATGTCACCCAAATTGTCTCTCCTGTTGCTTATCAACTTGCCTTGCCTTGTCATATATGCATCCATCATGTCTTTCATGTTTCCAAGTTGAAACTCTTTGTTCTTAACCCATCTTCTTTTTCCTCTTGAGTCCAACCTCTCCCTCCTCCTATCCCTATCAATGATCATGAGGAGTATACAGTTGATTGTATCCTTATGCGTTGCCACATTCAACAAGACCGTAGACAAGATACGGAGTACAAAGTCCTTTGGAAAGGGTATCCCCTTCATGATGCTACATGGGAACCTCTTTCTCATCTCCAAAATGCACAATTGGCCATCCAAGAGTTCAAAACTTCATTGGAGATGGGGACATCACCAACTAGCGGTGGGAGAATAGATAACTATATGGAATTTAATAATGAAATTAGTAGGGCTAACAAAGTAGCAAATAAGACAAATTAGCCTAGAATACTCCAAAACATCTAAGAAGCTTCTTGGGAAGCTTCCCGGTTAGTTTAGCTTGCATCCGAAGTAGGTATCTTCTAGAAGCTTCCAACTGCTTAGCTTGCATGCCAAATAAGCAACTTTTAGAAGAAGCTTCTTGAGAAGCTTCCCACTTAACTTGGCTTGCACTCCAAGAAAGCGGCTCAAAGAAGCTTCTTGAGAAGCTTCTCAAGAGCCTTGTATGATCCCTATAAATACAAGAGATAAAGCTCATATTGGGCATTTGGAGTTTTTCCTCATTCAAGTGTCCCAATGTGAGCTTCCATGCTCATATTTCTCTCCGCAATCTTGGTCTTTTACATTGGTATTAGAGCAAAAATGGGATAGATTGAATTTATGAAGCTCATGCTAGGCATTCGGATTTTTCCTTCATTCAAGTGTCCCAATGTAAACCTCCATACTCCTATTTCTCTCCTCGGTCTTGGTCTTTTACATAAATGCATCTATTGTAGTGACTATGAATGCTCTAGAGCCTAAAGGAGCATAAGTGGAGTTGGACCCACAAAGAGGAGATGTTGGTAAACAAGTCAAAATTTCCATGTGTAATATTTCTAGGATAGTAGAGAAACATAGAAGAGAAAGCACAAGTTCACACTCAAACTTTGATGCCTCAAAAGAGCACCTTGCTTTCTTATATAGCAAAGTAGATACACTCCAAGGAAGCATAACCCTTGGATCAGATATATAGAGTGGTGACATATCATTAATCTCCACCTTCATATTAGCTGCATGTATGGGTGACATGTCAGATCTGGTCCTATCTGGTTGGTCAAACTAGTGTTGACCAAAGAGAATCTTTAGGGAATCTTCTTGTAGGAATCTCATAATTGCATGGGTGAGGTAGCATTGGAGAGCTCCTGATGAGACAAACAAAGGGAAGGGAAGGCCAACCTTTTTCCCCTAAGGAGAATATGCACATTTTTTAGGTCTTATTCATCTATTTAAGCCCTCAAAATTACCTCAAGATTTCAAGTATATTTAGGTTTCTACTCTATTAATAGAAGTTCCCTTTTGGTGATATCTCTTTCTAAACTATTTATTCCATCATGTGTACATCCTTCCAAGTATAATCAAACCAAATTTTACCTCTAGATCATATGTCTAGCTATTGGTTTTAAGGTTTTCAAGTCTATTTTGGTTTCTACCCTATTAGTAGAAGTACTCTTTTGGTGATTCTTCTATTAGATCTATCTAGTCTATCATGTATAACATATTTCCAAATATTACCAAACCAAATTTCAACTCTAGATCATATGTTTACCTATTGGTATTACACCAAGTCTTTCACACTCTAAGGCAACCAATACAGACAACATTTGTGGCTCCTAAGCATCCATGTGCAAGTGTGTTAGATGGTGATAGATTGCATGATGGACTAGATAATAATTAGCCACATACTACTACATAGATTGAGTCTAGTACAATGTTGGAGGTGACTCAATTAATTACATGATTCCTTTTGTTCCCAACCAATTATATGGTTACATTGGGAGTTGACCTAACTCTAATCTTCCAGTTGGTTGCCACACTTTGTGAGAGAAGAGATGATGTGGTTCTAGCTTCTAGAGCAAAGGTGCTTGATAGTAGAGTTGACTTGGCTGAGGAACATGGGATCCATTCAAAGACTAGTGGTTTATTGCAAGTTGTAACAACTAGGTTGGAGGAGTTACCAACTATACTTACCTTTGAGCAAGCTTGGTTCATACTTGGAGTTGTCCTATTGGACAACCAAACTGGGAATTTTTGTTTGTTGGGACCTTCCAAAATAACCTATATACCACATAGGGTCTTATTAGATTTTAGTGCACATCCATGTATGTTGGAGAAGGTTGCAATTGTTGATCTTGAGCTACAAAATATTTATGCAAAGAGGTATCCATTTTAGCTCTAGATATCTCTTGGGGTGGTTTTACATAGTATATCACATATGGGGAGCTCATTGTCAAAATTCAACCTGGTCATCCAATTGATAGCTCTATAGTGAGAGCTTATCCTATTGCAACAATAGTAGAATCATATAATATGCTAGTTGGTAGAGCAATGTTATAACTCATGAATTTTAGTATTGACTATTAGGAGGAGACAACTTCTTATAGGTCAAGTTGACAGTCAAGTGAAGGATGTGTAATTTGCCTATTGGTGTGCTTTAATAGTGGTAATCTTGGCTCACTATAGTAAAGTACCATTGCATCATTTAAGCTTTATTGATTTTATTACTTGGCTTGGTGACTTATTGGAGGGGAATGCTTGTGCAAAGAATACTCCAATATTAGAGGAGATCACTCGGATTTGGACCATGAGGTGGATTGTTCCATCCACCGTGGATATCCCATTGTGAGTTTTGAGGATGCATTGCAATAGCATGCAGATTAGTTAGTGTAGCAAGCTTAGAGTAGAGCCTTTATACCACCAAGAGATCAGTACGAGGAGGAGCTTTTGGAGTTTATAACCTTGTCACCTTTGGATACCTCACTCATTGCTTGGCATTATCTAACAAAGGGAGTATGTCTATTGGAGTTATTTTGTGAGGTAAGCACTAGACTAGCTATAGTACTATAAGCAAGTATATGGATTCAAATGTACTTGTATATAGAGAACAATGAGACTATTAGATGAGTCTCTCTACATCACATGGCACACTTGGCTTATCAACTTGAGTTATTGTTGATGTCAACAGTCAAGGGTTACAAAAAGGGTACAAGGGTTATTAATATACATTTCCTTGTTGGAGACACGTGATTTAGAGAGATATGGTCCCATTTATTTGGTGATTTTTGGATGGCCATGTAAAGAATATACCCATGTTGGATGAGGTCAATGTCTATACAATCTCCATTCTTGTGTGTTTTGAGAAATGTTACGTATATTACAACATCTCCATGTCCATTTTTGGGCCTACATTTTGGAAAAAATATCTTTGATGGATGATTCTTATACATGGATGGTGGTGAGAACTTATTTGGTCCATTTGTGGATGGGGCCTATCATGTTGTTGGATACAACCAGAGTGGATTTGGATCATCATTAATTTGGATTTTATTTGTAATGAAAGTGATATCTTTAATTTTCTACAGCCATAATAGATCATAAGGGGTGATATTACACTTTTCTATGAGTGATTCCTATCCAAGAGGTTTAGTACATAACAATAAACAAAATATTAGATTGTGACACTTCTCTTCGATTCAAATCATTTTTTATCATATCTTAAAGCTCAAGGAATGACTAATTACTTTCTTTGACTTGTATCATCAACAAAACAACTTTGTACTTATAGCTATATCATGTTTTGGTAAATGTTGTGTTGTGACACTATATAGCATATGTTCTTATTTTGAAAATTATTTTTAGTTTGAAAAATGTTTTAAAAAGAAGATCATTCTTACATAAGCTTTTCATAAATCTATCATAATATATTCCTTTCCTATTTCAAGTATAATCCATTATGGATTCAAAGTTGAAAGTATCCATCTTTAAAAGAAAGCTATGAGTTTGAGTTGAATATGAAAAAGGACATTTCTTTTTGTAAGCTTTACAAATTCTAATTTCATATTAAGATCATCCTTCTACGTGAATTTAGACCAAGATGACTAGGACTTCAAATGTTACTTTTCCCACCATTATAGATAAGTTAAACTCATATTTGGATGTGGTTTTAAAACTTACAATTTTATCTTTACTCTAGGATATGCTTAAATGCTCCAAGAGTTGAATACTCTTTTCACTATTAAATAGTTTTCTACTTTAATTAAAGTGATTGCATATATGTTCCTTTTCTTGAAAACCAAATAGTATCTAATTTACTCCCTTTCTTTTAATCAAATTAGTTCAAACAAAATTTAAACAACATCTTCTAACTTTGTCAATTGCTCATTATTTTGTTGATTATTTTATATTTATTTCTATTTATATACCATATTCCTTTGAAATATCTAAGTATGCAATAAAGAAGCAATCAATTCAATGTGGATTCTACTTGTATATAATCTTTATTTAAAAGATCAAATCTTGTTTTTTTAATAAATTTATAGAGATTATTAATATCAAATATCAAATATACTAAGCAAGTGGACAGAAAATTAATAATAGAGATATAATCTTCATCATGGTAGCAAGCTCTCTCCATTTTCAATCGTCATTTCATCACAACTAACAATGATCTAGTGATTTTTAGACTTGTTCATGGCAACTATATGTAGTTCAAAGTACTAGTAACATACTTACACTCACAAATTGAAGCATTTGTCCCTTTTGCTATGTTTGATACTAAACTACTTCATAATTCAATGAATATATTTTAAAATAATAAAACAAACTAACAAAGATCTTATGTTCAAATCTTAATATACTCTTGTTGTTCTTATGATTAAGATATTAAAATAAATAGTATTGGAATTCTTTTGTGACGAGACAAAATTTTCATCATTGAAAGCACTTTAATTATTTTATTACACAAGGCTCCTACTTATTTAAAATTTCAAAGAAAACTATTATTATTCTTATAAATAACATCTTCTTTTAAATACAAATATTGACATAAACTTGATAAATATTGAATGTGACAAGAACAAACAACTTTTTTTTCCCTTTAACCCTATGTTTGCATAATTCATGAAGGTTGTTTAGTTGATTTTCATCTAGTTCGATTACAAGAAAGGTATAAATAAACACACAAAATCACATATCTATTATATTTCAGTAAAAACCCTATTTTCATGCTTTAATACATTAATATAGTCTTTAATTTATTCTACATTTTTGTGACCAAAGAAGAATATAAGCATACAAGATTTTTTTTTAAATTTTAGCTCTTGAAGATTAAAATCCAATCACCAAATGATCAACATTGTAATCAATATTATAATCCAAAAGAACATATAATACATGGGAAAGAAAACAAATGCTACAAATGGAAAATAAAAAACAACTTAAATAAGTGCGTGTGCTTGAGGTAATTCAAGATAATTGACTCAATTTCAAGACCTACTCAAAACTATGGCAATTGAGTGTAGTGAAATGAAAGATCCAAAAGAGATATAAGAAAATACTATAAAATGGCAGAGTAACCTACATGTTCAACACATGAATTTAAAGTTGTTTGAAATCCATTGAGCCTCGTATAGTGTAGTGCATGTTAAGAGTAAATTTAACATGCAAAAGTATAACTATTGTGATGTAACTCTTAAGAAATTACAAAAGTGCAACTCAAAATGAACTATTCCTCCTTTTCATTATAATTTAAAGGAAAGGAAAAAAATAAAGAATAACCAAAGAGTGCCTTACTTCAAACACCAAAATATATTATCTCAACCTTATCTTTGTATTGATTAGAGAAAAAACAAAGTAATATTGAAAAACAATAGATTGTATGGTAACTATTCCTTAATAAACAATTAACAAGCTAATAAAATTTTATTATAAAATAGGAAATATTTATTGTTTAAATTTAGTGGTTGGAAAGACAAATCCATTCTTCTTTTAAACCTTACTAACTTAATTCTTATTTTTGGAAATGGAGATTTTGAGCCCAAGTAAAACAACAAAAATCAAGAGTCATAAAAACAACAAAAATGATGGATAAATATGCCCTAAAAAATTCAACCTTACTACACATCTTCTTGCATAAAGAAATGTGAAAAAATGACATTTGGTTAACCATCTCAAAGCAAGGAGCATAAAATGTAGAATGGTATAATGCTATCACATGAGGTCTCTTGGAATGAATGTACATTGAAGGAGGTATGTAAGTCATCACAAGGAGGCGGTACTAGACTTCTACCTCTAGAACTCAAGAAGGGATTTAAGTCTTAGGAGCTCAAGCACATATTTCTAACATAATAAAAGAAGGGTGCAAGTTTTGCAAGTTATAGTAAAATTTCCTGTGGTACTATTAAAACAAAAGGAAATTATATGGCTTCATCAAAATATAATTCCTAAAATATAAGAATTTGTTTATAATTTTTTTAATACAAAATAAATTATCTTGTATAAGATATCCATAACCTTCTAAAATATCAAAACATTTTGCAAGATTATATTACTAGTTGTAATCAAACATGTACAAATGTAATCCCAAGGTGTAATATAGAGAAGAATATTCAATATAGCTTTCATGGATAACCAAAGCTATATCAATTACACATCTAAAGAAAAAGCTTAAACACACGTTTTAGTTATTTTGAGTTCCATATAGCTTGATTGTTGCTATATGTGGTAAAACTAGCAAACTATGTGCTTGGTAAAAATCAGACATCATTGGTTTTCATCATTCTTGCTTCAAACATCCAATATTGACTATATTGGCTCAATATAAACAACTTACAACTTTGCCATACATAGTTGCTTGGATTTTGAATAAGGTGCAACCTTTTTTACATTGATTACTTGGATTTTGATGCAAGAGAAAGAACATACTTTAACTTGTAAAGATACAAGATAAAAAAATACAAGAAGATGAACCTTGTATTCAGAACAAGTTGCATAAAAGACTAGAGCATCATAATAGATTTATTTGTTCAAAGTCAGTTTATTAAAATAGCATGGAAAAGCCATTTATAACCCAATGTATGAAATATTGCTTGTGTAAGTGGCCATACTATATCAGTTATGTAGTATTTTTTTGTATTATGTTTAAAAACGGTTCATGATCTTTAAAATGAGGTCTTCCCATACTTCATGAGTATTTGTGATATCCAATAAGCAATATCCAACAAAGACAAAATACAATTTGCAAAAATTATATGAATATAATTGAATGCTTATTGTGGCCTATTAAGAAGAAGCAACACTACAATAAGTAGCAACTTGAATCCACTAGGTAACAAGAAGTGTTACTACTTTAAAATATAAAGACACATGTGTGTTATTTGGTCTTATACTTATAACTCAGTTCTCCTATCTTTTGCATAGAACAACATGTTTGGTAAAACTATATAGGACCAATTTGGGAAAGCAAACTTGTAGATAGAGAAGTACATGTTGCATTAGATATCCAACTTTTAGAGTTCAAACATGGACTAACATGGTTTTTGTCATCTTATAACATGTAAAAGGACTGACTAGGTATAAAAGTCTTAATGAAAAGACTGTGCCACATGTTTTAAAGTTTTTGGATGAAGTACACAAAATACTAAGAATCTTCCTCAAGTGAGCATTTTTCACTAAATTTCTCTTTGTTAGATTATAGAAACTTTTCTTAGTACATCAAATGAAACCCAACTAAGAATTCTAGACTAAGTTGAGGTTTTATTTTAAGATAAAGTATGATTTTTGAAATTAGTTCTTTCTTTAAGATAGACCATGACTTGTATTATATATTTAAGCTTGAAAGTTGAAGGACAAATCTATTTCTATTTAAAATATAAATCATAATATATCTTGCAAGAGGATTAGTGTGCATTATTAATATTGAGGTTTTTAGTAAGGTGTGAAAGTGATAAAACTTGGTTAATTGGTTCTAAAAATAGTGTGATTTGATTCTAGATTTAAATTCAGATGCTATTCATCTAATTGAAAAGGAAGACAACATTTACGATGACAATGTAAAATTTGGAAACACCTAATAATGGACTAAGATCATTTCAAAGGTAAAGGCCCATTATAAGAAAGTCAAGTAAAGAATATAAGCTATAAGTAAAGAGAGACTTTCAGAAAAATATAGTCAAATTATAAGAAATATAAAAGAAAGAAGAATTATATAGAGAGAAATAATTAATGCTATATTAAAATTGTATCTAATCTTTTATCAAGATATATATTTTCTCTTTTGAGTATCTCCAATCATCAAGCTTTATGGGTTGGAGATATATATTTTCTTGCAATGTTACTTACACAGGTTCAAGCAAGGATTGTAACTACATATTGCTATATTTGGTTGCTTATTAATTTGATATTTAACATATTCAAATATTTAAGATAATTTTACATTCTTTTTTTTTACATAAAATGATTGATTTAGCATTTTATTTATAACTCATCCTTTTGTATTATTCATGCATTGTGGGATAAGATAGAGATATTTTTTGAAACTAATACGTTATTAATCTGAAGCTTTTGTGAGAGTAGGTTATGATGATTTCTTGAGTTCAATTTGTAGTTGTCATATGTAAACTATAAACAAATATTTCAAATAGTGACAAGAAAGAAATAAAGTGATGCTTATTTAAGATATGGATTAAGAGACTATACTATAGTAATTAGAAATATTATTTGATTCAACCAATTTTTAGTCAATTTTTGTAGGAAAGAAATCCATTTCATTTCTTTGGAGAAATATATCATTCTCTTGAAAGGATGATATTTTTCAAAGAGAGTGAGCTATATATATATATATATACTTTGAGTACTCTCCTTTATATTATAAATTTTACTTAAAATAAGGTAATCATTTATCACAGGTAATACATAGAATATTTTTTGCCATTAATTGGATATTGAGTGCACAATGAGTATATACTTAAGATATATTGCTTTATAACACACATTAATCTTTAGTAGTACTTATGTGGTATTGAGTTATTTGAAGCAACTAAGTTTAGTATTAATAAAGTTTGAGAAAGAAGATCCAATATTCAATTATTGAATACTCAACAGCATACTTGATGAAATTTACTTTAAACAATATAAACATAGAACCTTTCTAAACAAAATTTTATTAGAGTATAATCTTTAAAAAAATCTATATTAGATAATATTTGAGTGAGACCTATGTCTTGGACTTTCTACATGGTTGTATGATGTGTAAGAGTGAGAGATTAAAATCCTATTGGTTTGACCAATTTGGATAATCCTTTGAACATGAAGTAAGGAATTATATAGCTTTATTTGACTTAAAAATTAAATATATTGTAATTTTGAACTATGAAAAGATCATTCAATTCCTAAGATGTATACTTTGAAGCATGTGCAGACAAGACCTATGGGAAAGCACATTGATTTGAGATACTTTACCTAGGCTAATTTAGGTGGGGCAAAGATTTTACTCAATTACTAAGTTGCTTATTAGGGTGAGTTCCAACAAGAAGTTTAGTGCTCCCATATCATAAATAGTCTTTTATGGGAAATTACTTTAGGTGGAGGGGTGAAGTGAGGAGTACATTTCTGAGAGGTAGTCCATTTCTGTACAAAAGTTTATGGTTTTTGAAAAGTGCAACCTATCAAATTATGCGATAGTGGGGCTTCTTATAAACATTAATTAGTACAAATAATGTAAGTCCATCTGAATTTAATGACACTACACTCTCAAAGTCCATTTAAAATGAGTGACATTGCACTGATCTGCTTGTGGTGAAACACATAAGACTCAACATATGCATTATAAAATGCAAGCAAGTTGGGTTTAGTGGTGGTATCATCTTCACCAACTTGAATCCAATCTAGATTCCAAATAAATAAGGCAATTTTCAACAATGCACAATGCCACATTGATTGTATGGAGTGAAGTGGATTTACTTGTGAAGAAGTTAGGAAGAAATGAAAGTGATTTGGAGGCTAAGAGTTTTGAGAAGAAAAGAAGTTAAGAAGAAAAAGAAGGGTTGAAAGGCTTAGAGTTTTGGGAAGTGAAGATTTCATTTGAAATCACACACCATTTCAACATATGTGTAGCATGTGCTCATGTGTTAAATAAGAATTGCATTATTATTTTCAAAGGTAAATTGTATTCTTTGTGCAAATTGAATAGTGTCGTTAAATAATAGAAGTAAATACTCTTATCTTCTTCAATAAGTTGGGACTTGTATTATCTTGCACAATTTATAGATTAATAGATGTAATATCTAAGTAAAGGGTGAGGAGATAAATTCTATACATGAGTATAAATGTAACAATATGGAGTTTAGCGACAAAGTCAGTCGGGCTCACGAAGTAGCACATAAGACAAATTAGCCTAGAATATTCCGGAAGTATCTAGGAAGCTTCTTGGGAAGCTTCTCGGTTAGCTTAGCTTGCACCTTAAGTAAGTAGCTTCTAGAAGGAAGCTTCTAGAAGCTTCCAACTAGCTTAGCTTGCACGCCAAGTAGGCGGCTTCTAGAAGGAATTTTCTTGAGAAGCTTCCTAGTTAACTTGGCTTGCACTCTAAGAAAGCGGCTTGAGGAAGCTTCTTGAGAAGCTTCTCAAGGGCCTTGTATGTACCTATAAATACCAAAGCCAAAGCTCATGCTAGCACTTGGAGTTTTCCCTCATTCAAGTGTCCCAATGTGAGCTTCCATTCTCCTATTTCTCTCCTTGGTTTCGGTCTTTTACAATAAAGGTGTCAATGAACAACAATATAAAGAGGAAATAACAACTTTTTTCAAGGAATTTTTCTTTGCATATAACCATATTCTTAATAGATTTCTGTACAAATAATAAAAATGTTTTAGCATCTATCTACTTGTTTTTTATTCATTTTTAAATTCACAAATTTTTCAATTCACAATTTCAATTTCATTCACAAATGCTTTGTATAAATTTGTTATTCCTCAATTTCAAATTTTTTTAAATTTATCATATGGAATCACTTAGAATTGCTTGGAAAGGCTTGCTTGAGGCTTGCATTTTGGAAGGGCTTGCTTGAGGTTTCAAGGATTGGGTTCTAAGGAGCTTGCTTAGATAAGGAGGAATATGAGAAAATTTGAAAAGGTCTTCTTAGTGTGCCAATGGGATTGCTTTGGTTAGATGGTGTTATGGATAGTCCTGTGTAAAAGACCCAAGATCAAGAAGAGAAATAGGAGAATGAAAGATCACATTGGGACACTTGAATGAGTGAAACTCCAAATGCTTGGCATGAGCTTTGGCTCTTGTATTTATAGAGAGTATAGAAGGCTCTTGAGAAGTTTCTCAAGAAACTTCCACGAGCCACTTACTTGAAGTGCAAGCCAAGTTAACTAAGAAGTTTCTCAAGAAGTTCCTTTCTAGAAGCTGCGTACTTGGCTTGCAAGCTAAGTTAGTTAGAAGCTTCTAGAAGTTTATTTTTTGAAACTATTTATTTGGGGTGCAAGCTAAGCTAGCTATGAAGCTTCTTAAGAAGCTTCCTAGATACTTTAGAATATTCTAGGCTAATTTTTCCTATATTAGCCCTAATTAACTTTGTTGCTAAACTCCATATTGTTACATATTCTCCCCATCGCTAATTGGTGATGTTCTCGTCGCCATTGAAGCTTCAAACTCTTTGATGTCCATTTGGGCATTTTGGAGATGAGAAAGAGATTCCCATGTTGCATCATGAAGGGAATATCCTTTCCAAAGGATCTTGTACTATGTATGTTATTGACTGCCTTGTTGAATGTGGTGACGTGCAAGGATATAATTAACTTTGTATTCCTCATGATCATCTATAGGTATGGAAGGAGGAGTAGGTTGGACACAATAGGAAAAAGAATATGGATTAGGGACAAAGGGTTTTAACTTGGAAATATGAAAGACAAGGTTGATGGGCATATGACAAGGCAAAGCAAGTTGATAAGCAACACGATAAATGATTTGTGTGACCTAAGAGGGTCATACTTAAGAATCAAGTGGGAGGGGTAGGTACCCAGATGAGAGCATGAATTTATCACCAACTTGAGAGGTGAGATCATGATGATGGTGGTCTATATATTATTTGTGACAACTTTGGGTAATTAGGAAGTGAGATTTGACTTTTTAGAGGGACTAGGATATGGTAATCAAGAAGGTTGAAGTATGAGAGACATGTGATGGAGGAGGAGAAAGAAGGGAATCCAGAACAAGTGGATCTTGGTCAAAATTGAGGAAAACAAGAGAGAATTTTGGGCTTTCCTATTTGGAATTATTGTATGCAAACTCCATAACTGCAAGACATTTGTACCAATTGGTATGGTGAACGTGACCAAGGCACAAAGCATATCCTCCAAGGTGCAATTTTCATGTTCAATTTGTCCATCAATTTGAGGATGATAGGTTGTGGACAAAGCAAGCTTAGTGCAAAGTATCTGGAAGAGTGCTTGCCAACATTTTTCAATGAAGCAAGGATTATGATTAGAGATGAGTACACACAACATCCCATGATGCTTTAAGATATTTTTGGAGCAGATTTATGCTAATGTTGGAGCATCCATAATATCAAAGGTTAGTGCCAAATGGATTTTCTTACTAAGCTTATCCATAAATACCACAATCACGGTGTGACATTGCTTTGTCTTGGGCAAGAATGTGATGAGATCCAAGCTCATGTGTTCCAATTGAGCATATGGAATGGGAAGTGGTTGAAGGAGTCCACTTTGTGTTTGGTTGTTGGACTTGTTGCATTTGTAGCTCTCACACAATAAGATAAACTCTCAAACATATGGTGTCATGTTGGGCCACCACCATTGGAATTGGAGGGTACCCAAGGTCTTGTCTACACCCATGTGACCAAAAATTTGTAAGTCATGGGCTTATGTAATGTTGCAAAGATAGCAAGGAAACACAAACACACAAACACAAGTTTCACACTCAACTTTGATGCCCCAACGGAACACTTTCTCTTTATTATATAGACAAAGAGGATCTCCTCCAAGGAAGCTCTACCATAAGATTAGACACATAGATAGGTGATATGTTAGCAAGCTCCACTCTTGGATTACTTACTTGGATGGATGACATGTAGGTCATGGTCCTATTTGGTTTGTCAAACAAGTTTTTACCAAAGGGAATCTTTTAGAGAATCTTCCTATATGAATCTTAGAATCAAGTGGATGAGGTACCGTTGGAAAGCTCTTGACAAAAAAAACATGGAGGAGAGAAGGCCTTTGATTTCTAGGTTGGGGAGAAATTTGCACATTTTTTAGGCCTTATTCATCCATTTAGGCCTCCAAAATTGCCTTCAAAGATTTTAGGCATATTTTGGTTCCTACTCTATTAGTAGAAGTCCTATTTTGGTGATATCTCTTTTTGATCTATTTATTCCATCATGTGTAACATCCTTCCAGATATTACTTAACTAATTCTCACCTTTAAATCATATATCTAGCTATTGGTTCTAAGGTTTTCAAGTCTATTTTGGTTTTTGCACTATTAGTAGAAGTACTCTTTTGGTGATACTTCTATTTGATATATTTTTTCCATTATTTATACCATCATTCTAGATGTTACCAAACAGAATTTCACATATAGATCATATGGCTACCTCTTGGTATTATAGCTTCCTAGAGGCGCATAAGTCGGAGATCACTCTTGGCTGGAGCATAAATCCAATTCTCACATAGTAGAAGGCCTTCCTTGTAGTAGAACGTGTTGTACTCCTTTTTTCATGTTGAAAGACAACCTTGTACCATCTAAAAGAAAAGATCTTGTTGTAGAGCTATTTTAAACTTGATTTGGACTTTGGAGTCAATTGATTCGCTGTAGTTGCCATTATGATGAGAGGATGAGACTTCAAATCATGTTGTTGTGATGGAGCATCAGGGATGACATGAAACCTATCAGGTTTGTACTCAATTTTAATTTCAAAAAATTGTAGTTGTCTCTCCCATTGATGATGTTGACTCTTCATGTGTTCCAAGAATAATGTCTACAACAATGGTTTGTAATTGGTTCGTATGATCACTTGTTTCTCCATAGATATTGCTTCCATATCTTGGTGGCATATGCCATTGCTAGTTGTTCCAAATCTTGAGTAGATTAATTCCTTTTAGTTGAATTTAGTTGGCAAGATACAAAGGCAATAGGATGTAATCAATCTAGGAATTCCTATTGCAACACGACTCCAATCACAAAGTAAGAAGCATCAAAATCAACCACACAAGGTAGTTAAGGATCATATGGTTGAAAAATGGATTTTGAAAACACCATATGTTTCAACTTCTAGAATGCTTCTTTGTGCTTGGTGGTCCACTAAAAGCTCAAGTTCTGCTCCAAGAGATCAATCAATGGTGCGATCACATGGGCATAATAGTGGATGAACCATTGATAAAAATGGGCCAATCTATTAAATGTCCATAATTTTGTAGCATCCTTTGGAGTAAGCAAATCAATAAAAGCCTTGATTTTCTCCTCTTCTATCTTGATCTCCTTTGATGAGATTTGTGATCCAAGAAGTTAATTTTAGTCTGCCAAAATGCACACTTTGACTTCTTGCAATGCAATTTTAGTATGCCAAAATGCACACTACTTCTCCACTATCATAGTCATCTTAGGACTTCTTGTATGTGATTCATATGTTCTACCTTTATCTCACTATAGATTAAGATATCATCCAAGAACACCACTATGTACCAATCCAATGCATCTTATCCATGAAGACTGTTGGAGCATTAGTGAGCCCCAAAGGTATAACTCTCTACTCAAAATGCCCATACTTTATGTAAAAGGTAGTCTTTTGTACATCCTTCCTATCAATGAGAATTTTCAAATAGTTGTTGCAATCATCTAACTTGGAGAAGTATTGTGCTCCACTCAATTGATCTAGCAAGTCATCAATTTGAAGCAAGGGATATGCATTCTTTGCCATTTGTTTATTCAACCCAAAATAATCAATATAGAAATGAAGTCTCCCATCCTTCTTTGCAAAAAATAGTGTTGGTGCTCCCAAAGCAGATGTACTATGTCATATGAAATCCTTTTCCAACAACTTTATAAGTGTTGTTTGTAACTCCTCCAACTCCTTTGGTGAGAGCTAATAGATTGCTCTATTCATTGGAGTACTACCTAGCAATAACTCAATCTTGAAAGGCTACCACAACTGGAGGGTAATCCCTTTGGCAAATCATCCAAAAACATATCTGCAAAGTCCTGAACTATCTAATCAATCATCTCTTGATGAGACTCTTTACCCTCCTTAGATTCTCCTTCTATAATTTAATCCACATAGCAAAAATAGACTTATCTTCCTTCAAAGCTTGCTCTACGGCTGTTTCATTGACAAACTTCCCATCTAGGGACTCATCTCCCTTCAAAGCTTGCTCCATGGTTGCTTTCTTGACAAAATTCCCATCTTGAGTCTCATCTTCCTTCAAGGTTTGCTTTATGGCTACCTTCTTGACAAACTTTTCATTCTAGGACTGACAATTCTTAGGTGTCTTACTGAGAGGTGCCAAATGACATAATCTAAAATTCCTACCTTGGTGTTGTACTTGAATTTATTGTTAGTTCCAATCAATTCAAACCTTATGATGTTTAAGCCAAGGTAGAAATATAATGACATAATAGTATAGAGGTGTCACAACAACCCTCATATACTCTAAATACTCTTTCCCAATCTTGAAGGTAACAAGATGTAAGGTATGGAATGCAAAACACTTTCTATCATTTGCCATCATCAATCTATTCTCAATTATTGGCTTGGAAAGAATACACAATTCCTTTACAATACATATTTTGGAAGTTCAAAGAATTGCATAGACATGCAATTCTTTAAACTTCCAAAATTGACCAAAATTGACCCAAATCCTACAACCACAATTAGATATTGCATCTTGCAAGTGAAGCAAACTTGTATAGATTGAGACTCCAATCCCATTAGAACTAATAAAGTTCCCAATAGGTAGCTCAAAATCTCCTATTGGGATTCCTTGTTTTCTTGATCATTCCGCTCAACAATCTCCATTTGGGCAATTTCTTGAGATCATACATTCTTGAGTGGATATTCAACAGTGCAATGTCCCATCTAGCACCAATAAAAGCAACCACCATTTTGCCGCAATCTTTCTTGATCCATTATACCAAGTGGTCTCCATTAGATAGTATCAATATCTATTGGTGTCGGCTCCTCCACAAATTTGTAATGTACTAATTGGTTTTGTGAAGATTGAGGTCAAGACAATGTTGTCGCAACCAAGGAATCAAAGTGCTCTACTAGTAGCATGGCTTCTTCCAAGTATTTTGGCTCTTGCATAGTCACTTCTAATTTGGTTTGTGACTTCAAGCCCCATAAAAATTGATCTAGAGCTTCACCATCTATTATATCTAGAATTTGTATAATGGTGTTATGGAATTGCATGATGTAGCTTTTGACAAAACCAATCTACTTCAACTTTGCCAACTTATCTTGTGTACCTTGTGTGGCATTTAATGCTTAGAATTGCCCAAATATTGCACCCTTGAATTCTTCACATGTCAAGATTGGTGCAAAAAACTGCCTTTTAGCTTGCTCTACTCAGAATCGTCATCATAGCTTTGTTGCTCCATCCAATTGGCTTGAAGCTAAGAGAATTTGTTTCCGTCCATCTCGAAGCCTCAAAATAACATTCACAATCAAATACAAAATTCTCCACTGCACCCCGGAAGATTTTTGCTATCAAATACCTTGGGTTTTGGAAATCAGATTTGGTCTTCTTCTTGAAATGGTGCTCTCTCTACGTGCTCATGTCGTTGCTTGTCTCATTCATCCAAAAATCAAGTAAGGTGTTTGATTTGTTGTTGCATAGCAATGATAACCTTAGGCATTGCCACAATGGCTACTACTCTATCACACTATTCCCAATTTATCTTATTACTAGCACATAGATGCAACACATCCACTATTCTCCATAAGTTACAATCTGAAGTACCAAGTGTTCCTCAAAGAAGGTGATTGCATTTAGAAACTTCTGCTCAAAATGTGAGGTGATGACTTGTATGAAATGATGTTTGGCTAGTACTTGGACACAAAAATCCCAATATTTTGGTGGAAATGGCTTTGGTGGTCCATAGCTTCCATCCATCTCATTCTTGCTTTGATACTAATGTACAAGATCCATGACCAATGAGAGAAATATGAGAATGGAATATCACATTAGGACACTTGAATGAGAGAAATTCCAAATTCTATCATGAGCCTTAGCTCTATTATTTATAGAAAGCATAGAATGCTCTTGAGAAGCTTCTCAAGAAGCTTCCTTGAGTCACTTTCTTGGAATGCAAGCCAAGTTAACCAAGAAGCTTCCTTCTGGAAGCTCCTTACTTGGCTTGCAAGCTAAGCTAGTTGGAAGCTTCTAGAAGCTTCCTTCTAGAAACTACTTACTTGGGGTGCAAACTAAGCTAGCTAAGAAGCTTCCAAAGAAGCTTCTTAGATACTTTTAGAATATTTTAGACTAATTTGGCTTATTTGCCTCTTTATTAGCCCTAACTAACTTTGTTGCTAAACACCATATTGTTATATCCTTTATGATAGTGGCCGGTAGTGGCTAACAAAGAGTCAAATCTCATATTCGAGATAATGTATATATTCCAGAGTGTTTGGTTATTTATAATCAAATGGATATTTAAAGTTTGCAAATTGATAACAACTTGAGAGCAAAAGTAAAATTTAGCAAAGCAATTCAAATTCAAGAGTATGGAGGAAGAAAATATGAATGCAATTTGATAACAATTGTAGAGCAAAAATCAATGTCAAAAGAGAAATTCAAATTGGAAATTATAGATGAAGGAGAGTGTATAAATACAAATAACAAATTCTTTCAACTTGGCTGAGCTATATAAGTACGAGAGCAAAACATACTCAAGACCTTGAGAGAGCTTTATATCAAAATAAAGAGAAAGTGATGGACAAAAGAAGTAGGTAATTAAGAGGATATTAGAAATTAGGTTTAAGAGATAGAATGATATCCAAGAGGAGTGACATATATATCAAAATTAAAATTGGACCAAAGAGAGAGACTTTAAGAATGGAATTTGGAAATTGTGTTAAGAGAATTCAAAATTGAAGGACGAGGGATAGATAGATCAAAGAGGAAGACTTGGAGAAATGACATTGGAACTTGGGTTGAGAGAGCTTGAAATTGGAGAGGGATGAACAAATAGATTGAAAATGTGGATAGACAAAAAAGAGAGTTCAATTTGAATGTTTAAACAATTAAAGAGAGCTCAAGGAATCTTTTTGCATAAGGAGGTCAAAACCAAAGAACTCTCTTAGCTTTAAAAATTAGAGAGTTCAAGGAGAGATTTTACAAAAGGGAAATTATTGAGAGACTTGAGACAAACGAGTAATTGTTTATAATAAAAAACATGAGAAAAGAAGGAGAAATTATCAAGTAGCAAGAGACTTAAGTTTTAGAAGAAAAAATGCCTCAAATTTATCTTTGTGAGACCTACAAGAAAAAGCATAAATTTGGGATACATTTAGAAACTTGAGACAAGTGTCATTTAGAGAGATCAAACTTGGTGAGACATGGGAGATATTCTAGGTTACAATAAGCAATGGATTGATGAGATATAGGATATGAAATTTGGTGCTTGGCTAAGTGTGTATTATTTATTGTAGATGATATGACTCTTATAAAGCAGTGGGTTGGCAAGACTAGAGTTAGATTCGGACCTTGATAAAAAGCATTCAAGAAATATATATTAATTCTCTTTGCTTGAAAGTGAACATAAGCTTGGAATTCCCTTCTCTTTGCTTGAAAGAAAGCATAAATTTGGAGTTCCCTTGACTACATGTGAATTATATTGTATTATGAATTCTAATTTGTCTTCAATTCATCTTCAATTTAACAATTCATCAATCCGTTTGAGTTTACACTTTTAACCATAAACTCTTTGACCAAATCAACTTTTTCCTTAATTAAACACTCCCCTTGTCAAGTGAGATCCACTTCCTTTCCTAACAAGTCCACTTCTATCCGAGCAAGCACAACTACTTCACAAGAAAGCCTGACATTCATGTGCAAGCGCTCTTGTTATGTGAGGATCTAATGTCACTAGGGCTTGCTTGCGAGCCCCATCCAACTTGAGTGCTCTCCTTTATGCAAGTTAGTCACTCATGTATGCAAGTAAGTGACCCTTTCTTTGTTATCCTTCCTTTATTTGTGTTGCTTTGTTGCTTTTGCTGTAACTGCAAAATGAATTATTTTCATATTCCTTTACCATGTTGGTTTTTTTTCTCATGTTCATTTAGAATTTTGTCCCATGTTCATGTTCATGTTCATTTGACAAATTGGTTTGTGTACCAAGTACATGTGAAATCTACAAATCTTAGCTCTTTCGATAGAACACTTCATTTTAATGCATTTAAATTTACTACTTTACTTATATCTTTTCATTGATTATTGAATATTATAATGCTTTCATGTGCATTTCTTGAAACTATTACAAAAGGAAATCACTAGCATGTGTATTTGAATTACAATAGACAAGACTTATATTGGACATATCAGCCAAATAAGCATCAACTTTTAAGAGCAATGTGATAATTCTACTGATTTCTTTGGGGTTTCCTCTTGCCTAGCGACTTATAGGATCATGGAATGAAAATTATTTGATTTTTCATTCCTCTTCTTAAATCCAACTTTATGTTTTCACTCAATGCTTTGCTTCTAGTTTAACTCTCAATTTCTCTATCTTGGTAAAAAAAATTGTGTCAATATTTGCAAGTTTACATCTCTTCGTGACATCCAAAAAATCATTCTTCACTTTAGTATAGCTTGCAATGTCTTGACTAAAAGAGGATAATGTATAGATAATTTCTTGATTCCCTTTTAGAGTGTTTCTTTTCTTACATGATTTATCCTCTCGCTCCCTCTTTCCTTTGTCTCATGCTCTTGTTGTATTTCATCTTGGGCTCTTGTAATTTTCTATTAGCTCTTGTAGAAGTAGAAAGATCCTCCTCAAACTCCTCAAGACCTTGAGTACACCCCTTCCTATCTTCTTGTGTGTTAGAAATTGTAAATGGTATGGAATGGGAAGAACTAAATGATATAATATGAGACTCAAAAATCCCCAACAAATGAGTTCCTTCTTCAATATTTCCTCATCCTTTCTTGTGGTAACTCTACCTCACATTCTATTCTCTTTGGTTTACCATCCAAAAGGTTTGTTTCACTTTCCATCCCCATCTCATTAGAGTGGCATAAGAGGAGTAAGATTTGTGTTCTACATCTTTATGTCCTATATTTTCATAGTTTTAATTTTTGTAGTGATACACAAATAGGAATTTATGAAAGTTTGTAGCATCAATGAAATTCTTTGAGTTGGAGCAATGTAAAAGAGAATTTTCTTAGTGAGGTTGGTGCATTTACACTAATATTCAAATAATTAGCACAAACTCTTTGGAATAGTATAAATGTTACCGCCTCATTTCTCTTTCTACTTGAGAATTTTGCACCCTTTGATTCATATCTCCTTTTTGCATCAACCTTTCATCACCACAAAATCACATTTAGGGAGGTATTCAAATGTCAGATTTGAAATTTGATTTTGAAATCAGGTTGTGGCTATCTTTGTAATCTATCAATGATATGTGACACTTCTACTTAATGCTAATTACTTTAAATGATCACCTCATCCCTCTTGTATATCCCTTAATCCATGGCCTCTCCAAAATATTGAAATGTCATATCACCTTTAATTTCTTTACATACCATGTTTATTTAGCAGATTCTCTTTATGTGCTTCTATTAAAAACTTAACAAAAGAATTTGATTTTGTAAAGATCCCATAATTTGAGATTTTGAAATCCACTATTGTAGTAACTTTGGTAAGTAAATACAATGAGGTTTGTGAAGAGAAATACATGGAGTCCTTAGTGATCTCCAAGCATAAATAAAGAGTTTAATAAGGCATTTTGAATGACAATTTAACAATACAAGGACAAAAGCACACAAGATTTAGATTCACCAAAACTCAGATGCCCAAAGGAGTACTTTGTATCTATTACAAAGAGGATCCTTGTTAATATTTACATAAGTCATAAGGTGCAAAGTGAATTTGTAAGCTTATCAAAACATGCCATGTTACTATCAAATTTTTTGTTACTTGGTTTAACAAGCCTGATTGAACCACCATTAAGCTTACACTAAGCTATTTGGAAAAATTTATGAAATTGACTAAAATTTATTACTTGTAATTCTTGGTTGAAAGTACAAAGCATAGTGAAATTGAAAAATATGTGTTAAAAGGCCCAATTGAACCATTTTGTATCATGTTAATAGTTATATAGTCAATAAAAAATCCTTATCTTATTATTTTGGTTGTAGATTTTGTAGTTATTATAGGTGTAGATTCATATTTTATATTGTGCTATAAATTATTATTTTAGAATTTTTATATGAGTTTATGAAATTGTAATTCATGTAAGACTATAAATTATAGTGAGTAAATCCTTCTTAGATTATTGACTAGCTTTAAGATATGAGTTGGACCAAAAAGAATGATTTGTAACCATTTTGAAATGAGAAACTTAAATTATAACTCTTTTATCAAAGAAGACTATACTAGTTTTTTTTGCAAAAAAGTTATCTCATAATTTTTAATGTTACCATTTTTTGTAAGCTATAAAAAAATGTCTAATAGGTGTTTTTGCCAAACAAGACATGTATAGCATAGCATAGAGTTATTCTTTGATTTAAAAGTATATCCAACATATTGCATAGGTACCATGTAAGCTCCTGGTCTCTATATGGATAATACAACCAAATTGATTATCAAATGACCATCCAATTGTTTGGGAAATACTTATGTAACAAGACATCTATGTGTATCTTCTCTTTTTGCTAACTATATTGGTGAATTTTAGCATTCTAAATGCAATAATTCAATAGAGAAAACAATAGTTTTGTATAATAATTCGATTCTATAAGACATTTGTATAATTATATTGGTTCTTGGTGTACTTTTATCATAAATATCATAGCTACTTATTTCTGAATTGAGATAAAACACTCATATGCAATCCATAGATTCTTGGTAATCCTACTTTTTAGGCATCTATGCATAGGATAATTAGCATATTCTTCAATTTTGGTATCATCATCTTTTATTTTGTGGCTTGTAGCTTAAGCCTCACATAATAAAATAATCCTTATTATTGGGTAACAAGGCTCTCTCAACTACTTTTATGGAAGTGTGAGCTCATGATAGATTCTTGAATTTTCATCATAGATAACACTCTATACTTGGCACATCAATTCAACTATAACTTAAGTTTGCAAAATGTACTAATTAATGCTACAATGTTTTATGTTTGTTTTTTCTAAGTTGACAATTATTTAGCAAATGATATTATTGTTAAGTTGTTAGGTGATATTGGTTCAGATAAAGTAGTTAGATAAATTCAATAAATTGAACATGAGATCAACAGAGTTAACTTTAGCAAAAGATATAAAGCTAAGATCAAAGTCATAAGGATATAAGTTTAGAAGATTTTTTTTTCATTGATGATTCAAGTATCATCAATCCTGAAGTACTTTTCCCTTTTAGTATGTAATTTTCACTTTTAGTTCACAATTTTAATATAGTGCAATGCTTGAAAATAAGAAAATATCTTTATTACTATTGAGATCACTGAATAAGCTCTATATAAATATATAAATAATTTTCTCTTGTTAAGTGAATCTGATTGAACCTCAAAGCTCTATTGCAGTTTGCAACTTTGAGTCCATGTTGCCAAATAATAGTATTTTCAAGGTATAGTAAGCTTAGATTAAGATTGTGGAGTCAAATAAGTTGGGATAATAAACTTGTAAACTATGATAAGCAAAAGTAAACTAGAGTCAAAGATTTGGATAGGGATCAAGGTACTTTAGATCAAACTTGAGTTTAGATGAATTATTGTTATTACCAGTTAAAGTCTTCTCATAAGGTAAGTTGTAAAGAATTGTTGTCTCTTGAAATTCACTATTACCATAGAGTGTGTTTTTTAGTTCTACATTATATGATTTCAAATGCATGGCTTAGATGATAAAAACATGAATGTGTTCTTGTTATAATTACTTATTGATGTGTAATATTCAATTAAATAATATTAGCAAGCTTACTAACCACTCAACTACAAATGGATGGTTTAGTGCAAGTTGGCTTAGTTACATATAATAGGGACGAATTTCTAAACCCTCGTGATAATACCGTGATTCGTTTAATCTATCAATTCAACTACAGTTAGATAATTAAATGTAAGTTGGTTTTAATTCAATATGCAACTTATATAATAAGGATTACTTTCTACGTCCTTATGATTAAATACCATGATTAATTTAGTCTATAAAGGCCTGTAAAATTTCCATATCAATTGCTTACAAGGCAAAAGATTCCAAAATATGCTAACCATTTCAGCCATTAGTAAGAAGTTTATTTGCTCAAGCAAGCTAGCTTAGAGTATTCATTTTCAAACAATATAATAAGTTGGGGCTCTATTTACATATATATAATTTTTTTAGCTTTGTAGCATTTATATTAATAATCTATTACATTTATAACCATAGAGTATACCTTTGAAAATATAAAAGGAACGTGATAAACAATGCATTATATCAACATAGCTTTATTAGCTTTTGATACTAGAGAAAGGAGATATTCTACATGCTTCATAAGCCCTCTTCAGAATAATTGACCATGCATTCAATATTGTCTATACTACTTGTAAACCTAAAAGAATTCTTCAGATTTAGTACATATTTCTCATTACAGTGATATTAGTACTTAATACTATTTACCACTTAGGTTTTATCCTTCATTGGTCATCCTACCATTATTGTTTTCTAGGTGAGCTATCTCTTATTACTTCATCGGATGTTGAGTTAGATATTAGTTCAAAGGGTAAGATGCTCTTATAGATAATTAGTTGTCTTATATATACTAAAGTGCTATCATAAAGACCATTAACCATCCTTTTTTATAGGTATGATAATAAAATAAATAAGATAAACAAAATTAATACATTATCCAAGGACTTCACCCATTAGTCTTGATCACATCCTCTTGAATTCACTTAAATTTTGCAAAGAAACTTCACTTGAAAGTCTTCATGAGCTATAATGGACTTCATAAACAAGTAGTCAACTAATGTTAGTCATATACTAGTTTGTAATAAACTTCATTTACTTGTTTCAACAACAATTTTACTAGTCAAAGTAAAAATTTGATTATAGCTATTACTTTGATTAGACTAACTAAAGATCAAATGTATGAGGACTTTATATTGGTTTTGTTCTTATAAATTTGTATTGGACAGCTAATATTGCATTTTCTTCACAATGTAAATTCTAAAATCACTAAATAATTTGGAAATATTACTAGCTTAGAAATTTAAAGTTCTATATCTTTATTTTTAATGAAAAGGAAAGAAGGTTTCATTTATTATCATTAATTTTCCTCTAAAAAATCCCTTTTAGAGGATTTTTATTAAAAAAATTACATTTAAAAAGAAAAAATAAAATCTTATCAAATTTTTTATATTAAAATTTAAAATTAATAATTTACTATCAAAACTCCATAAAGCTAAACTATATATCTCATCAAATTTGACCATTTTTAAAATTATTTATTTTAAAATCATTCATAAGTAGAAGAAAAGCTTTACTTGTGAAATAAGGACAAAAAGACCAAATATTATACACACAAAGGATAATGAAAGAGGAGAAAAAGAGCACCAAGAAATGCTGATGTCTACATGACCTTGAGGACCACACAAGGAATGCTAAAAGTCAATGAGAACTAAATGCTCTCACCAAATATAAGAAAGAAACAAAGTAAATTACAACTACTGTGTGATATAAAACAGGTACTCCAAAAGGTATATCTTTTAAATGGGAGGAAAGGGTCTAGACATGTTGGGAGCTCATGTTGATGTTGCACATTTAGGAAGAGATTGTTGTATGGTGGACATTTTGTTGAAGAGGAGGTGAATACGGCTATCAAGATAGCCAATGCTTCCTTTATATAAAGAGTACTTCACGATGCATCTAGAAAGAGATGATGGCAGATATGGCTAACAGTCTTTACCCCTAAAGGGACAAATGTACTGGAAGAGAGCCAAGCGCATAATATTCAGCATTCATGGGAATCAAATTAATACATGACGTAGATAGTAACATATGTAATGATGAAATTTTGTTTTGAACAAACATTATACCAAGATAAATATATTTAGAAGTATTCATACTTAATTTTTTATTATTGAAATATTTTCATTTGAAAAACAAGCATGTAAAAAATACAGTATTGGTGGACTTAATTTTCAAAAATGTGATCTAACCAAAACCTGAAATAAGTTTTTGACTGAAAATATCATTCTACTTCATCACAATTGCTCATTGTGCATTGTTCATATCAGAACATTAAAATGATGACCAAAATAGACAGTAATAGACCAGATCTGATCTACATAGAAAGATAAATGTAAAATTAAAATTAACATTTTTGAGTTTTATTGTGAACTTGATGGATCTTTGATATACTATAATGTTAAGAATCAATGATTTTATATATTTTAAAATAATTTAAATATTTTTTTATAATTGTATATATATTTTTAATTTGAATTTTTTTTAATTTTTTTAAAAATTTGAAAAAACAAACATGAAGAAACCATAGTATTGGTGGATTTATTTTTCTAAAAGATTATCTAACCAAAACCTGAAATAAGGTTTTTGACTGAAAATATGATTCTACTTCATCAAAATTGCTCATTGTACATTGTTCATGCAAGAACATTAAAACAATCACCAAAATAGACGGATAACAGACCAGATCTGACCTACATAGAAAGATAAATATAAATGAAAAATAACATTTTTGACTTTGCATGTGAAGACATGGATTGTTGATATACTATAATGTTAAACATCAGTGATTTTATATGCTGTACAATAAGCTAAATAATTTTGTATACTTTTCTTTCTCTATTGTCGTAAAATTTTAGAAGAAAAAGAATACAAATCAATTCTCGTATCCTAACGTTATTGGTATTTGAAGAAGCAAGAGTACACCAGTCTCCTCTTGTAAAAGATGCCATATAGCACGTTCAATTTATAGTCTTGTGTCTTTAAGGAAATCACTAAGCAAATTCAGGTATCTCGATGACTCCATGCTAGCTTGTCCTCGCTTGACTTCAACCACACTATAATCATTGAACTTCTTTTTCCTTTTCCTCCCACAAGAAGTAAGCAGTAATTTCCCAGCTTGGTAAAAGACTTTTAGTCTGATTGATTTCCAAACGTTTCAAGAGTGTTATATTATTGGATTATATATATAGATGTATATCAAAATAAAGTATTTTTCAACACTCTTTAAATTGTTGTTTCAGTAAGAAGGTTTCCATCCCATGTTACTGCGAGACAAAGGAAACATACAATACATAATCGCACCATGCAGGAATGGATCCGTGGCATTTATCCCTTAGCCAATAAGGATCCAGGGTTTGAGCACCCACGGATCCCTCTATCGATGAATCTCTGCTTACCACGTGTCAAAATCAACGGTGGTGGCTTGTATGGTTTCCCGTCGAATTGAAGTGAGGGGTTCTATTGGCGCAAGATATCGAGCAGATCTCCTCTGGTCTTGAACTTCTGGAAAATGTCTTTTGTTGAAACTAATCTATCTCCCGTGTACTCCAAGTTATTGATCATGATAGCACAATCTTCCTGGTGACTTCAATATTCTCGATGTTCCCAATAGTAAGCTTCTCAAATTCACTACCATCTCAAATGCCGTATCTTTGGTAGTGTGCTAGCTAGAAATCTCGGATTGGTGAATAGTCTACTTTAATTGGGGAGTAATAGCAGAAACCACAATGCAATTTTACAATCCTGATGTTGTGATAGAGTGTATTAGTTCACTATGGACTGCAATAACCATAGTCCATATACAGGGATAGATAGGTTTCCGTTATGTTGAAAACAGTGTAGTTACACAATCTCTCGAAGAACTTTCAAGACATTGAGAATTGTGTATCATGTTCTACTTTAAAGCGGTTCAGGATGAAATGAGAAGAACCACATAGTTTTTCTCATTTCATCCTGAGAAAAACTACATTGATCCGCTCATTGCAATTCTGAATGCACAGCACCCGAAGATGTAGAGCACATCTCTCAGTCGAAACGTCAAAACATGTAAGGTGGATACTGCTCAATACACCAGCTGTGTTGTTTACTTGCTAAGTGAAAGATAGGTGATTTGTGTTTCTTTGGAACATCGCAAAATTCAAATTGTCCCAATCTGAGACCGATTTCAATATTGTATTGTATAACACGAATTACGGCTCTTCAATCTGGAGGCAGAAACCTGAATTCAGCCTGTGCAGTTCCTCGATTGCACCACACGAACACATGGAAAATGTACACGTCACTAGTTAGATGATTCTCAAGCTTCACTAAACGCTCAAACAGCTTTAGAGGCAACTTTGTGTTTCTTCCGCACCCAAGAACACACCCCTCCATATCCAATGTAGAGAATTTGACGCTGAAACTTGGTAAAATGAATGATGGGATATGTTCAGATCGATCTGCACCAAAATTTCAGCACAATTTCATCAAATCCGTCCCGAATTGCGTAGATTCTTCTTGCTTTAAGGCCTCCAGAATGCACACTCAGGCATCTTTGTGTTTTCTTCAAAGAGAGACCAACGCGCCGCCCTAAACAGCTTACCATGCGACTCGATTGCCCGTGCCGGCAAACGCCCCGATCCCGGCAAACTTTACCGGTAAAGCTCGGTGGTCAGTGATGGCAGCTTTGTCGTATTACCTACCTGAACGCCTTGTGTTCCAAACAGTGACAAGAATCCAATCACCTGTACAATCCCAGTTGCCGTCAATTGCCGCTGGGTGAAGTTCGGAACCTTGCAATCGAATACGTGGCTGCTTCTCATTCGAAGATTTGAATGTCCGATACTCGTCAAACACAGCGACAGGTTTCCGGCGCACGAAGTCGACGACAGTGGTTGAGCAAGAGCCGGAGACGAAAGGGTTTGTTGCCGGTAAGCAGTCAACGATCTGCCGGCCGGTGAAGGCTGGTGTGATCGACGATCAAAGACTGAAGCGCTTTACGATTGGCAGTCTGACAGGTGGCTGGCGGCTGCCGGGCATCTATTATAACCGCTTGCGAGCGCTCCCTGGTCTTCACTTTCACACTTCCAATCTTTACTTTCTCGCGTATGCAGCTCTAGAGTTTGTGAGTTTTGGAGATTCGAAGAGAAGCAGTCGTAAGGAGAGGAGGGAGCGCTAGACTCCGAGGAGTGTCCGCGGAGTTCAATCTTTCTCGAGTCTTGCCCTGTTTGCTCGTTGTGAGGAGAAACCATGGCCCGTACTAAGCAGACAGCGAGGAAGTCCACGGGAGGGAAGGCCCCCCGTAAGCAGCTTGCCACTAAGGTGTGTAGGTTCTCGTGCTCGATTTCTTGGTGTTCTTGGAGCTTTGGCGGCCTGTCCAGGTGATGGAAGAGTGTTTAGTTGCACGAGGAATGGAGTAAAGTTGCCTGGGATTTGCAATGTGTCGGGAGAGTTTCTGAATGATATCGCTTCCGTTGGCTGCACCTTCCTCCCGAAAACCTAGAGTCGTTCCCGAGGTCTCAGTATCTTAGACCTCGTTAGATGTTAGTCGGAGGCCAAGACCTCTATAGAATACCAAATGTCCTCAACATGGCTTCCTGGCTCATGAAGTCACTAGTCTCTCTTTGCATATGCGTCCGGGCTCGAGAGAGTTCTCTAATCCCTTAAGTTTGGTGGTTTACATTCAAATTAGCCTTGGAGGCTCATCACCTGTGAGGGGAAAGTTGGTCTACACCTTCGTTTTATTCTGGCTATTAGAACATGGCAATATTCATCGTTTCTCTTTAGTGTCTCAAAAGGACTTCGTCCACTACACAGACCTTGTCTTAATTTCTTAAATGCCCTCCGAGTCCTGAACTCGTGGCGAAGATATCCGATGAAGGATGGTTCTGAGGGTGATAGGACTTCTGTCGCTAGAACGCCTCGGGTGCATGCACTCTCTAGCCTCTTGATCGTAATTATATATGATAGCTGTTTCTACGGGATCTTTACATTTGCCTGAATATGTTTTCCTCTTGATTCGCATCCTCTTTCTACTCACGTAGGTTAGACCTGTCCGTAGCGACCATCCTCCAGTTTGAGTATAGGTCCATTTTCGGGCCTGGCATGTTGTGCGCTTGGCGCTCTAATGCTTTCAAGTTTGTGAAACTTGATTAGCCCGTGTGATGTCCGTTCTTAACACCTAAAACTGGAAATTGTTCACGCAGGCTGCACGCAAGTCTGCCCCAACAACCGGAGGAGTGAAAAAGCCCCACAGATACAGACCTGGAACTGTGGCTCTTCGGTAAGACTACCTTTGGTTACACGCTACTGGAAGTGATAGTACCAGCGCATGTCTTTCTCTACAAGTTTGCCGTTTCTAATTTTTGTCGTATTTGCACGGTGTTACGGGTAAGGTAAATGCGTTGGATATCTAATGTACGACATTTCTCCTGCAGTGAAATTCGCAAGTACCAGAAGAGCACAGAACTTCTTATCAGGAAGTTACCATTTCAGCGGTTGGTTAGAGAAATTGCCCAAGATTTCAAGACCGATTTGCGTTTTCAGAGTCATGCAGTGCTCGCTCTACAGGAAGCGGCGGAAGCCTACTTGGTTGGTCTTTTCGAGGACACAAACTTGTGTGCTATCCACGCCAAGCGTGTGACAATCATGCCCAAGGACATTCAGCTCGCCAGGCGTATCCGTGGAGAGAGAGCTTAGTATACTCTACAGCGAGTAGCAGATTTTGTACAGTGCGTAGAGTGAGCATCCTGCCGAGTAACACAAACGGTGTTGTAACCTACCGGCATGCAAATTCACATCCCTGACGAAGAATTTTATCGGTGATGCGGAGTAGATCGTGAATGCGGAGTAGATCGTGAACACGGTCTACTAGACCGCTCCCGTAGTGCGAAGGCCCTAATCGAAAACGCAAGGATTTAGTGTCGGGTCGCAATTTTACTTCGTTAGCCCAATGGAAATTGGGCCGGTAAAATTGGGCTGGAATAGTCCTTACTGCCCAGGGAATCCTGGTTATTGATGTATATAGCTTAAGGAAAATCTATCCTGACATTGTTCTTTGGAAGAAATTTGGATTATACATTTGGGCAATCATCCGATCTGCTTACTAAGAACTGTAAGATACTTTTCAGGTTTCCGTGAGGTAAAGCACTTTTTCTGAGTAGGGACCAATATGATACGTTATTAGTGGACCGCATTCAAACACGTCTGTCAACTCCGCAGAAATCTTGCAACGGGAAGATTTTGTCAGACTCTCAGCCTCAAAAGTTTCTAGAAATTGCAGAAAAAGCCCCTTTTTTCAACGTCTGGAATTCAAAAGATGGTACTCTTGTATGTCAAACTAGTTCTTGTCTGTAGAGGAGGTGGAAAATTGACGACTGCAACATCTGAAGTAAAAATGACATGTTCTTGTAAAGAAAAGGACTTTATCCGTCTAGTGGAGCAATGAAGATATTACAAACCTGCAATGACTAGTATGCTGTATATGCACACACAACTATGGCATGACAAAATCGAACACGGCGCCCAAAATCGTGTACCTACCCTCCAATGGGAAGTATCAACTTGAAAACGACGTGCACGCTGGTAAAAGCGACATATCAATAACATCCGCACGAATCTTGGCAAATTACTTGACAGCTGATCAGTTTGATGTCTGTTTGTTACCAGTGAAATGACAAAAACCCCTGTTACTACTCTAGCACATAAATGCTGGTAAGAAGGTAAAGTGTAGAAAGGTGCTGGTAAGAAGGTAAAGTGTGAAGTTTCAGCAAGACCAAACTGCCTTGAAAATGTCTATCGTAGACACGTCCACCAAATTGTGAAGGAAGGTGTAGCTTAATCAATATACGCAATGATGCACCTTCCTACCAGCACAAATTGTCCATGGGCATCTCATGCTGAGGAGGTAACCACCACGACAGTGCCGGTAAACAACTTTTGACTTCCCAAGAGTAAAGCCGCTTCCGGCCTTTATCGTCTCACGACTGTAGGAAAGTTTGACACTTTCCAGGCCGGCTAGAAGTTCAAAATCAACTATTTGTTCTGATAATTAGCCTTAGAAGCAAGAATCGAAAATATAGTGGAGTTTGTAGTACCACGAAGAACTTTCTCCATCTTTGCACCCTTGCTACGGAACTTACCGACCCTACGGAGTTTACTTTTATCAGTAGAATAAGGATGCATAATACATACGCTTTGGATGTGTATCAACGATATCTTGAGATACTGCATAGGACTTAGGACTAGAAGCAAACCCTCATCCTCGTTGGCGTTACCGAAAGTAGAAGTCTGAACAAAAGTTTTCAAACCGTAGTTTTGAGCGCTTTCTAAAATCTTGGGATGAAACGGGCACGGGATGTGTGACTGTGGATAAGGACAATTAAAGAATCAGTGCAACATGATTCGTAATACAAACAACGACGAACTCCATCACAAATCACCAGTATCACAAATGCTGGACCAACCAAAGATCTCTCGACGTGGTAGCGCTTTGGCCAACAGTGCATAGCAAGCAATACAAACTCGAGGTAGATAGCTCTACAAGTTACAAGAGTTATTGAATTCCCATATGTTTTTACTCCGACTTCGGCAACATACTCCTTGTCTGCAGACACCAAATCATTATGCTTCCTATGCATATTTTGACTAGTAGATACACCAACCTCGTAATCATTACTACTGACCGACTGTCAGATTAGACAATACGAATTACGAACACGCCAAGACAGTGTCTAAACCAATCATCTGCCTTGAACAGCACGCCATAATTACTTGGTTGGTAACTTTGCTGAACTTTCCGTCAAGAAGAATTCCCGGAGTATGTAAGCTACTTTGCCCACTTGACCTTCACAACTTATTCAAGCTCGGCGAAGAAATGCAACCGTGCACACTTGGCTCCCTTCACTCCCTCCAAACCGGAAGGTTGGGTAAGTTCTCACATGATCAATGTACTCCAACATGGGGCCATCGTCCACAGCTGAAGACTGCCAGTTACTGTCAGAAGAGGAAACGGATTCTTTATCTTCTTTATCTTCTCTTGTACTTGTCCCATTGGCGCGCAAACTTTGATTGAAGGCATTTACCTCTTCAACAAGTTCGTTTTTCGTATTGTTACAGGACGTGACCACCTGCAGTCGTGAATGTTGAAACCAAAGACCACAGGTCAAAAGGGCTCATGACATCGGGTAAGCACCCAATAAAGATATACAAGGGACTCGTGCCAGAAATAAGGATGCTAAAATGTACCTCGAGTAAAATGAAAAGTAGAAAGTAAAACGACTGAAAGAAATGGATCAAAAGACAAAGCTCAGGGATTTTGCAGTTTGTTTACACACCAAAATACCTCCAGGTTCCAGAAGTTTTATCACTGTCCTCCAGTATAGAGCCCTTGAAAAACACGGACTCAATAAGTTTCATCAATAGGACGCTTCGAGGTCGTTATCCAGATGAGATTAATGTATCTACCAGCAGAATACATGGGATATTGGCAGTAGCTCTAAGCAATTGAGACCAGAATGCATGCAGACAGATGGCCATGTATCAAAACAACCTACATCAGAGCTTACTTATGAGCAGTTCCTTCGGGGTGGAGTCCAATAGCATCGAGTGTCCCTTTGTCAGTAATAAGTTTGAACCTTCTCTCCAATTTTGAGTCCAGCACATCATCGACCTGAAGTACAGCGGTTGCAAATCATAAAGAAGAACCAGGATCACAACCCTGGGTGGAGTAAAGTCAAAGTCAAATGCAATAACTGAACATCGGCTGTCAGACTTACGTGACAAAGAAAGAGCACAAATCAGAAGCACAAATTTAAGTCTATGTCACCAGGGCCATATCCGGAAAACATGTATGCTTATTGGGTACTTTATAATCTTCTTTAAGACTTCTGGATTATGTCTTCGTTCCTTGACACTCCTAGCAAGAATGATATAAACGAAAGATACTTCGCACTACATGAGCAATCATATATGACGGGGGATACTTGCAGAGGTCAAGAAAGATACCACAAAGGTTATGTCGTTGGTGAGTCGTTCCCGATTGGCTACTGCTTGAGCGAGTTCTATTGCACCATCACTATAATCACTTCCGGTAAGGTCCGTGAATCTGTTCAAAACATGAAAAGGTCAACTCGGACAAAGCTTTCAACTATAATTGCTGATTAGGATAATGCAAGCTTTCTTTCCTGCATTAATCTTCTGGATCTTTTAGAATTTAATCTGGTGAAGAGAGTATTCAATACTACTACTTGATGACGTTAATCTACGATCAGTCTGCACACAACCATCTCACAAATTTTCCTGAGCCTTGTACCAATTTGGTGATTTCAACGAGGTTTCAGGAAGACTACCCCTGCTTTGACAGGGCATGAAGCAGAACTCCATTGCCGGTGCCAATGTCCAGAACGCTCCAGGTTGCCAGCTCCTCTGTGAGATTGCCACCAGAAGCTACATTTCCAAGTCCTCTTTCTACAAGAGCACGCCCATCATTGGAACCTTCAGGAAGTCCAGCAGACACTGCCAGACACACTTTTGCTGTCCAAGAAGCCATTGTGTCCATTACCCCTTCTCCGAACCTGAGAGTTGACTTTCTTGGTGAGCATTCGAATGTGCCATTCAAACTATGTCGGAAGATGAGCAATGAAAATGAACTTTGCTCGAAATAATACCATGGACCATGGACCATAAAAATAATTTCGCCTTCTCAATTAATTTTCTAGAATTGTAACCGATGCGGATAACTTAACATTGCGCTCTCGACGCTCAAGATGTTTCCACTTAGACTACCCATAACCAGGCTGTGAAAGACAAGACAGCTTAAGTTGTAAACTTGTACTAACCAAAGTTCTCCAGCATCACCATGCTCATGAAAGTTCGCAAGTTCCTCCGCATATGCTGAGTCCCAGTGACTTTGCAGGCCTAACATTGAGTGCTCCACTTCAACGTCTGGTTCGTCTTTGTCCGAACTGCTCTCAAAAATATTCGAAGAAAAGTTAACTAACTGGATGAAGATCACCTTAATATGATTATAGCAAAAATACTGGTTGCGCAACAAGGAAAGTCTAGCAGACAAAGGTGATGTCAACAAATGTGCATAAACTTCCCTGTCACTGCAGTAGACATAAACCCTCACTTCGTGTAGGTATACTGACTGCTCTATGGTGCAGTATGTATCAAAAATAATCCCGCGCTTGCCTTCAGCTCATAAGGTTAAACGCAGAGAATACATTTCGTCGGTGTGCGGGCAGTATGCTCCTACTCAGTATGAAATCTATAAGGCTGTTAATACCTATAGTCTGAAGGACGAAAATTAGCTGCAGCTAAAGCATCCACGGCATCCGACTGTCGGACATCATCCCCGTCCAAAGTGCTTCCATATTCGCTCTTCACGGACCATGAGTCGGCAGCCAAAGATCGCTCGTCGTCAGAATAATGAGACGTCGCATCGAAATCACCTTGACGAGTAGAGTGAGCGTGTTCAGGTTCTTCAGGAGGCCAACGTATCCCTGCCATCCTTGCCCCAATACCAATAACCCCGCTCCTCAGTACCTAATCTCTTCTGCACGATAGTGGATCGATCACCTTCATCCAAACCGAAATAACCTCTTCACAACGAATGCGCCCCCCTTCCGGCACCTATATGCATTCTATCAATCGACCATCCACTGCTCCCACAACGTCTCCAAACACTTCTCAACTCAGCAACACGGCCTCTTACTTGATCCTTCGGCTCAGCTCCGTATCAAGGACGACACATACTACACCAGAACTGCGCAAACTGTTATGAAGCTATCTTCCCTCGAGGTAGTTTAGACACCAACATCGTGTCAGCTAAAATCCATTCAACAATCAATCAATGGATCGATCGATACGAAAAGTTGTTTGTAATCTTTCACTCTTTCACTTACTCCTTACAAGGCGTTATGATGTTTAATCGATATTTTCTCCTGACTGACGTTCTGGGAGCTTTGCGTACGCTGTCTGTCTGTGGCTGTCGCTCCGCGATCGATCTCGTGCTCGGCGTTCTACTGTACGTGGTTCTTATCTCTCGCAGTTTCTATAGATCCTTTACCTCGTTGGGCGAATACAGCACTGCAACGAGGTTTGACTTTTCCCTACATGTTGACTCTGTAGTTGGTATGCAAACCAGAACATCCCTTGCGGAGATGCCTGGTTACAAGAACATGTAGCGCTCATGTGATTACACGCTGTCTTTGCTTGAACGGACCTCTAGATGGCTCTCAACTTTGGATCTTTTTGCGGGCGGAAGTTTGAAATGAGGTCTTTTCAAATTAATACTTTCCCAGTGGAAACTATACTTACTTATATTTCATGTCAATTGACAAAACACATATATATGTTTTATTAAAATTTATAAGTAAATAAGATTTATTTTAAGTTGTATTGTAAAATTTTTAATGTTTTAAAAACTTCAAGATTAAAAGTTTTATATGATTTGTCGTATAATATCAAAACTATATTAATAGGAGGTTACTGAGATAACTTTAATAATTGTCTTCTTATTATTAATTCAAAAATTACTTAGTGGAAATTAAATATATTATTAGTTCGACTGTTTGCATGGTCAAAGTATAGTTTGCATTGTCAAGCAGAAGCTCAAATGCATCATTAGTGTTGTATTTTTGGCCATTCCAAAAGTGTTATAGCTCAAAGTATAGTTTATAAGAGTTCACTTCTTCTATGTTGAGTCTTTTGGCTATGGTGATAAAATATTAGAGAGTGTTACTTGGATTCTTTTGGTTAGAGTGGCTTTACGATGTGATCAAACTTGATTTGTAGTTTATATTGAGTATTGAACACTCATATTTGAGATCTGATTTGAGTTTTGATCTACTTATTAAAGAAAAGAATTCAAGGGAAAAATCAAGTATAAGATAGTGGACTTTGGTTGTATCTCCAAGCATGGTAAGATCACTGGCCCATTCAATCAAAAGTTACTCGATTTTGAGGATTCCTTGATAGTTTGTCAATCATGCACAAAAGCCTTACCAAGTTGTCTTAAGATTTGATAGTTTATTAGGCCCTATGCAAAAACATTGCCAAAATTCCCAAAATTGTTACAATGAATCTTCAATTGCATTGATACAAGAGTCTACCAAAGTTGGAAAAAGTTCAATTTGCTATATTTAGGAGTGCAACTCTTTTGAATTTCCAAAGTAATGAGATTTTTGGAGGTAGACTTGAGTTGGAGAGGATTTTGGAGGTTTTGAAGTGGCAATAAAGAAGGTCTCAATTTGGCATTTTGAGGTATCAAACTATGTGCTAGAGAAGCTATGAAAGGTCAACAAACTAGCTTGATGGGGTGTATCAATACAAGAGTCTAAACAAAGTTGGAAAAAGTTCAATTGGCTATATTTAGGGGTGCCACTCTTTTGAAATTCAAAGGTAGTGAGAGTTTTGGAGGTAGACTTGAGTTGGAGAGGATTTTGGAAGTTTTGAAATGGTAACAAAAAGAAACTCAATTTTGCATTTTGTGGTATTAGACTATGGGCTAGAGAGGTTGTGGGCTAGAGAGGCTACGAAGGGTCAACAAGCTAGCTTTTTTGGATGAGGCTAGCCAATTGAGAGGATGTTCTTGAAGTCTTTTGGAGAAATCAACCCCCTCGTCAATAGTGTATGCAATAGAGTTTGAACCTTGAATGATCTTTGGTTCCTAGACTAATGTCTTAAGCAACTTGTCCACCCTCACTTGTTGTCCTAGAAATTGATGGACTCATATCTATACCGATGTAAATTTGGCTAGGAGAAGATAGTTTATCCAATCTTTCATGATCTTTGTAGTGTAGGAGTATACAAACACTCATACTATGTTAGATGTCAAATAATGGTGGAGTAATTCCAATTGGATTTGTGAGATGGAAGGTTACCATTTTCACTTCTTGTGAGTGGACTCACTCTATTCTCTATTTCTTATTTGTGCATCATGGTTGTGTGAAGTGCCATGATATTGAGCATGTTGGTGATCTAGTGTGTTCTTGCTAATGATGCTAGAGTGATGATCAATCAGTCTACCTATGTTTCTCTCCAATGAGGTAAGAAGTAATGACTTGTAGATCATGAGAGTGCATGTTGTGATGGTAGGTTACAAGTCAACCTTCCCCATAGTATAGTTGTACTTATGTAGCATTAGTGGGTTGTGTCTGGTTGTTAGTGGTAGCACTTAGTGGTTATGATTGTGGTTTGGGGTTATTATCACAATAGAGTTATCAAGGTATTCTACTATATATGTAGTAGTTTTACATTGAGTGACACTTGGTATCACCCAATATCTCAAGTCTTAGTGAGAGAGGAGATTGATTCTAATTCAGAATTTGACACAAGAGTGTACATTTGAGAGTGCACATTGCATATCTACACCATTTTTGTGGGACATGGGCAAGATTTATAGGGCCTCCAAAGGCTCTATGTGCTACTTTGGTACAATAAATGCCATTGAGTTAGATGCTTTTATCCAAGAGTTCAATAGTTGGTGTGATTTGTAGTTGGTGTGATTTTGTTCACATTCTTTGTGGCATAGAAAAGGTTGTTCCAATGGTTAAAAGGTCCACCTATAGATGACTACCATGATTTTAGGAGACCACACTTGGAGGATATTGAGCTTTAGAAACAATATTTGCATCTAAACTACATATCCATCACTTCAAGCTTGCTTTTGAGAGGTATACTAGCAACACTAGCAACTATACTAGCAACACCCATGAGTTCTAGCTCTAGTAGTGTTGTTTTATCCAATGGAGGTGCACTAGTTGGATATGGTGCTACTACAAGTAGAGGTACCATTGAGGGAGGTGGTGCAATATTAGGGATTAAACTCATGGTGGAGTTATTCTAATGCTTGAGGTAGAACTACCAAGGAGTACAAATTGACAAGCTGAAGAGCTTTCAAAAGTTCTAGTGGAATGTTAAAAAGAGCCTATATAAGGTATACGCTTGCATGAGATAGTTGACAAGTTTCAATCATGGAGTTACTAAGGCAGAAGTTGTCTAGTTCTTGTATAGGATATTGGATAGAGAGCTACAACATAGAGCATATGATGCTAAATTGTTACAAGCTAACTCATTGACTTTGGTGGTCATCTTTAGTTTGGCAAAGCACATTGATCTTAACATGGTGGAAGAGAGAGTGATAGAATTTGAATTTGGTATGGAGACCTCATCTACAACCATTATTTTTCTAAAGTGCAATATAATGCACCAAATTATGTTGGATTTTGAGGATAGTGTGACAACTTAATGTTAATGTACTAATAGTAACAATAAGAACATGTCATTCACTTAGGGATATGGGTTAAAAAATGACTAAAGTTGAAGAAAAGCATCACAAATGATAATTTTTTATTGTTTCTTATTTAACCTCTTGTGCATGAATCACTCTCCAAAGAAGGTAGTGTCACTCATTGTGGTGCATTATGGAAAAGGGAAAACTAAAATCACTTTCACTATATATCAATGTTAAATTATTCCTAAAGGTGATGGTTGATGTCATACCAAGGTCAATTCTCTCCAAAAGAGCACTTCATCTCAAAGGTTGGTTCCACCCCAAAGATTTTTTTAATTTGTTGGCTATGATTTGATGACAACATATTACCCTTCCCACACAATGCAATCCCAAAGGAGTGATAAAATTGATCAACTGATTGGCTTTTCAATTTTATGGTATGTTCAATGCTCCTAAAGCACTTCTCTACACTACCTTGCTCCTTTTGAACTTTATATGAATTAAACACCCCAGCAAGTGCAAATGTCTATTTACACTCAACCACCTTTGTTCTTACTACAACATTCCTCACATTACTCAACCAAACATACAAGTAATTATACAAAGTGTAGGTAATCAACAACAAGGATCATGGAGATCCTTGTAGTCAAACTTTGCTTATGGAGAAAAGAAAAGAAATTTACATTGGGAGAAAATCCTTTGTTTAGTTTGTACTTTATGGCAAAGTGATTCAATGGCTAAGAGCACTAAATTTTTTCTAATTATACCTACAACACTCATTGATAATCCTATGTTATTTTATCTAAATGTGCTAAATTAAGAATGGCCTACATGTCTATAGTTAGCTTAGGGTTCCTCTTTATGTTTATCCTTTGGAAATGTGATTCAAATTTACATCCAAAAGGTCTTTGGCTCAAATTATCCTAACTCCTAAAAGTGTTATATGCCAAAATTATGTACAATTATAAAGATTTTTTATGACAAGGGTTTCTTACACTTTGAACATTTTCATTGTCTCTTTGCTAGGTATACCTTTTTTCCTAAAAGTTATTGCAAAGACCTATCTTTATCTCTACAGATCTTAATTATCATATCCACCTTGCTCTTATAATCTTCTAGGATTATGAGCATGGCATTGGTTAGATTCTTACAAATTTGTTGTTGTAAGCTCTTTCAATTTGAAAGGGCATACAACAATTTGAGAACCACGTAAGCCACTCATTAGTGTAGACTTTGGCTTCTAGGTGTAATACTCTGAGGACAAGAGAACTCTTCAAGAGAGATACAAGAGAGAAAACATAGATTTCACACTCAATCGTTTGATGCCCCAAAGGAGCACCTTCTCTTTATTATATAGCAAAGAGGATCCCTCAAAGGAAGCTCCACCCTTGGATCAATACATGGATTGATGTCAGCAAGCTCCATCTCTGGATTAGTTGTTTGGATGGGTGACATGTCAGTCCTTGTCATATCTAGTTGGTCAAATGGGTTTGACTAAAGGGAATATTTAGAGAATCTTCTTGTAGGAAGCTCAGAATCACATGGGTAAGGTACCATGGGAAAGCTCTCAATGAGACAAATCATGGAGGAGAAGGCAAGCCTATTTGCCTTGCCGGGAGGGGGGATTACTTCTATTTTTGAGGTCTAATTCATCCGTTTAGGCCTCCAAAAATGACTAACATTTTCAGGCTACTTTTGGCTTCTTCCCTATTAGTAGAAGTGCTCTTTTGGTGATAACTCTATCTGATCGACATTCTCCATCATGTGTAACATCTTTCCAGATGTCACCACCCCAAGTTTCACCTCTAGATCATATGCCTAGCTATTGATTCTGAAGTTTCCAAGCATGTTTCAGTTTTTGGCCTATTAGTAGAAGTAATCTTTTGGTGATAACTCTAGCTTATCTACTTAGTCCCTCATGTATAACATCTTACAAATGTAACCAAACCAAATTTCATCTCTAGATCATCTATCTAGCTATTGGTATTACACCAAGGCATGGATTTTCACTTTCAACTCTTGTAGCTTGATTTGGTGTGGTTGGACCTAGACCACTTCCTCTATGAGTCAAACTAGTTGGTCTTATATAAACTCCATTTGGGTGAAGATCTTGATCTTCTCCTCCTCCAATTGTGTTTGGATATCACAAAATTCTACCATTAAATCCTCAATAATCCATGTGCAATCCTTCTCCTTGTAATCTTCCTTCTTATGTAGTTGCACAAAGAGGTTCTTGATCTAGACATCTACAATGGCCTAGTAATCTTGATGATGAACTTTTGCAATGACCATTAAGATCTTCACCTTCTCCACTTCTTGTCTCAATACATCATTTCTTTGTCCCAAGCCTTCAATTACTCTTTGAGGTCGCATTGTTGCCTATCTTACTCAAGGCAAAGCTCCTTCTCTTCACCCTACCACTTACAAAGGTTTTCTTTGTACATCATTTGGAAGACCTCTCCTTTGTGCTTTAGTCTAAAGGCCTCTTGTACTTGATCATTATTATGCTTCTATATGGCCATGTATAGGGGACTAGCTCTAGCTAACTCCTCTTGTGCCTTTGCCCTCTCCATGTGGACTTCTTGTGTGGTCTAGTAAAGATGTCCTAGCAATGTTGAGTAATTGGTGATCTCCTCATGTGATTCTTGATAGGTTAAGAGAATCCATTCCATCATCTTTATTGTTGATCCCATGATATGGATGACCAACCTAGAGATAGTTACTCTCTCAATTTGTAGAACTTCCTCTCTACTTGAAATTATTTCTCTTCTTCTCTTAAGTGCTCCAAAGATTCATCTTTGTCCTTCTTAATCTCAACAAAGGGTGTGAGTTCTTTGTTTTCCTATGCTTCTTCTTGTTTGGCTTCTAGGTCTTTGGCCTTGGAGCACCTTTGTGGCCTCAAGTTCTCCATTTGCTTTGAGTATTATTACTTCTTGATCAATTCATAGGTTCTGTAGATCTCACTTCAATTTCATTTTCTCCTTCTCCTCTTGGTTTCTTGATAGCCTTACTTCTTTATCATACTTTCCTTCATCTAGTTCATTATCTTTGGCCTAAAAATCCCTCTTCACTTCTTGTGATATCATAGCTAGGTAGATTTTATATCTCCTCATCATTGTCTTTCTCCTCTTATCTAAAGAAAATAGTATGCAAGTGAAGGAATCCTCATTTGTTATACCTATATTCTTGCCTAAGTGTAAAGCTTCTTCCTCTTCTATTAAATCTTCCACCACTTGGAGCTCTTTGCCTTCTTGGCCTTCACCTTTGGCATGATAGGTATTATCTTCCTCTTCCTCTTGTAACCCAAAATGGTATGGGCCTCCTCTATTAGGACAATCTCCTAGATCTAATAGTTTTTGCATCAATGAGCTTGTACTTCCTCTACATCACCTTCACTTCTTGATGATTGAAAAAGTAAAAATTGGAAAATTAATGGTTTGTAAAATTATATGATGAAGGAGGATAAGTGAATCACCCCTCTATTTTTTTTCATATCCCCACATAGGTCCCTAATATTCCTCCAAAACATTTCTGCCTAATTTATAGGCCTTCCTTTGTACAATTATTCAAAGAAGATTGCTTGGCTGTTTGTTTATGTAGGTAGTACACTTTGATTCAAAAAACTTCATCATTGTCTTAACAAGGGCTTTCCAAGCAAGGTTTACACTCTTGCCAACCAATCATTGTTGGTTGTATCATCTTTGAACAATGCCTTAAACCTTGCATACATGCTCACATCCAAACAAGTTGTATATCATCATCATTGTATATCTAAGGTCATGATATCTAGTGGTGAGTTCTTTGGACCCAACACTTCTAACCAATTGGCTAACATCCAATCTAGAACATTTACTTGTAGATTCTCCATCCTTAGATCTCTCTTGTCTCAAATTTATAGACCATCACATGATTGCTCAGTTTGTAATTCCATAGTAAGAATTATAGTTTCTTACTATAAAGAAATTCTTTTGCATAATAGAGTGACCACTTGGTCAATCCATGTGACTTGAGTACAATCTTGTCCATCCTTCTATATCAACTTAGTGCTCTATTTACTAAGGACATGTGTGTCCATTGCACAAGTGAAGGGAAATCTATCATGTAGCTTTTGGAATTATTTGCTCACTTGTGGTTCTAACTCTCAAGTGTTTCTTACCAAAGATAAAGAGAGTCCTTGCTTGTCTAAGGCTTGTTCTTGTTTAGCTTTGCAAAAGTAAAATTGATTGAACATGGAAATTTTTTGAAGGTGTTGGCTCAACCATTGCCAAATTTTGGTACGTGCACCTTGGATGAGCAATCAAGACCTACACATGTAAATGTTTTGGTATAATCAAATGGTTATTGATCATATTTCTTGTCTATGGGTTATAAATTCAAGTCATTAAGATCCATGTTAAGTTGACTTTCAAGCCAAAGGTATCATGTGTTGAAGCTCTTTCTAGGCCAAAATCCCTTGGCTCAAGATCACTTCTTGGCCCATCTTCATTGATCTCATTCCTTCTACATGCTCCCTTATTCATCTTTCTTCTATTTGGTGCAGTTGTTTTCTATGCCAAAGGTAAATTGTTTACAATACTCTCCCAACCTTGACAAATTGTTAACTTATTGTATTTCCAAGAAAACTAAGTGAATTGAAAGAAAAATTTGGATTTTGTGAAAATGTGAGGCATTGCACGTAGAGTAGGCATCTCTAATCTTATGGAGTGAGTGGAGTTCATAATGCACATGGACCCTTACTTTCATTTTTTGGTCAACAATAATTAATGAGTGATGGTATTGCTTGTTGGACTTGTGGTGGACCTCACTACAAGAGAAAGAGAGTGCACTTAAGGTAATGGGGATGATACCTCAAGAACACCTTAGCCAACCTAGAGGTAGTGTGACCATTGCCACAAATTTGGTCACACAAGTGACCAATGCTTTAACTTACACTTGGAGTTATGGAGTGGTAGAGCTATTAAGGCATGAGGTAGAGGAGCTACAAATCAAGGAAGACAAGGTAGTAAAGGTGGAGGTAGAGGACACCCACTTGGTAGGGCCATTTTACATGCTCTTACTTTTGATACAACCATGACTACTTGGATTGAGCAATAGGAGCAAAGATTGGCTTGCATGGTTATAGATTAGAGGAGATTAGATTCAAGTGTTGAGGCTCCCACTTATTATGTTGGTGATAGGCATATCTTTGATTTCATGTGTGGATCACCAAGATAGATGCATCCACTATAGTGACTAGGAGTGTTGTACTTTCTCTTGAGCCTAGAAGAACATAAGTAGAGTTAGACCCATAGAGAGGATAGTTAGTAGATAGGTCAGACTTCCCCAATCCTTCACACTTTCTAAGGTATTATAGATGATATCCATGGCTCCTAGATTTCTTAATACAAGTGTAGTAGGTTGAGATGGAGTGTAGCATGGACCAAATATTGGTTAGCCATCTACTTCTACCAAGTCTATCATGATGTTGGAGGTGGTTTAGTTGATTATATCTTCCCTTTTTTCTCAGTCACCAACATGTTCAAAGTTATCCAAACTCACATGTTTTAGTTAATTACCACATTTTGTAAGAGTAAGGATTATCTGGTTCTTACTTCTAGTGCAAAGGTGGTTGATGGTGGAATTTTCTTGGTTGAGAAGCATGGGATCCATTGTGCTACCAATGGCACTAATTTGGTAGGCACTAATTGTCAGATTGGAGGAGTTAGCTATTTTTACTGGTCCAAAAACTCCTCCGTGAGTGAAAGCTTCAATAGTTGGTTGCCCCAAATGAGGATCCCAAATTTTCATGAGAAATTGGTCTAACATGTAAAATGTCTTGTCTAGAATTGCATTTGAGCAAGCTAGGTTTACACATAGAGTTATCCTATTCAACAACAAGAATTTACAATTTGGTTGGACATTAAAGGAATATATATACACCATTAAAGGTCTTATTAGACTCTAGTACATAGCCTCTTATGTTAGGAAAGGCTAATGTTCTTGGTCTTGGGTTACAAAAAACCAATATTTTGAGGTGTTCATTTCAGACTTAGACATCTCTAACAAGTGGTTTAACATAAGACATCACATAGATTAGATAAATCATCCAATTTATAGTTTTGCAGTGAGAGCTCATGCCATTGCAGCAAGAGTAAAGTCATATGATGTGTTAGTGGGAGGAGTGTTGTTATACTCCATAGGTTTCAACATTAACTGTTGTGAGGAGATAACTTTCTATATGCCAAGTTGACAATCAGGTGAGGGACGTACATGTTGCATGCTAATGCACTTTAGTAATGTTAGTCTTGGCTCACTACAATCAATGATCATGACATCCATCTCAAATTTCAATGGTTTTATTACTTGGTTTGGTGAGTTACTAGAGGGGAATGCACATGTAGAGGATACCCCAGTAATAAAGGAGACCTCTCAAATTTGGAGTACAAGTGGAGTTGTTCTACCCATTTCGGATATTCCATTGTAAAGTTTTGATGAAGATTGCAACAAAATGCAGATCAATTGTACACCAAGCTTGGAGTAGAGCTTTTGTACCACCAATGGATAGATTTGAAGATGATGCTCCAAAGTCTATTGCCTTCTAATGTTTGGATACCACAACTATTTGTTGGCAATATCCAATGGAAGGAGTATACTTACATTTATTTGGTGGGATTAGCATTGGAATAATTGTAGTCTTGCAAGTAAGCATGTAGGTTTAGAGGTACTTGCATGTGGAGAGGGATGAGATTGCTATAAAAGTCTCTTTGTAAAGTATGGCACTTTTGGCCTATTAGTATATTGAATTATTATTGATATTAACAATCAAGGATTACCAAGATATACTACCATCAAACATTTCCTTGTTGGGAGTATAAGATGTGGAAAGATATGGTACTATTCATTTGGTGATTCCTAAATGGCCATGGCATGGACATACCCATGCTAGCCAAGGTCAAGGTCTATAAGATTCCACTTTAGCATGTTTGGGAAATACTATATATATTACAATATCTCTAGGTTCATCAAGCAATTTCTATTACATACATCATACATTTTGGAGAACATCACTTTGATAGGTGATTCTTACTTGCAATGTTGTGAAGTGGACCGCTTAGTCATTAAAGTAACTTTTCCATGATATTTCAATATAGTTTCTCTCAAGTTTTTAAAGTAAATTATTTTAAGATCTATTATAGGTAGTTCTACTAATAGTTTACTACATGCTAATCTACTACCAACTTGTTGTAGGCTTACTACATGTTGATCTACTACAAGCCAAACTATAGGCTTACTATAGTGTCATATTTTGCCTTTCTCTCTCTCAGAACACACAAGGTGCCTAGGTGTGGAGCTTACAGATCATAGTATGTATATCAATACTAGTCTAAGTGCACATGTTATCCAACCATTGGATCCTTCTACTCTTGTTTCTAGTATTCTTTCTATCAAATAGGGGAGTAATGGGAAACCTAACCTATCATCACAACACACACTCTTGGTCTATTGGTCATCACTTCCAACATTAACAAGGAGAAATACACAACACTCTTAGAAGAAAAGAACCTAAGTGCAATGCATGCACACCAATCCAAGCCAACTAGGAGTACAAATAAGCATGCAACATAAAGAGGGTCCAACCACAAGAATTTAGTGAAAACTCTCTATTTTTTGGGTGTTAATCAGCTTCAGATCCTTTTTCCCATTCCTCAAGCTGATTTTCAAGTTGTATTCCAAGTTTCATCCAATTTGTACTCCAAGTGGGTAAATTCTATGCCTTTTTGACAAGGAAAACTTGGTGCAACTCAGATGAGAATACATTTTTCTTTATTAATTTGGTTTGAATGATCTAGAATTTAATGAAGCCTATGAGATAAGCTTTCTACTAGTATAAAGTAAGCCATAATTTGACCATTACCGTTCCCTTGACAAGATTTCAAACTTGGCCTGATTTTTGTAGTTTCCAACCTAATTTTGAAATTACTAAATTAGGGTTTTCTCTTGGTTCTTGGCAACTTTCACCAAATTTCTATATCAAAGGTATGTATAAATAATACTAAAAGGCACTCTAGCAACCTAAAAATATTTTCTCAGAGTCACAAAAGTGGGAGAACTGATATTCAATCATGATTGAAGATATAAATGTTCCATTGAACTTACAATAATATTTTCAATAGAACTTATTACATCAACTCTCACTCTCTACAAACACTTGAGCCAAAAATATTTCCACATAGCTAGTTGTGCCTATGTCTTGTCTAAATTTGTCTAAATTTGTCTTGTCTAAATTTCTACAAAGTTTGATGGCATAATCCAACCCCAATCCCTAAATATGGATAGATTCATGAGTTGGGCTAACTTGTGAGCTCTACATACCCAAGTATGCTTGATCCTAGACTCTGAATTCTTTGCTTGATGAATTTACATGAAACTATTGCACAAAGATCCAAAATCTAACCACCAAGAGAATTGGAAATTTTCATAAATTTATTCAAACCATAACTTGAGGAATGATCAAAATTCCAAACTTGATCATCATATCATCTCAAACACCTTACTTTCCAAAGCTTTATCCACTTCAATAGACTAGATCTGATTTGAGATTGACTCAAATATGAAATTTCTTAAGCTAAGCACAATAATCACTCTATTTACTCTCCAATCTCACTAAAAGATATGAAAATATATCACAAAACTCTCAAAATTTTCTAGTTTGTGAACTTGGGTATGAAATTTACCCCCTTGATTCAATTGATCCATTGAGAATTTGCTCAAATTACTCAATTCTTATCTTCACATTATAGTCTATAAACTTCTCTCTCCTACTATAGTCTTTTCCCCCAAATGCTTTCCCTTAACTCCCTCAATGGTTGCAAAACTCTATACTTCTCCTCTTGGGACCAAATTACTTGCATTTTTTTCATTTAGTTGTTTCTCTTTTTGCCAAATGGACACCACAACTCCAATTTGAAGCCATTGAATGAGATTGAGATTGAGATTGAGGACTGAGATTAGTCCTTTTCTATCTATAAGAGCATATAAATTATTAGGTTCTATACTTGTATGTATGTAAGCACTAACAAGATGATAGGTTGTGGGTTCTCCATAATTGACTCCATGAATGCCGTCCTAAAATCAGTCATGGTGCAGAAATTGAAGCCTAATGAGAAAAGGATTTGGGAGAAGTAGATTGGGAGTACAAAATGTCCTGCTCAAATGCTTCCTTTGATGCTCTAGTGCCTACGCTTTGCTAAAACTTTCATTCTCAACATCCTCCTCTCACTCAAGACTTCTAAAACTAAACCACCTTGTCATCTCTACCACCTATATACATCAGAGCCTTTAAAGAGGACAATATTACAATCTATGTGGCCAATTGCTTACACGTACATGGATTGGTCACATGGCAATAACTCAACCATGGAATTTGTCATACAATCTACTCCAATAATACGTAGATAAAGCATATTTAACTTTTTTTTTCATGGGGTATGCAAACCACAAGACAAAAATGGGCTGAGTTGTTGGCTAAGGTAGTGCATCTTGCAATTCATGTTGGGGCTGATTTATTTGTGAATACTTGTCAAAATAGTGCATGCTTCATCTCATTGGAATCATCTTCTCAAAGGCTTTCCGTAAACACCAAGATCATGACAAATAGAGATCTAGAGAGAAATTATGAAAAGCTAAACGTCCTTGTTCTTGTAGACTTATTCTTGTAAGGAGAATCTTGCAGAACACCCCATGATCAAATCCCACAATGCATCCCACAATTCATGTTGTGGCAGATTTTTCTATGAATACTACTTTAAATAAAGCATGCTTCATCTTGTTGGAATCCTCCTCTCAAGGGCAATATGTGGACACCAAGATCATGGAAAAAAAGAATTCTTGAGAAGAATTTATGACAATTTGGATGTACTTGTTCTCCTTGATTTTGATGCAAGGAGAATTCCATAGTGCATCCTGCAATGTGAATCCCACAATCAATCCCGCAAGGCATTCTCATAATGTGAATTTTGCAATTCATGTTGGGCTGATTTTTTTTTGCAAATATTGGTCCAAATAGGTTGTGCTTTATCTCATTGGAATTTTCTTCTCAAGGGTTTTCTATGGACATCAAGACCATGATAAACAAAGATCTAGAGAAGAAGTTATGACAAGTTAAATATCATTGTTCTCTTAGATTTTATTCCCATAAGGAGAATCTCGTAGGTTGAATCTCATAGTATGAATTTTGGGATGCACTTTAAGTGCATCCCAAAATTCATGTCAAAGCTGATTTTTGTGTCAATATGGTCCAAATAGTGCATACTTCATTTTGTTCAATTTTTTTTGTTGTATACATAAAAATCATGGTAAACAAATGTCAAGAAAAGAAGTTATGACAAGTTCAATGTCATTGTTCTCTTGGAGTTCATTCCCACAAGGAGAATCCTGCAAGTTGAATCACGTAGAGCATCTTGCAATATGAATCTCATAGGTCAAAACCCACAAGTCTTGTAGTGTGAATCTTGCAATCCACATTGGGGCTGATTTATCCATGAATATTGGTCCAAATAGGGTGTAACTTATCTCATTGGAACTATCTTCTCAAGGGATTTTAGTATACACCAAGATCAATGAGAATAGAGGTATGGAGAGGAAGTTGCAACTATAGAAGTTCATTATTTCATGGACTTTGGTTTTCTCATACTTGTTCTTCTACAACTTCCCCTTTTGTGGGTTTCTTTTACTTACATGTCTTCTTGTTTGTCACTTAGCTGTTACATGGCCACTTGTGTTAGTTTTTGGGGTTTATGTAGAGAGTGGTATGGTTTGCATTTGGGAGGAGTGGGGGGAGTTGGTGGTTCTTGATTTTTCTTGGAGAGCATTTTCAAGCAATCCAATTGCTAAGGAGGAATTCTACATGACAACCACTGGAGTATTATAGGATTTTATAGTGGAGTAGGTTATGGTTATGATGATCAGGTTTTCTAGGATTGAAGATATTGGGGAGGTTCTAATTATGGTGATCAAGATTCTTAGATTGAAGACTATGGATTGATGCAGAGGCATGAGAGTGAAATGAGATTGAAGATGGAGAGAATAGATTGCAAGCATATACTTTGAGATTGTTAGGATATATGGAAGTTCACATTACTTTCATATAATAGTAACAAGCACCTTTCTTTATAAATTCTTTGAGTTTATCTCAAGTATCTTATGGGTATTCCAGTGCTTCTCAAACATTCTATTTGGAATAAGGATATTCAACAAGGATATCAATCTTCTAGTAGTTGGAAACTTAACTCTACAACAATGGGTGGCAGCAAGTATACATCTAATTTGGTCTTAAATTGGACCCATTATATTGCTAGATGAAATTAGATTTGGACCATGTGCTCATTGTCTTTGTCTTTGGTAAAAAAGCCTCTTACCTAAAGAGGTTCTATAATATACTTATGATGGTATTCAACAACTTTTGCACCTAATTTTTGATGATATTTTGGATGTTGGGTGCTAATCTCAAATGGTAGGAGTGGCCAATATGTCACTTATGGTAGTGGTGAACCTTGTTGAGTAGCCCAAAGCTACTTTACTTGCACTCATGAGTTTCTCAACTGGCCATGGTTATCATTAGGGAGGTCTTGGACTTGTTTGGGACTCATAGTTATGATAGTTGGTGGAGGTCAACATCAATGAGAGAGAGAGAGAGAGAGCAGGTGATGGGTTTCCATACCAATATCACCACCATTTGAGCAATGTTAGAGGTTTCCAAGTGTGAGGTCTTAAATTAGGCCATGGACTTGAATTATTTGACTTAGATTATGAGCCTTACATTGGTTGAGTAGCATATGTGCTTGACAAACATCAATACTCAAACAATTGTGAGCTCTATGCCTATCATGATGAGTCAAGCATATGTTGTGGGCTTGGCCAAGTGGGCATGGTATTCATGTTTTCTTCTAGTAACCTTCCTCTCTTGCTTGACACATAATTTGTAACTTTACTCCTAATTGGATAGGTTTGTTTGATATTACTTAGATCCATGTTGCCTTCCAACTTGCCCTTCCTAGCCAGATGTAAATCCATCCTATCTTGGATGTTGCAAAGTTAGAACCCTTTGTTTCTAATACATCTTCCTTTCTCACTTTTGTCCGGACACCTACTCCGCCCATCTTTGTCAATGATCATGAAGAATACAAAGTTGGTTGTACACTTGCATGTTGTGACATCCAATGTGGCTACCTACTACACACTAAATATAAGGTCCTTTGGAAAGGATAATTTTTTCACAATACTACACATGAGTCTCTTTTCTCATCTCCAAAATGCAAAAAACCATACAGGAGTTTGGAGATTCTATGATTACAAGGTAACTTGTACACCAAGTTAACAACTAGCTTAGCTTGTATGCCAAGTAGACAGTTTCTAAAAGGAAACTTTATTGGTAGCTTCTTGGCTAGCTTAACTTGTAATCCAAGAAGGCGATTTCAAGAAGGAAGCTTTTCAAAAAGCCTTATATTGCTTTACTATAAATATCAAAGCCCAAACTCATGCTATATATTCAAAATTTCTCTCACTTGAGAGTTCCAATGTGATCTTACACTATGATATACCATTCTCCTATTTCTTTGCTTGATCATTTACACAACCATGAAGAATGCATATCTCTTTCCTTGATTTAATGACTTATTGAATTAATCAAATGGAGTTTTGATCTCAAAGTTGGACCTTTGAAGCAGCTATTGGTAATTCCAATTGATGGAGAAGATGTGTAGAAGACTATTTGGAGAAAAAATTTGAATTGGAATTGAGAGAGAAATGTGAATACAAATCTGGCTATTCTATGGAGAAAAAAAATAATCCATCAATCTGGTCAAGAAAAACATGCATAAGGATTACGCCAATTTTATATGGTTTAGCCAATGTTTTCCTATGTCCACAATTACACCAGATTTTGTTTATTCAAGAATAGTCAAAGTCACACTTGGCTATCAACTTGTAATAATAATAATAATAATAATAATAATAATAATAATAATAAATAAATAAATAAATAAATAAATAAATAAATAAATAAATAAATAAATTTAAAATAACAATAATAATATATAGTCACACTTTTCTATGAACTTTCATATATATATGAGTGTGTTGAGACTAATGAAGAGCAAATATATCAAATTAACCAAAAATCAAAAGAATATTCTAGAAGCATCTAGAAAGGTACTTAGTACATTACAAGTATAGGATAATGTGTATACCAAATTGTGATTTCTAAGAGGAAGCTTCTCGAGAAGCTTCCAAGAAGCTTCTTGACTAGCTTAGCTTACATGCCAAATAGGCGGCTTCTAAAAGAAAGCTTCTCAAGAAGCTTTTGATTAGCTTATCTTGCACTCTAAGAAGACTACTTTTAGAAAGCTTCTCAAGAGCTTTGCATATTCTATGTAAATACCAAAGCACAATCTCATACTAGGCATTTGAAGTTTCTCTTATACAAGAATCACAATGTGATCTTCTATTCTCCTCCTTCTCTCATTGGTCTTTTACAATGTTTGATTGCACTTAGAGTCTTTTCTCTCAATTTGGAATGGGTGGTCCTAATTGACCCCATATCTAAACCCTATATTTTTTGGTACCAATTGATACACATCACCTTACTTAGTTCCATATCCTCGATCTGTCCCCAAAACTTCCCATAGGATCCATTCTAGTAAGTCCCGAAGCTTTCTTGCAGGTCCCATGCCCATAGGTCCTATAGCCATGCCAATAGGAGCTATTCTTGCAAGTCTTGTAGCCATCTCACAAGTCCCATGCCCATAGGTCACACAAGCTACATTTATCCCAAACTTTAGGTGGATGTAACTTCTTTACTAGAGCTTCATTTTCCATGGTGGTGTATATGGAAAGCCCTTGAGAAGACACTTCTAACTTGTAGAGCATTCTAGTAATAAAACTTTACACTTAACAAACACTACCTTTTGTACAAGGTATGGACATTTGAAAAGAGAGTTTTACCTTTTAGGTTCACTCATGCTCCAATAATCTTCATAGATCAAATGAATTGGATGTTAGATAGGCTATTGGATAAATTTTTTGAAGTGTTCTTGAATGACATTTTGATTTACAATAAGATGGAAGAATTACACAAGAACCATGTGCAAGAATTCTAGAGATGATCATGACAATGGAAGTTCTACTAAGAAGTCTAAGTGTGCAAAAATTATGTTAGAATGGCTATTGGATCAATACATGATAGTGTTCTTGGATGAAAATTTGATTTATAAGAAGATGAAAATAGAACAAAAAAACCAAATTTGAGAAGTCTTGAGATGGATATGATAATGGAAGTTCTCTTGCAAGAAGTCCAAGTGTGCCTTTTGGCACAAGGAAGTTACCTTCTTAGGCCAAAATGTTTCAATGGAGGGGATCAAGATGGAAGAGGAGAAAATCAAGGCCATTATTACTTGGTTTACTCTTAAAGATACCATAATTTTTTGGAGATTTAATGAGTTAGTGAATTTTTATCAATGATTCATCCACTATGATGCTCATGTGGCCACACTATTGACTAATTTCTTGGAGAAGACAACATGATTTGAGTTGAACACCAAGCAAAATGAAACATTTAATAAACATATGATGTCTTCACAACCCAGCCTCCACCCATATGATCCTCAATTACCTTGTGTGATTAATTTGATACTTCTAACTTTGCCATTGGACTTTTGTTGCAATGCAAATTTCCAAATGGATTCATCATATTGCATTTTTGTCTTGGCAACTAAACACAATAGAAAGCAATTATCTTGGTGAGATCAAGTACCATTAGCAATGGTATATGCCACAAATGTATGGCAACACTACCTCTGAAATAAACAAGTGATAATGCAAATAGATCATAAAAATTTGCTATAGACCTTACATTTGGAATACATAAAGAGTTGGTTTTATCTACATGAAGAAAAACTATAGTTTTTTGATATCAAGCTTGAGTACAAACCCAAAAAAGTTCCATATAATTTTTGATGCCATATTCTGATAACCTAATTAGAATATTCTTCTTGAATCTCCAATGATAATAAAAATCACCATAGTGTTTACAAACTTGAAGGTGCATATATAGTTCAAGACTTCTTTATAATAGAACCTCTTCCTTCTTCTTGTACAAAGTCATCTTGCAACACATGACAAGGAGTACAACAACTTTTCAAACAAAAACATACTTCTATTTTATGAGAAAAAAATCTACATTCTAGCTATGAGAGATATGTGATTGGTGCAACTTCAAGAGGCACATGACTTACCAACCATTGATCACATGGCTATGGAAAAGATCTTGAGTACCTATAATGTCAATGGTGGTTGCCAAACATGGCACATAAGTTTCAATAATTTCTTTAATCCTATGAGAGTTTCCAATGCAACAAGGCTAACAACCAAAAACCAAAAACCAAGTGGATTAGTCCAACCACTCCCAATTCTATCTACATGATGGGAACATGTGAGCTTAGATCTCATCACATACTTACTAAAGACAAACTAAAACCATATAATAATTATAGTGTTTGTTGATAAGCTTAGCAAGTAGATTCATTTTGCACTTACTATGGATACAATGGATGCTCTAATGTTGCACAAAATTTACTTAGATACTATCTTCTAGAACCATGTAATACCATAAATTTCTCATCTCTAATCATGATCCTTGCTTTACTAGTAAATTTTAGCAAGTGCTCTTCAAACTACTCAACACTAAGCTTGCCTTGTCTATGGCCTATCATTCACAAATTATGATAGGAAAATCAAACAAGCTAATTGCAAGTTGGAAGATATACCATGTGCCTTTATAAAAAATTCATCATACTAATTGATATACTTGTCTTATGACTATTAATTTGCCTATAATAATTCCTAGCAAGCAAGTACCAAATTCTCTTCTTTCTTTCCCAATTATGGCCAATATCCACTTGTTTTAGATTCTCTTCTTGCTCCATCACCATCTACGTATCTCTTACTCCCAACTTCTTGTCCATGTTATTTGCATCCTTATACCAAGCTAAGTCTCATCTTCTTGTTGCTCAAAATTAGTAAAAGAAATATGTTGATTGGTATTATTGATATGTGTTACTAGGATCTCACCTTTCAAGGTGTAATAGGATCAAGCTCTCCTTTAGTAAACTCCTTCTCCCTCTTGATATCCAAGTTTGTATACTTGATCCAAATTGGATAGGTCTATTTGATATCACTCAAATTATTTCTTGTGTTGCTTGTAAACTTGACTTCTTAGTCATATGCATATCTATCATGTCTTCTATATTTGAAGTTAAAACCAATCTAACCCATCTTCCTTTCTTACTCATACCCATCTTTCTTATCCTCCAATCCATATTAATAATGATGAAGAATATGAAGTCAACCATATTCTTGCATGTAGAGACCTCCAATGTGGTCACCATAGACAAATTGAGTATATGGTCCTTTGGAAGAGATATTTACTTCAAAATGCCACATGGGAACCTCTTTCTCATTTCCAAAATGCTCAAACAACCATACAAGAGTTTAACAACTCCATGGCAATGAGGACATCACAAATATGTAATAATATGGAGTTAATAAATGTAAAAGACTAAGAGCAAGGAGAGAAATAGGAGAATGGAAACTCACATTGGGACACTTGAATGTGTGAAACTTTGAATACCTAGCATGAGCTTTGGCTCTTGTATTTATAAGGATCTTACAAGGCTCTTGAGAAGTTTCTCAAGAAGCTTCCTTGACAAAGCCAATTAATTGACTTGGAGTGCAAGCCAAGTTAATTGAGAAGTTTCTCAAGAATTTTTCTTCTTGAAGCTACTTACTTGGCATGCAAGCTAAGTTAGTTAGAAGCTTCTAGAAGCTTCCTTCTAGAAGCTACTTACTTGGGGTGCAAGCTAAGCTAGCAAAGAAGATTCCCAAGAAGCTTCCTAGATACTTCTAGAATATTCTAGGCTAATTTATCCTATTTGTTACTTTGTTAGCCATACTAAATTTGTCACTAAACTCCATATTGTTACAATAGACAAGTTAGCAAATGCTAACAAGTTAGAAAAATAAGCCAAATATAGCTAAGAATTATAAGAATGTTCAAGAAGCATGTATGAAGGGTTCTAATGTTCTAAAGCACCTAAGAAGCTTCTATGTAATTTCTAAGGATTGAGTAACATGTGTACCAACTTAACAACTAGCTTAGCTTGTATGCCAAGTAACTGACTTTGAGAAGGAAACTTCTTGGTTTTTTTTAGCTTACATTCCAAGATAGTGGCTTCAAGAAGAAAGTATCCTTGGAAGCTTCTCCAAGGAAGCTTCTTAAAGATCATTTTATTAATTTGTTATAAATACCTAAGCCCAAGCTCATGCTAAGCATTCAAATTTCACCTCACTTGGAAGTTTCAAAGTGATATTCCATTCTCTTATTTCCAAGTATTCAAAGAGAGGGATGATGGATCATGGAAGAGTAAAAAAATTTCTAGATTCAATTTGAAGATTACACTCACCATTGCTAATTTATCCCAAGATTTGACTTGCCATAGCAAATGAAAGAATGAGTCACTAGAAGCTATAGAAAGGTGTTAAATAGCTAAGATTGAAGTTTTAAAGGGTTGCCATGATGGAGAACCATATGTTCCTTGTAGAGGCAAAGAAGATAAAAGTTGAGGTAGAGAAAATATTTTGGATAGAGAAAACTAGGTCTAAAGTAGAAAAGCTTTGCATCAAGGAGAGAAATGAAAAATCTAAACAATTTTACTCCATGACAATTGTATCAGTAAGGACAAGGAAGACACATGAAGGAATCAAGAGTATTATAACTACATTGTCTATATAGATTCACAACTATATGGTGGTGGCAATAATAGTTATATGGATCCTAAGTTCCTTATTCCGGGTTACACTCCTTGTGTGCATGTGCAAGTAGGAATGACAATAATGATGACGACTATGATATCTTTGGATCTCACTCTCATATGGAAATATTTTTTATATACAAATTTTAAACACTTTTTTATATTAATTTTTTTGTTTTAGATAGTAGATTAAATTTTCACATAAAATAAACTTGCAATTTTCTCATAATTATTTCTTCTTGAACCACGTGGCTTATAGAATCATTGTCACAAGTATAGAAGAAAATCACAATCAAATCTTTCCGTGACATTAAGAAATCAAAATCCTATCACATTGTCAATTACTTTTAAATGTGATAGCCTTACTACTACCACTCTTATTTGTCTCTATTTATTGCATATATTTTATAGCAACAAAAATCACTATTAGCTACATGTATACTCATTGAAGTTTCTTACTATCCAATAATCTGGCCCATGATAGTTGCAACATCAAATGGCTTTTATATGTATTTTAGATACTTTAAGAAATAACTGAGGTATGGAGCTTAGTTTAGTTCAAAGCCTTTACAATTTTACAAACCAAATTAAGATTGCCATCAATAAAAGTTGTGCAAAGGATTAGGGACAATCACGTCTTTGAAATCTTCTTGATTTAGCATGATTTTATGTTTAAGAAATTCAAGGTAATTGAAATCTAACTTTAACTCACACGATCATCTTTTGTAGTCATGTAATTCAGATTGCTAACTTACTCTTTTTCTCCATCACCTATATCTCAAATCCATCAAGCTTGTAAGTTAGAGTGTTTGTGTTTCTTATAATCCACAAAGGAGTATGCATAGACTATGTGGAGTTCATATATGATACAATATACACAAATGTCATAGCTTAAACCAATAATGCAGTATGCACGGTATACTTACCTTGTCTCCGATCAAAACATGAAATATGACAAGGAGTTGTTTTTGCACCTTTTTCCTTGTTTCTCTCTCTATCATATACACTTTATGCAATGAGTATGTCTAATGTAATGTAAAGATTTAAAGTTCTTCCTTTCTTTTCAAGTTAGATTTTACAAGTTTAAGTACATGTTCTTGCTTTCTAGTTTAGGCTTTCTTTTGTTCCAACTATGTGCATTGTGAGATCTTGAACTAAAAAGAAACTATTATTAGTCCCATGCATGATGCAAAAGGCAAAAAGAACCCTCTTAAACATATATTGTCCTCCTCTCCACACTTTGTCTTATCCTCAAAAACAATTCAGTTCATTGTCTCTCTCTCCTTATCTGTTGTCTTCATCTCCTTAAGTGATATTGCATGCTGACTTTGTCTCCATAGATAATTCTATCCAAGGTCTCTCCCAATCTCCTATTCCCTAGGTACCTATCCTAGTAGTAGATGACAATCACATCTTAAAGGTAAGTAAGATACCTTGATCACTTCCTTCTTTTCTCTCCTTCCTTGATCCTCTCTGCTTCTTTTTTTCCCTTCTCATCCTCTATCCTATGCATTTTGGTCTTCTTTCTTCTCCCTCCCACCTATATCACCTTTGGAAGCAAATTGGCACTCCAAAATTGAGAAATTATGGCACACCTAAAACATTGTGAAATTTTCCAAAGATAAAAACCAAACTTCAAAGATAAAAACTGAACTTCCAAATGCTACAAAGACAAAAATTAGAAATCAAACGAAGAAGGAAGTGGAAAGCTAAAAATAAAATAAGGAAGTTAAGTGCTAGTTGCAATCTATATGAATATGGCAATATAAAAAAATATTGATCCTTTTTATACTCAAAATACCTATTCAAATTGACTCCTTGACAATAACACCATTTGATCACAATCATCCATTTTCTATGATAGTTGTGACACCCCTTCAAAACCACTATTCCATAGCAACACTAGTTTACCAAATTTCTCCCAAAATAGACTCTTTATTAGTCAAATATATTGACAAGAAATCTCCAATGTATCCCAAGTAGTTTGTGCCTTCCAAGTATCCAATGCATCCTACACATCTATGAGTAGCAGCAAAAAGTATCCAATGCATCCTACACATCTATGAGTACCAGCAAAAAGTATACTTTGAAACAAATCACAATCACAATCCACAAATCACTATCTAAAATCCACAACTAAGCACTAAGCAAGTATTATATGAAATCAATTGAAATTTATAAATAAGATGAACAAGTAGAATGCTATTAAATATATTAAATAGAAGGTTATGAAATGTATTTTAATTAAAAAAATAAATAGGTACATTATCATTGACTTGCACTAAAAAATACAAGGCAAGTTTTCATTAATAGAGTCCTAGTCTCTTCTTTATTTTCTCAATTATTTAAAAAGCACCTTGATATGTTCTTGGGTGTTCTATTTCCTCCACGAAATCTAAATCTACACAATCTTCCCTCACTCAATTATCAATTCAATTAATAAGGGATTGTGCAAAGTAATGCATAAAATGATCCATTCTAACAAAACAACATTTATGGACAGATCATTGAACTAAACACTTATTTCTTTGAGTGAATGCCACCTTGTTTTCAATACTCATGTACAATGCTCATTCCACACCCTTAAACAAGATAGTTATCTTGACGTGTGACTTATCTTGAGTTTGTGCTTGTTTGAAAGATCGTATGAGGTGTCTATAATGCCAAGAGCTAGCCATATGATCTAGATGTGAAATTTGGTTTGGTAATATCTGGAATGATGTATACATGATTGAAAAAATAGATCAAATAGAAGTATCACCAAAAGAATACTTCTACTAATAGGGCAAAAACTAATATAGACTTAAAAACCTTAAAACCAATAGCTAGAAATATGATTTAAAGGTGAGAATTGGTTTGCTAACATCTAGAAGGATGTTACACATGATGGACTAAATAGATAAAAAATAGGTATCACCAAATGGGTACTTCTACTAAAAGAGTAGGGACCGAAATATGCATGAAATCTTTGAAGGCAATTTTGGAGGCCTAAACGGATGAACTAGGCCTCAAAAATGTGCAAATCCACCTTTCCATAGGAAGAAAGTTGGCCTTCCTCCCCACGGTTTGTCTTGTTGAGATTTTTCCAATGGTACCTCACTCACATGATTTTGAGATCCTTGAAAGACTCCCTTTGGTCAAAGCTTGTTCGACCAACCAGATAGGACCAAGACCGATATGCCACCCATCCAAGTGGGTAATCCAAGGGTGGAGCTTGCTGACATGTCACCTATCTATGTACCTAATCCTATGGTGGAGCTTCCTTGGAGGAGATCCTCTTTGTCTCTATAATAAAGAGAAGGTACTCCTTTGGGGGATTAGAGGATTGAGTGTGAAATTTGTGTTTTCTCTCTCCCCTTTTCCTTAAAGCGTTACAATGTCTAATTGGGATGTACCCAAAATCTCCAAATAAATATTGTTGCTTGTCAAACGAATTGTACTCCTCCCTTGTTTTCAAATTTGGCCAAATAGGTGATCTTCTTAAGTAGGCAAATGTCATGGCAAGATCTATACATCCCAAAAATGATAACAAATTTATCAGCAAATAATCTTCTTCCAAATCAAAACAACAGAATCTCATAATGAAACTCAATTTTTTTATACCTCATACAAATATATAATCATTTGGTGATTGTCATACACTACTTGCACACTGATCAAATAAAATACTTTATTGTCAATGGATGGCCTTTGGAACAAGGAGAACAAGGTGCAATCAACTAAACCTACATACAAAGGAAAACCTTTTGTGTAACCATGGACGAAATTCATAATCTCTTCACTTTCAGGCCATTTCAATTCCTTACCCACGATAGATATTATTTATCATTACACACTTTGAAAATCTAACAAAAATCTAACAATAGATCATGCACTAATCTCCCAAATATTAATCTTCTTGCTCCATAGTTTCCCTTACCATGATGCCCAAAGCTGTCGAGCACACGTGGTATCTACATCCATATCGGAGTTTGGTTTCTTTTGGATGAATTTCTAAACACAAAGTGATCTTTGATTGCATTGACTAAGGAATGGAAAGAAAGTAAATCTATTTTAGTTAGCTATATGAAAGCGATGGAATCTAACACTTGAGAAAAATTTAAAAAGATTAAAATTTTTTTTGTGCTACTAGTGCATTGAACTCTTACAAATATCTTAATTGTTACACAAAGTTTTACCACTTCATTAACAACTCAACGGAGTCATATCATATCATACCAATTATCCATGTGCTATTCAAAAATGTCACTCTCTACCTCATCTCTCAATACGTCACAAATGCATCTTCCAATTTTGGAATGGAGTGGAGTGCCAAGTTCTATTGTCAAATTCCTTGGTATTGGTTTTGTATACTCAACTTCAATCCCATAGGGCTCTTGTGACAAACAAGCCGACACCCATGGCACATGTTTAAATTTCTAATGGCTAATTTGATTAGAGCTCTATTAATACTTCAATTAAGATTTATGGATCACACGCAAATCAGTAAAAACTAAGGCTCTTACTTTTTGTTTCCTGTAAAATTTTTATGGCTATGGGAGCTCACCCCATAAAAGGTTTTAGTACTCTCCAACTTTTCTGATTCCTACGGGTCTAAGGAAAGCTAAATCTGAAACCCCCTAATATCATTACGGAAATTTGATAATCCGTCAGGGGATCACGGAGGTGATAATCCCGTCATCTATTCCGTTTCAAGGGCGGAGAGCAGTGAGTTCAGTAGACTGAACAGTCTCCTCAGACTGCTGTAGAGCTCGTCCGTAGTCTGCAGCTATATGCTGGATTTATATATGAGCATCGTTTATTGAAGAGGTGAATAGGCAAACAGATGGGATCGGGCTCCCTGCAGACAATCGAGAGCAGGAAAGTTGACTGGGATATGGGTGCGCAGGTGGAGGAGCAGGAAAAAAATCGACCGACGACGAAGAAACGGAAGGCGACATCAAAGAGATGGGAGAGACGGGAGGATGCTTCGGGTGAGCAGCATGTTGACGTCGGGATAAGGTGGCCCTACTTTGCTAGATACAGATCTACATGTCTTCTTGTCACGGGATTTGGCCTTCTCCTGCGCCTTCTGGTTTCCTTACATTCTTACTCTGGTTAGTGCTGTTTTTCTTCTATATTCTTCCTTCCAAGATAAGAGGATTGTTGTCGAATTTCGTAAGCTGCAATGGAATCCTGCATGTTTCTGGATCAAGCTTGTTGATCAATTTTTCCGGGTATGTTTGTTTGGTGCTTTATTCGTGACGAAATGTGATCTTGCCCATGGGGTTCAGGGGTTTTATGGGTTTCTTTGAGTGATATACTCTTTGTAGGTAAAAGGACTGAGTCGGGTAGTTATGAATAAGAAACATATTTGGTATCTTAATGGTGGTGCAGGTGCGGCCACTCCTCCGAAATTTGGCGATTATGAAGCTCAAAGGCACTGGATGGAAATCACCATTCATACCCCCGTGGCAGATTGGTATCGAAACACCTCAAAAAATGACTTAACTTATTGGGGTCTGGATTATCCGCCGCTCACTGCGTATCAAAGTTTCGTTCACGGTTCGATGATTCACGCTGTAGAGCCTGAAGCTGTAGCTCTTTACAGCTCTCGTGGCTACGAGACACCCAGCAGGTTTGACCCTTGACTGGCCTCCATCTAGTCCAATTTCTAGATGAGTTCCTGCTATTATATTTTCTTGTTATGTAGTTTATTCAACTTAGCTGTAAGAAGAGGATATGGATAGCAGGAGAGTTGCTACTTTTACTCACAGCCAATTGAATCTGATTAAGGTCATTCAATTGTGTGGATGTACGAGAGGGTGCAGCAAGGTCCTGATGCGTTGGACGGTGTTGTCATCCGACATCCTTGTGTTCTTTCCTGCAGCTCTGTGGTTTATTAATGAGTTCTACTCTCAGTACCGTGAGAAACAGCGGGTTTGGGCATTGGCCATGGTTCTTCTGCACCCTGCACTCATTTTGATTGATCATGGTCATTTTCAGGTGCTGTTCTACCCACACTTTCGTCTGCCTTTTCCATTCCAGTGTGTTGCACATACGACGGATACTGACATATGCTATATCGTAGAAACCGTCTAAGTACTAAAGTTTGCTGCACATACGAAGGATACTGATATTTGTGATACTCGTATAAACCATACAAGTACTAAAGTTCATCTCCTAAATCTAGAGGTCTCCGAAAGTTGGAACAGTGAATGTTGCTGAGGCTTTTCAAAGTGAGGAAATTTCAACAGAAGTAGGGACGCATTGGTGCTGACCAGTGGAGCTTTACCCAAGAGAACGATGACGGTCTCATCTCAGGTCCCATTTCCTGATGTTCCAATCCGAGCCGTACGTCTGAGCAGTTCCAAGCTCCGGTGGCATCATCCGTGTTTATGTATCGGTCAGAAGAGAAGAACATCTAACATTTTACCCTAACAAGTATTCATCATGGCATTTGCCTTGGATGAGACGTTGATTAGAAGTTGTGTTGTCTGCTCTTTGCAGTACAATTGCATAAGCTTGGGGCTAGCAGTGGCATCGGCTGCAGCTGTCATTTCGAGGAGGGAGCTTGTTGCGTCAGTCCTCTTCTCTTTGTCTCTCAACCACAAGCAGGTTCTACACTTGCCCGATATGTTCGGCTTACTAATTTTCCTTTGAATGGGGACATGAAGTCTGTATGGACGGTGCTTTCAGACGAGTCACAGATTCTGAGCTTCTGAGCCAAGTCTGAGGCCATAGAGTTCGTTCACCTTACTGTCTGTGGAGGAGGCAGGGACTTTTGCTTTGGGCTGGCCAGAGAATGTCTAGTGGTGGGAACTGTGCGTTGTGAAATTTCGTCTGTATGGGAACATACTTTTGGAGAGGTTTTACTGCAAGAGATTGTCATCAGTGTTGTGAAGGGCGAGACCCTTTCTCTTCCTTTGCCCAGTATTTTCACTTTCACCATAGTAAAACTCATCCTGGCTAGCTGCAATTGTGTGATTGCATGTTTGTTGCAGATGAGTGCTTATTATGCTCCTGCATTCTTTGCACATCTTTTAGGGCGGTGCTTCCAGAGCAGAAACCCTTTCCAGGGGATAATGGGAGTGGCCAAACTTGGTATCACAGTGTTGTTGACATTTGCTGTATGCTGGTGGCCCTTCTTGGAATCAAAAGAAACAGCACTAAAGGTAATCTTCCCTTTCCACAACAACAGTTAAGCCGCAAGGAGAGGAAGCCACTATCTTTTATTCAGCACTTACTTACATCCATCCACCAGCTCGGTAAATCTACTATGTTCTCATACTCTTTATAGTTACAAGAAATACAAGATCTCTCTAATTTATTTTCTCAAGAAATGCTGGAGTCACGTCTTTGGTGAACAATAGAAAGAACAATTGTTATTCAAGTTTTCTCTGAAGATAATGTTCCGTAATCTTTTCTCGTGCATCTGCAGGTCCTATCCCGGCTAGCTCCTCTGCAGCGAGGGATCTATGAGGACTATGTCGCAAACTTTTGGTGTGGCACTGCCATGTTGTTCAGGTGGAAGCAACGCTTTCCAATGACGACTTTGGCAAAACTGGCCCTAGGGGCGACCATATCAGGATGCATTCCCTCAATGCTTCAACAAATTTTTGCACCCAGCCGAAAAGGCTTCCTATATTGCATGCTGAACTGTTCTTTGGCCTTTTACTTCTTCTCCTATCAAGGTAAGACGGACACTGCTTTTCCCTGCGTGGCTCTTTTAGCGTAAAATATCATCCACCGCCAGCTGACACCGTGGGTTTTGTTTGGCAGTTCACGAGAAGTCCGTTCTACTGCCTTTAATTCCAGCAAGTTTACTGGCTATTGAGGAGCCCCAAGTCCTACAGTGGTTTATACCATTCGCAACGTTCTCGATGCTACCTCTTCTTCTTCGAGATGGGCTTCTTCTTCCATATGTCGCTCTAATGGCTCTCTTCTTTCTCCTCTCAAGTTTTCCAGCTTATTCTTTTGAGAGCAGTGTAGCAACTTCGCATCCCCGTCTCACAAGACCGTTACCCATATGGTTTGTAGCTAGCTCAGTCTCGGGGGCTGGAATATTACACGCCCTGTACTTCGGGGTTCAGCCTCCACAGAGGTACCCGTACCTGTTCGAGGCTTTGATTATGGCATACACTTTCGCTCACTTCGTTCCTTTGGCTCTCTACACGAACTGGAAACAGTGGTCACTACCCAAAGATTTACTTGTAAAGCAAAAATTGACATAAAGTGATAATGTATCGTTTCTATCATTCAAACAAGAGACCTTTTGAGGAAAGTCATTCTTTCGTTCTTGTACCGTTGGTTAATTTTGGTTGTCAACATTTTCCCGGAAGTTGAATTCTCAAATCAATCGCCTCTTTCGAGACGGCAGGTTTGGATTGGTTCAGAGTTGAATTTGGTGTGTAGAATGATTCAGATCTGCAAACTGTTTCGTCAGACAGCTTGCAGAGTGACGACATGCAAAGGTCCAGTTTCTTTTATCACAACTCTTGTGAAGATGTTTTGTAAATCTCCGAAGTAACGCAAAGGACGAAATGGATCCGTTGACTCATGCAAGACTTGAGTGGTGAAACCCTGAGGATCTCATGTTCATTATCCTTCAAAGATAGATGCTATATCTCGAGACTGAAGAGCCCCTCTAGACAGTGAGCCAAAGGATGCATACAATATTTCTGGGACAGAATAGTTAGAAACACGACCAGCAAAGCTCCAGCAATTTAAATGAGATTTTAAACACTGACGGCCTGTCCATCATTGCGAATAAAGGTGAAGTGTGACCATGAACATCGCCTTCCACCTGATGTTTCCAAACCAAGACAATGGCCCTCCTGACGAAAAACAAGACAAAATAACGTGCTTTGGTCCTTGTAATGGGAAAAGATACGACCAGAAGGACACGTGCGTGGATATCGAACGATTGCTGGCTTTGACATTCTAGAGATGACAGCTTTGCAGACCAAACAGCACTCACTAAGTTCGAGTGCTCTGAAGAGCTTGATAGGGCCGGACAAAGGTGAAGAAATAAGTCCGTGGAGTTTGAATGTCCTGAGTTGTTCCGTGAGGTTTCTGGGTCTGAAAGGTGTGCATACGGGAGAGTTTAGGAGGACAGTTGGTACTATCGTTGGAGTTCTAGGATTGAAGGTACAATGAATGAATCTTGATGCTTCAATTGTGTAAGAAGTTGAAAGAAAAGAGATGAGTTCCTCAGCTGCGGATAGAGCGGGTTCAATGTCTGGTGGTTCGGCACGACGCCCACCGCTGTCCCCTTCATCTACCTCCACCACTCCAAAGAAGCAGCACAAGGGTGGCAGCAGAATTAAGATAGGGAGTGGCAATAAAAAGCAAGCGGATGCTGTTACACTGAAAGAGCAGATATTTCAATTGTTTGCAATCGCCGTTGTTGCGGGACTCGTTGCAAAATCTGGATTCAAATCTGTTGAATGGGCAAAGCAGCAGCTCAAGCCTTTCTGTGACAGCGGCAACGAAACCATAGAAACAGGTGTACAACCTTTGCATTAACCTTTCAAGAGGAAGGATTAAAATTTCGTCCCTCCAAGATCGTGTGCTTAACTTTTCAGAATTTTCTAGTTGCTTATGCATTTCGCCGTCGTGGTACCAAGACAATTGGATTCCGTACGATGAACCCACAAAAGAAAAAAATAATGTGAGGACATTGCATGCAGAATCAGGTACCTGTATTCCATGCCCTTCGAATGGGTTCTGTCAGGATGGAGGATTAGAGTGTCTTGCGGGATTCAGACGAGTTGGGAAAACTTGTGCTCCGGATAAAGAGATAGATCGTACTGCTCGGAAACTCGTAAGCATAGAGATCAATCTGACTGAATTTGTGGAAACATTTTTTGCTTTCTTAGAATGAGCATTGCAACTTTCCAGAACGATTAAAGTTTCAACTTTAAAGCGCTTACGCTGAGAACTTCAGTATTTTCAATCTTAGTCGAGCCCATTCACAGTTCCGCCCCACGAGATTATACCGCGAGTTTAGCAAGTCCTTGTAACTAAAGTTTTTGTGCTGACTCTAATATTAAGTGCAAAATCCGGTTCAAACTGTTTCTGCAGGCTAGCTCCATCAAGAGGCATGTTTGTGGGGCAGCCGCTCGTTCCGTGTGTGATGGTTCAACTGGATCAGTTTGGGTGTGGTTCCACACCGGATTCCCTATGATTTGTGCACTGGATTCGTTGTCTGACTTTTTGGCAGGCAAGGCTTCTTTGCATGTATGAAAAAGAAGTTGTGGAGAGGATTATAATTGCTAGACAACACTGCTAGAGCAAAGGATGTGAGCCTAACTTCGGAGTAGCACATGAACTGACTGAACTATCAGTCTCTAAACTCGATTGCCGTTTAAATCCTTGAGCCCCTAAGTATCTCAAAAATTCTGTCTAGCACCTACCCTGTCAGGCTCAGTCATATAACACTTAGGAACAATTCGCTTTGGTATTTCAGGATTCGTTGGCGGTTACTATTAATTGAACCGCACACGAAACTCGTTGTTTACCACATGTCATTCGTCAAACCAGAAGTTGTCTCAAGGTTGTGTGCATGTTAACGCATCAAACTGTCCTGTATGTTCGCAGCTCTCAGAAGCTGAAGTTTTGCAGAGTTTGAAAGAAGAGGGTCTGGAGGAACAGCTTGGGAAGGACGAAACGTTCTCCTTAGTTTGGGAGAAAACTGCTGATCTTGCTCGAGGCGAGGGCCTTGCCATGCAAACCAGTCTCCTAGGGTTAGTGCACTCGTTACGTCCTATGTCATGAAGAGACGTTAAATGTACTGACGTGGAAAACACACCTATTAATGTGAGAAGTTGCTCTTCAATCAAGATGATGCGGGAAGGTAGTCATCAGCTTCATGCCATAGGACGCAAGTTCTTGTTTCTTCGTTTTTATCGTTTTGACATCATTTCCATATTCCTGGTTGCAGCAACCGGGAGTTTCATTGTCCCCGTGATGTGGCGCAGGGATTTAAGTCCCTTCGCTGCCGGGTTAAGGAGTTATTATGGGACAATATTATCATTTTGTTCTTTTCATCGCCAGTGGTAAGTCCATTCACTCATGCTGGACTTGACGAAAGTGCGCACGGCCGTTGGCATCAGTGCTTTGAATTATCAGTGGGAATCTTGACCCCTAGAAAGGTACTGACGAAAGTACTACATGTATAGGTCGTTCTCATCGGCTCGTTTGTCGTCAAGTGCTTACATCGCAGGGAAACAAACTCTCGGGCCGAGGAGCTCTATCTGGATGTACATAAACATATCATTGATCTCTCGCTGATCGAGTTTAAGCTTTTTTTGCGTCATGTTCAAACAATCCTTTCAATTTAATTCAGGAGCTTGGTTAGTGTGGATCTAAACAATAGTATGTGAGAAACAATTAACTTGGCTTGAAGCGCAGGTGTGTGAAGCTCTGGAAGAGAAAGCTCTAGAGTCGAAGGGGGTTGATGGCGGAGAATCGTGGGTGGTGGTCTCTCGTCTAAGAGACCACTTGTTATCATCCAACGAGAGGAAGAATTTAGCTCTATGGAAGCAGGTACAAGATTATCAGGAGCTTTAGTTAATCTTGCAGAAATCAAAGATAAAATATTGGTGTGCGAATCATACAACGAGGATGTACCCTGCATGACATTTGTTTTCTCTATTGTCTTTTCTACTCTGTTTATGCCTATTTTAAGGGAACTTTGCCGCGCAGCCTTAGCAACTGAAGAATATTGTGCATACTACTCTCAGAAAGACAATAAGTTTTCTTGATCATCATGGAACGCAACTAGTCATTTACTTGTCTGTAGCAGGTTGAGCGCATGGTGCAAGAAGATTCACGCATTGATCAGTACCAAAAGAAGGTGAAAGGAGAGATGAAGATCGTTTGGGAATGGCAAGGTAAATTGTTCATACTATACTCAACTGTGCAGGTCGAGAGCTCAGAGATGTGTTACAAAATTTTGCTTCGATTTTGACTTTGCTGTATGATGTCAAGCGTCAATCCTGAAATTATTAGTCACCTAGTTCATTCGCTTCTCCTTAACATTATATCTACGTAGTAACAGGGATCCGCACCTACTCTTTGTAAAGTATGTTAAATTAGGTAATCTCTAGTTTAGGGACTTCTTTGTTAGAATGTCTGATACATCAGAAGTCAGAATGACTGAGGATAGACCATCTGCTTCAAAGAGCAGGAACAAAGGTTCTAATCAGGTTATGGGCCCACAATCACCACTGGGGTTGATAGGAGAAGTCAGAGAGATAGAGAAATTGGGAAAGACTAACTACAAAGCTTGGGCTTTGGATGTGAAGTCTATCTTAGACAGTTATGACTGTCTAGAGTTTGCATTTGAAGCTCATGATGTAGATGAGCTAGAGACCAACAAGGAGGAGAGAGTCACGCATGCTACTACTAGGAGGTTTCTGCTAAGGCCTATGGAAGAGCCAGCTAGAGACCTAGTAGATACTTATGCTTGGAGTTGGGAGATTTTGGAAAAAATCAAGAGTTATTACACTGTTGAGAAGCTGGAGAGCTCCTATCGAGTCTGGTCTGCAGTAAAGAACTTGAGATTGCAGGATGGTGAAGATTTCACCTGTTATCTGTCAAAACTGCAGAAACTCTTCAAGAGTATCAAGGAGGATGGGGTTGTACTTACAGAGAAGTACGAGATCAATCATCTCTTAGATAGTCTTCCTTCAAGCTATGACTCTGTCCTAGCAGCTCTGCAAGTTTTACCTGTTGAAACTGTCACATGGGATTATGTGATACATAAATTGCTGGTGTTTAGCAGACACAGAGAGGACAAAGGGCTGAAGTTAAATGAGCAGGGAGATGCTGCTCTGTTCAGTGCTTCTTCTCGTTCAAGAAGAGTGCCAGATGGAAGAGTGAGCAAACCAGAGTAAGCCAGAGTGAGTAAATCTGGTAAAGGAGTTAGTAGTGTTGATGACAGGACTTGTTATTTCTGTCCTGAGAAAGGTCATATTGCACCTTTATGTCCCAAGAGAGGAGAAAGGAGAGAACGACAGCTGAAGAAGGTAGGCAAGAGACCTCAACCAGTAAAAGGTCAAACATCTGGGAGTTCAGCTTACAACTCAGAGGAGTGCCATGAGATAGTCAGTGATGAGGAGGGGTACTCAGCAGAAGAGCTGGATTGTGGAATGTTGGCAGAATCACAGTTGTCCTCAAACGGTTCTGGATGGTTCTTGGACTCAGGAGCCACCTCTCATATCTGTTATCAGAAGGAGCTGCTCTCAACTCTTCAACCTCTGAAGACTCCCAAGAGTGTTGGTTGTGGACCTGGGATTCTGAATCCAGTGTTAGGAACTGGCAAAGTTCCTATTGCCTTTATGGGATGTTCTGGAAAAGGCTATTTGGAAAATGTACTGTATGTTCCAGATTACACCAAGAACTTGATATCAGTACATAGCCTCATGGAGCATGGAGTGGAAGTTCTGTTTGAAAGCAACAGAAATCAATGTACTTTGAAGAAAGGAGAGTTGGTCCTTGGGTATGGTATTGCCAAAGGGAACCTGTTCAAGTTGATGGAAGCTGATTGTTTTGATTCTGCGTTGGTAGCGGAAAACAGAAATGATATCCATCTCTGGCATTTGAGATTAGGGCACCTGTCAGAGCAAAACTTATATGCTCTAGAGAAGGTAGTGGAGGGGTTGAAACTAGATCCCAGAGGAAAACTCGAATTCTGCATTGGGTGTGCAGAAGGTAAGGCACACAAAGCTCCTATCCCCAAGAAATCTTCATCTAGAGCTTCTGGTCTTCTAGATGTTGTACATTCTGATGTATGGGGATACATGACTGAGAAGTCATTGAGTGGAGCAGCCTACTATGTTTCCTTTGTGGATGATTACAGTAGAAAGAGCTTTATCTATCTCATGAGAAGCAAGGATGAAGTGCTGCGAAAATTCCAGAAGTTTGTAGCCATGGCTGAGTTGCAGAGTGGGAGGAAAGTCAAGCGATTGAGAACAGATGGAGGCAGAGAGTACAGGAATGAGGAATTCCTCTCTTTTCTGTCAGAAAAAGGAATCCTCCTTGACTGTACTGCCAGAGACAGTCCTGCACAGAATGAAGTTGCAGAAAGGTTGAATAGGACACTGGTGGACAAAGCATTGGCAATGCTCCAACATGCCAAGCTGGAGAGGAAGTTTTGGGGTGCTGCAATTAGCACTGCAAATTTTCTTAGAAATATCAGTGGTACCACAGCATTGCTAGGAAGAACTCCTGAAGAATGCTGGAGTGGTAAGAGACCTAATCTTTCAGCTTTGAAATTTTTTGGATGTCCTGCCTATGTTCATATCCCCAAGGAGCAGAGGAGGAAGTTCACAAAGAAGGCTGAGAGAATGCTTTTTGTAGGATATGAAGAGGGACTGACAGGATATCTTCTGTACAATCCTAAGTCTGGACAGATCATCAGAAGTAGAGATGTACTCTGTGATGAATTGAGGACTTGGAGTGAGAACAGTGATGAGTTGCAGAAGCAAGCTGATCAGTTTGATCAGCCTGATCAATCTATCTTCCCAAGCTGCAGAGTCAGTTTTTCAGATCAATCATCAGAAGAGCAATCTCTACCTGAAGCTGATGGTTCACCAAAGGAGAGTCTGAAGGTGTACAAAAGAAGGCCTAAACAGACAGTGGTTTCTGATTCTGATACTACAGAAGATGATTCCCAGAAGCAGACTGCAGATGCAGAATCTCTGAGTGAGACTCCAGAGATGTCAAGACACGGCATGAATCTTCTGGGCACAGAGCCAAGAAGATCACAGAGAGATAGAAAACCTATTGACAGACTTGGTTTTCTATCAGAAGAGATGTTCAATGAATCTTACATCTGTCATGAAGATTGTAATCCAGACACTTTACAACAAGCTATGCTCAGACCAGATTCGAGTCAGTGGGAATTGGCTATAGCAGAAGAGAAGAAGTCTCTTCAGACTAATGGTACATGGGTACTAGCTGATTTACCACCAGGTAGGAAAGCAATTGGCTGCAAATGGGTTTTCAGGGTCAAACGTGGAGCTGAGAATGAGATCCTGAAGTACAAGGCAAGACTTGTTGCAAAGGGCTTCAATCAGAAAACATCAATAGATTATTCAGAAACTTTTGCACCAGTTGCCAGGTATGGATCTATTTGCATGCTTCTAGCTCTTGCAGCAGAGAGAGATTGGGAAGTGGAGCAGTTAGATGTGAAAACAGCTTTTCTCAATGGAGAATTGAGAGAGCCATCTACATGGATGTTCCAGATGGATATACTGAAGGCAAAGGAAAAGTATGCTTGCTTAAGAATGCTTTATATGGTCTTAAGCAAGCTCCTAGAGCCTGGTATGAGAAAATAGACTCATACTTGAGAGAGCAGGATTTCAAACGAGCAGATTCTGACATGAATGTGTATACTAGAGATGATGGATACATAGCTGTATATGTAGATGATCTATTACTGTTGGGGAACAGTGAATCTATCAAAGGAGTGATAGATTTCTTATGCTCTGTTTTTGAGATGACTATCCTTGGTCCTGTAAAACTCGTTTTGGGAATCAAAGTGAGCAGAGACAGAGAAGCTGGATGGATCCAAATCAGTCAACCACAGTATGTGAGATCCATACTAGCTAAGTATCAGATGACACAGGCGAATCCTGTCTCTACACCTCTTGATCTGGGGTGGAAGCACAGCAGAATCATAGATGGGGAGATGAATCTCTGTGACAAAGTGTTGTACCAGAGTGCTCTAGGTTCTCTAATGTTTATCATGGTCTGTACAAGACCAGATATATGCTATGCAGTGGGAGCACTAGCTAGATATACTAGCAACCCTGCACAAGCACATTGGAAAGGTATAAAGAGAGTATTCAGGTACTTAAAGGGTACTCCAGATGCATTCTTGGAGTACAGAAAGCAAGGGAACATACCTGCTCCTACTCTTGAAGCATATACAGATGCTAGTTGGGGTGATGACACAGATAACAGCAGATCAACTAGTGGTTATGTAGTTATGCTTAGTGGTGGAGCAATCAGTTGGCGTAGTAATCAGCAAACATCTGTTGCTCTGTCTACTACTGAGGCAGAATTTATGGCTGCCTCAAATGCTACTCAGGAAGTCATCTGGAACAGGAGACTTCTTAAGGAGCTGGAAAGTCCTACTACATTATACTGTGACAATACAGGAAGTATAGCACTGAGCAAAATTCCTGTACATCACCCGAGGACTAAGCACATTGAGATTAGAAGAAGATTTGTAGAGGAGAAAGAAAAGGAGAATGTTGTGAAGTTAGTTTACTGTCCTACACAGGAGATGACAGCAGATGTGATTACAAAAGCACTACCTAAAGATAAACACATGAAATGTGTAGTAGAAATGGGAATAGTCCTAAAATTAAGTGGGAGTGTTAAATTAGGTAATCTCTAGTTTAGGGACTTCTTTGTTAGAATGTCTGATACATCAGAAGTCAGAATGACTGAGGATAGACCATCTACTTCAAAGAGCAGGAACAAAGGTTCTCATCAAAGTATATGCTAGTACTCCCTCTTCCCTTAAAAGAAGTGTCTGCTTTCTATTTTAATCGTCACATTTAGCCACTTGTCCCATTAGTATCACCGTTGATGCTCTATGTTATTCATATGCTTCATTAGTTTAAATAAAATTGGGTACACAGGAATCGAGAAGTATCTGATATCCGATTGTAGTACAGAATATAAGGTGTTGCCACACAACTTTTTGATATACCATATACTTACAGGAACAGCCCTCGAAGCTCTCACTACTTGTATAATACCTTATATAGTACCGAAGTGTTTTTGTATATAATACAAAAACATAGTATATAGTATGTAGTTTTTATAACACGGATGCTGGCTGTACCTGCATGGGACTCACTCGGCTTTACAGCTCCTCTCCCATCACCTCACGCAGACCATGGCGCTCGTTCTCTCACACTCCTCTACTACTATTTCTCGCCTCTTCCTATTCTTCAACGATATTCTTCTCCTCTCCTCTTTCTACTCTTCACGATCTTTTCCTTCTGCATGTATCTCTCTCGCTCATGCTATTTTTCTCATTGATATCTTGCAATTTTTCTCTGTTTGCTCCTCTACTAATTGATGCTTTCTTTAGGTATTGCCAAGGTGCGTTTCGAATCGTATCCTTGCTCTTGCTTCCTGTTATGCATCTTTTCCTTGTACATTGCTTCTGTTCTGCATTTTCAATGCCTATCTTCTTCCAATCTCTTCCATGTTATCTCCAGGGAACTGCTCAATTCTTTCGGCTTTACAGATGCTCGTACATGGCCTTGCTGGTTTCTGCATAAGTTCTAGGGCTTCCTTACTTCTCACTGCTACCATTTTCGAACGGCACTTTTGGAAGCAACCGAGTTTGCCTTGGCACTCATGAGCTTTTGAATAGAAACTCGGTACGGAGGGGTACTGGCATTCCCCAGTTACTTCGGCCCTGCGTTAGGCACTTTTTCGTGAAGGCTTACTATGACGCCTGGCTGCTTACTTCAGTGTTTAGTGTTTTAGGATTCATTTATTCATAAAGCATGCTGCGATATCCAGTCCTCTCACGCTTCGCTCCGACCCAGCCAAGACACTATCCACTCATCTCCCATTTCGCTCACTCCACCATTCCTCAACTAAGGCTGTCTTTTACTCCTTGCTCGATGGTCCTCTGTTTCATGGTCCTCCCCGGTTTTCAATTTCAGATGCTTCATCGGTTGTCTCTTGCTTGTTATTACATGATGTATACTAGTTCTCCGTAGGTGCTACTGAAGTAAAGTCTCAATTATGTCTATTCTTCTGCTTATCTTAGTAACGTTACATTCACTTCAATTCCATTTCCGTATATGCAATTCATTTTGATTTGCACGCGTTCATGCTTGCATTTCATATGCACGTTCTCGGTTCCATACTTATTGGGTGCTGGATCGCCCGTCCGAAGAACGGTTTCTGTTCCCATTCCTCAAATACCTTATAACTGGACATAGTGAGGTACACATATCAAGTCACTCCGGCACTACGGTGGATCTGATGAAGTAATAGTGTTATCTCAGAGACTTGGAAGTTTGGCTCCTTCAAAGAGATAGTCAATCCATAGACTCGTCGTGAAATCATCACGCGTGTGAGGACAACAACTAGGCTATAGCTTTTGACTGCTTGCTGTTTGTAGAAATAGGTAAGTCTAGTTGTGTCTTCGTTTGATTTCGATATGTCAGTTGCTTATTGTTCTATAGTTGTACAGTCGTTCTAAGCAAACGCAGTAATACATAGTTGCATGCTAAATGTTCAATTCCATTTCTGTTTATTCCAATGGCACTGACGATTAGCACACAATTTGATTATATCTCGCTGGTTTAAATGTAAATGTACAGTTCTGGTTCTGTTCATTGCTGGTTACCTTACAGACTCTTTAAGAAAATACGGATTAAGTAGATCTTTTGATTGCCCGTGTTCCAGTTAGGCTGCGGCAGGCGATTTGTTTCCATCTAGAAGTTCCTTAAGCAAACTATAGACAGTCTCTCTAGCAAACTTTCTATAGACAGTCTCGAATTTCCTTAGAGTCAGACTAATAGTTCATAGCCCTGCAGAAAAGCTCATGGTTATAATGGCTATTGATGGACAATGTCAATCGTGGTTAAGTATATGTAACGCAGGGAAACACCTTCTCTTCATGACATAAGTTACTGCCACATCTGCATATGTGCATATAGCTGGTTTTCTGATGTTTCTGATGTTTCTATGTCCACATTTAGTTGAAGGAGCAATAAGGACTCCTGGGTCGCGCAAGAAGGCAAAGCAGCAGCGGACAGACACTGCGGCGATGTTACCAGAGGCTCCTCTGCAAGTGCGTGGAAATGGAGCTCAAACTTCGAGGTATCTCGAGGAGTTTGGGAGCCCCTTGCAGCTATGAAACTTGGATGGTTGCGAGAATGCATTCTTCTTCTCTAGTTAGAGCTGTGAATCATGTAAAGGTGCAGATAGTGTTGGTTCACATCAAGGTACTCATATATACAAACGTCCCTAAACGAGTTTTCGAGCAGAAACTAGGTATGAGGGGTACTGGCAATTGCTCAGCTACTTCGGCACTGCGTGAGGCACTGATGAAGTCGCAGGTGTTTTCATGAAGGTTTACTATGGCCGCCTTCTGCTTCCCTTTATTGGCTAGCGTCTCAGGACTCAAGCGTCCATAGCGCTTGTTGCGATATACTTTATATCCTGTCTTTTTTTGCCTCGCCCTCATCACCCTGTTACACTTCGACAGGTTTCTGCAGCCACACCATCCTATAGCTCTTGCATTGTTCCTCTCCTCCATTCCCCAGCTAATTCACTCCCTATTATTTTTCCTTCGCCCTTTGCCTGATTCATGGGACCTCCGGTGTATACAGTGTTCCTACCCGACTTCAGCTCACATTTTTTATTTTAATTGTTCACGCACTGCTTACTGGCAGTCTTTTACATAGCGATACGTATTTCTCGCAGTCATTAGCATAGGTTTGTCAATTTCATGGTGGTCTACTAGTCTGTTAGCCATATGTTATTCTCAATTTGTTTCAATTATGCCTTTGCTTCAAGTTACATTCGATGCATTCTACATTATGGATTTCTCACTATTCTAGCATTGTGAATCATGTACATCTTGCTTACCGCTCATTTGCAATTCATGAGTTCTGGATAACCCGTTCCCAGACCGGCTTCTGTTCTCGTATACCTATATAGACAAACGACTGATGTATATACAAGACCCTATTTGAAGGAAAATTGATCAAGACAGATGTTGTACATGACAAAATTGGGGATTCTTACCTACACTTGCTAAGACAGTCACTTATGTGACAGAATCTGCCTTGATATTTTGCCTTCTCTGTGAATGGAAGCCTACTACTTTACTACGAAATGACCACTTTGAGCTCTGTGAGTTCTGCTTATGGCTCTGGCAGATTTTACCGAAAACGGTGGGAGTCTTCTCACTGATCAGCGATAGTCTCAATGCGTGTAAATGAGGACTAGTCGTCACTGTAACTTTCTAAAGAAGTCTGCATTATCACACATGCTTTCTGTAGATTGCAACAAACAAAAAGCCAGAGAAAGCAAGCAGCCATTATGTATCTTTTGACTTGCAACACTTAGGTACTTGAAGAAAGTCGAATTTTACCCCTAGTGGTAAGGAGCCATTAACTACGCTTGCAAATTAAACAGTCTGTTCATGATATACTAATTTGCTAGAAGTATTTTAAAGCCATCTATCTCCCAAACATGCCGCAGAACTCTCATAGTTTTCTGCTTCCAGAAAGAAATTTGCTGTTGCAAGTAACTAGTAGAATTGTTAATATGTACAGCCACCCTTGTTGCAGAGCCGTTCGAAATTCGTTCTCACTACATATGGCAGAAGTTTTTCCATACATTCCATTCGTATTGTAAATTCTCGCGAAGAGAGTTCAACAGAATCAACCCAGGTCATTGTCTCTCAGGTCATTATGTAGGGAACTCCAGGTCTTATGATGAGTTTGGGAGTGACAAAGTAGTTTTGCATTCTTAACAAAGGCGTTTTCGAAGAGTGCCAAAAGATCGAGAACAAAAGACGGTGTAGTTTCGAAAATGGTTTAAATTACATGTTTTCCAAGTCTCACAGAGCAGTCCATCAGAACTCTGTTTGCCTTGTACGTACATGGATGGTTTAGGCTTCAGGGTTTCACACATGTTCTCCTTTCTAAATTTTGTCTCTTGAGCAAGGGATTCCAGAATTCATTAGCTCAAGCTTCGAACAGAGTAAATTCTGGTGGTTGATGGTTCTTGCTTCAGTGACTCAAATGATTGACAACAACCATTGATAACTTACAGGGAAATTTAGAGCACAAGTTGAACTAGCAGTCTACAATGAGCTCCAAATAAGAAGAGTAGCAGGAAGTGAAGTCCCAAAGGGTCAGTCCAACATAGTCGGCAACATATAATAGAGATACATACTTCCACGTCTATCAATCCTACACGACCACAGAAAATCCGAACGGTCCGAACTCTCCCTTTAGTGGGAACATGTCATGGAGGGAACGGACAAAATGTAGGAGTCCTCACTGACCCAGCATGTGAATGGGAACAAAAATTGAAAGACACGATCTCCCCCAAGAAGAAGGGGTACTGGGAGAAATAAGGCTTCGCCTTAGTAGGCAATTTCCAACCGCACCTCCTCTAAATATGAAGAAAGCCAGAGTAAGATTTCTCGGGGTTCCGAGAACTCACTGAGTGCATCAGCCAAATGCTAATTAAACATGGACTCAAAAAGTAACACCCCATGAACAAGAAACTAAAATATCTTGAATTGACAAGCTCGCGTGAGATGCACTAAGTGAGTCTCTTGTGCAGGAGAACGCTCCTGCCAAAGAGTAAAGAAATGTTTGCTCTTGTTACATACGAATATTAAGAACATCTATAGTACGAATTTAGAAAACAAATCTACAAGGGGATCCAGGTCTACAACAATGACTGGAGGCTCAAAAAGCCCTGCTCAAAAGCTGAAATAGAGCTTATTAGAAGGTATAGCCAAACCAGACCACTATCAAATATATCGTACCCTTAGATATCTTCCAACCATTGCCGCAATTTGTGCTAAGGCAAATCTGAAACTCAATGACAATTTGTTTATAATGAAAATCTGGGAACTATGAGGGAAGAATCTTCAAGACCTGGATCGACGACTGTTGCCAACGCTTTCTGCTTCTAATCTTCCACCAGTATTACAATACAGTTCTCTCTACTCGATATCATCTTCTAGTCACGTCTTTATGAGTAGACGTAATGTTCTACTTCCACAGCTAGTTCAGCCGGCCTAAGAAGCGCTCTCTATAAAAGTTTGCCAGGATTAGGAAAGACACTGCTCAGTGTGGAGATAACTAGAGTGCATGCACCCGCGGTGATCCTGACTCAGAATGTATATTCTACAGCAGAGGCGAAAATTTTCTGGATCCACAGTCCATATCTTGATCATGGTACAAAACAAAAGATGTTTTGAACATATATGTGAACCCTCAAGTAAGCTGTCTCCTTTTTAGCTTCTTCTTGGGGGACTTAAGACCAGTGTAAGGCTTATCAAGTTCGCGATCTCTCAAAAAGCCAACAAGTAAAATAAGGGCCCAGAAAACAAATCCCCCGCCTCCCCAGCCTCCGCCGCCACCTCCACCGCCACCCCCACCGTCTCCATCTCTTGGAGGTAAACCGCCACCTCCATTGTCTAGTTGAGGACTCTTCTGCCTAGCTGCAAAGAACATGATCCAGCAAAACAGTTAGGGTCTTTAAGTGTAGTCACCAAGATGTGGTATTCATGTGGACCTAAACCAGTGGAGATCACACCAATAAGAAGATGAACAAAAGCACGGTAACTGCTATCAGTCAAGCTCACGGATTTCGTCCCCAGCCAGCCAGTGGAAAAGAGTGTAATGTCTTGCAACCAAATAGTCCATATTTGTTAACAGTCTGATGACTGTACTGTGTGTAAGTCCGAGCTGTGCTTTTGGCAGAGTCCTGATTGAATATACCGCTAATCTCAGAAAAAAAGAAACAGAGTAAAGACATTCGGGCTGAAATTGCCTTCACAACTTACACTGAAGTGGAACTTTGTTGGTCAAAATGGTCTCGTTTTTTACAGTTTGTGTCTGACCTTGCCCCTCCGTTGAACACCTCACATCCTGCATTTTACACTCCAATTTTGTCAAAAAGTGTGTAGCAAAATGGGTAACAACGAGCCAAACGCAAAATCTGAAGCTGAATGATAGCCAACAGTTAACTCCAAGGAAAAGATGTTAGATCCGTTAGATAAATAGATACGGATAGACAGTTCCCAGTTCCAGTGGAATAGACAAACAAACAAAATTCAAGACCTAAGTACCTTTGCATAACATGTTGCTGCTATCTTCTGAGACTCTTGGGCTCCTCCAATCTGGGGGCCGGCGCCTAAGATTAGGCCACGATCGTCTGGATGTACAATGGGAGTCAAATTAAGATTCCAGGTGCGTTCCGCTTCATCTACAACTGAATTCGCGCAAATTTGCAAGATGATCCTTACGAACGATTTTCTAGATTTCTGAACTTTCAGACTTTCAGAAATGGAGGAGAAATAATAAGAAATAAGCAAAGAAACACGAGATTACAATCCCTAAAGACTAAAGTTTACAGGGAATATGCTTCCTCATCAGAACGCCAAAGAATTTACATCTACAACACTTACATGTTTGTGAGTCCCGATATACCAGCTTCTGCTGCCGTAGCGACGTTTTACTCGTCTGTGCTCCACAAATTCTGGAATCACACGGTCAACTACTCAAATTGAAAGCGTTGTCGTGGCAGTCTGACATTCGTGTCCACTCGTAGAATCCTCTCCTCTTGAATTGAAAAATGGCTATCCAATACATGCAGACTGAATGCATCAACGAGATAACACGAAGGTTGAAGTATGCCGTGGGTACCTCAAGGCAGAGACGCGCTCTTCTCGTTCTCTGGATGAGAATTCGCCCTGCAAAATCGCAATTTACCACAATACCCTAATTAATAGTTGACAATTCGAGCCCAAAAATAGAAAATCATGACTGCCTCTGATTCAACCAAAGCCGAACCACTCATGAATTGTGGCATGATCAATTCATCATTCAATTCAGACAACCCTTCCACCAGTACATAATAAATTGCCAGTGGAAAAAATCAGCACGGTAGGATAACCTGTTTCTTGCTCAGTCCCGTCACCGTTCGAACACGAAACTCTCTCCTAGACAGATTTGGAAGATTCAGATTCATCTTTCCTTTCTTCCTTCAGCGTTGGCGTAAACCTGAGTACTTGCACGCGTGCGTCTTCGTCGAAACGATGCAGTGATTGTCGGGGAGGTTTTCTAAATCCTAAAATCTCACCAATTCCAGGGAAAGAGTGGCAATCCTACACGCCGTAAGCTCTCTCTTTACGTGTCAATGGCCATAGCTTCATTTCCTCATCTTCATCTCCAAGGAACCAACGAGGACCTGCCGGAATGACGTGTCCCCGTCTCCGCAACTTCTCTTTCCGTCCTGCCGGACGAACGGAAATAGAGCGACCTTTCCCTATCCATTGAGCACGAGTCCTATTCCTCTTCTCCCTATTTCCATTTCCTCTTAATTTCCATTAACTTTCCATTAACTTTCCATGAACTTCTTTAATATAATTAAAAATCCTTTGCCTTGCCATGTTCTACAATCTTTTGTTTGGACTATAAACAAAAATTGACATCTTGTTTGTAGACAAATGGAAAACAGCAGAAGCCACAGAATCGTAAAGTTTAGAATCATTTGGAGCAAGCTGCGTGTCTTTTCTCAAGTGAAATACACCTTCATTAGATGCATTGAGCGTATACATACTATGAGTCCTATCCCTCTTCTCCCTATTTCCATTTCCTATTAATTTCCATTAACTTCTTCATTTGAGCGTATACATATTATGTTTATGCTTTTTAATGTTTCTTCACCGTCCAATACTTAAGGGCTTGTTCCCAAATAAGCTACAAAGACGATAATTATCTACTACTACCCTTGTGGGAGTTAGTTAGTTAATTACCACCGTACTCAACATGATTTTCATACGACAGGATAAAGCCTTATAAAGGGAAAACTTACACGGTCTTCTCTGTTATTGTGATGTGGGATTAGTTACGCTATCTTTTATCATTAGAGAGAAACAGTTCAGTCCAGGTGGAATTTAAATATGTTTTACCCAACTAATTAGCACGTTCCGAGATGAGGCCAGATTCAGTACTTGATATTTTAGCTCATGCATTTCGACTTGTGTAGCCTAGATGAGAGATTTACTGCCAGGTCTATGTCTATAAGTTCACGAGGATAATGGGCTTGGCACGATTAAATCTCCAACTCGTCTTTGAGGATGTAAGTATAAACTTTTTGTTTAGTAACCTAAATGGTTATGTTAACCATTCCATCGTTGAATGTTAAGAAGAGTTAATATTCCTTTTCAGATTTAATCCCCTTTCACAATCATTCTGAAGTGTTTTCTCATTTTGATCTTCTTGATCCCCACCCATTTTTTGGTGAAAAGGTTCGTATTAAGTTATTGTAAGTAAGAGCATCAGAAAAGTTTTTGATTTTGGTTTTCCAATTTATTATACGTAGCATCACAATGGTAATTCATGCACAAGTGAAGATGTTAATTATCCACGGAGATTCAGATTATTGACGGACGTAAATGGACCCGTTTCTTCCGGTTCCAGTTCGCGTGCCGCACATATCACGCCGCGTTGCCGGAACTAAAGCACTGGAAGACAGTGACAGAGAAAGATTTCTCGACAAATCGAGGATGGAAAGATGTAGAAATGCAGCGGATCCGGGAGTGTGAACAGGTTCAGAGGTCCGTTGGTCTGGAGACGAGGGAGTGCGGGAATTCTGGCTTCGCAGGAAAGCAGTGAACTCATTTCCCGGGTAAAGTTGCAGAAGTGATCGAGGAAAAATCTGCTGGCAGATTCTATCAGGTGACAACAGAACCGACAATTCTAGGGTGTTTGCGAGTGGCTGGGGAATTCAGAATAGCTGGATGGATAGCTCTGCATACGCTTGGACCTGGAGGGCAAGGATGTCTGGATTTCGAGGGAGATAGATGGTATCCACTTGCAGAAGGTTTGTAAAATTGTTCCGTATATGTCAGTGAATAGCATGCTTCATGCAAGCTCGTGGCTGGGTTATTCATGGGATCTTGGTGACCTCGTGTACCATGGAATCAAAGAAAGCACAAAGGAAGTTACTCCAGGCCGGCGATCTGAGCAGAGCAGATGCAGCCGGAGAGAAAAATTTCGGACGAGTTCAGGACCGTCCCGAGAAGAGCTGCACTGGATAGAAATTCTGACTATTTTATGCAAAGTAAGTCTACTGCATGAAAGTTTTGGATATTGTGATGCCGAGGTTGACCATATGCCGAAGTTATCGGCCTCTGCCGAATTGCGGACTCGTTTTAACGGAGAAGATGGTGTTCAGCTGGAGTATGGCCAGGGCAGTGAAATAAAGAGGATGCTGCAAGAAGTATTGTGGCCTTTCGATATTGTGCATGACATTGCCAGCATGTTTTCAATTCATATTGAATGGGACAACATTCCTCCGAGTGCAGATCCTGTTCTTGGAGGCGGATATAAAGCTGCCAGTTTAAGCAACAAATCTCGACAGAGGTTTCACAAAGTGCAAGACACCGACTCGAACGATGAGAAGGACAGTGATGATCATTGTGGTCAGGGAGCCTCCTTAGGACGGGGGGAAAGGAAGAGGTGGCAAGTCGAGAAAATAGCGTCAGCTTTGAAATCTTTTCAGCTGAATCCAGGTGCAAAAATTGTCGATTTCGGATGTGGATCTGGAGCTCTTACTCTTCCTCTAGCTGCGATATTTCCTGAGCAAAAATTTGTTGGCGTGGATTTCAAGCTGCAAAGCATTATTTTGCTGGAGGAGCGGGCTCGCAAGGCTAACCTACGGAACGTGAGTGGCGTGTACGGACGCATTGAGAATTATTTAGAGCCTTTTGATGCATGTGTTGCCCTTCACGCGTGTGGGATCGCTACGGACTTGGCACTCCTACAGGCATTGAAAAACCGAGCTGCTTATGTGGTGTCTCCATGTTGCGTTGGTAAACTTCAAATACCAATTCAGTGGTCACTGAAATCTACAGACTCCGGGAGATCCTTTAGGAACCTTAGGTCTGTAATTGCCCGCGGAAACCCATTGAATCCAGGTGAAGAGGAGTTACCCGAATCCTCCCTGCCGAGTACCTGGCCTACAGATATAGAAAGTAAACACGCCCCTGAAGCTGTACTTCTGAGTCCTACTTCTACTAGTGCTGTTTCTTCTTGCCCAGGAAGCGATTTTCCCAGCCATTTGGGTCTGTTAGGAGAAAATTCAGATGAGCCCAGCATAAAATATCGGAGTCTGAGCCACGAGTTGAGCACTGAAGTCTTCACTTGTAGGTCTTGTGCAGATTCTGTAGAGAATTTAGTCGGATGCGTCAGTGTGAGCTCTAAGTTGGCTTACCCGCGGTCCAGATGGCTTGCTCATTGTGTTTCAGAGACCGAATTTCAAGTTCTCGCCAGGGCAGCCGATTGGAGCAGCTATGACCATGAAAGTTTGGCTAGCCGGCTACATTTGCTTTGTAAGGTCGTCCTAGAGCTAGACCGAAATGAGGCATCTCGTGAGTTGGGCTACTTGACAGGACTCTACAATCTGTCGAATGAAAAAGCAGGCACCGTGGGAGTTTCCCACGTCTTAGTTGGGAAGCCCCCACAGCTTTCGCCTTCTCCCGTGACTTGATGCTCTTAGTCTTCTTGCTTCACTTCTTGGAGATCTCTTGCTTTGCGTGAACCAGGTAATCATTTTTAGTTGAGGTTACTCCATATTTTCTCCAGCGGACCTCGTCATCGTATGCAGTTTCTGCCGGAAACTTGGTTGGTTTACGTGAGGGGACCTGGGAGAAGCGTGTCCAGAAGAAGGTGGTGGTAAGTCTGTTTTGAACTGTCACCACTACGGAGATTTCCTAGGCAATCACTTTCAGTTGAGGTTGTTCCATGTTTTTTTCTCCAGCGGACCTCGTCGTCGTATGCAGTTTCTGCTTAAAACTTGGTTGGTTTACTTGAGGGGACCTGCGAGAAGCGAGTCCAGAAGGTGGTGGTGGTAAGTTTGTTTGAAGAGGGGTTGATATTTGTGATCAGGGGCGAAAGCGAACTCTTACCATTACGGAAACTTCGCGAGCGAGATGTGATCCGAATGGTTGCGGCAGGCTAGACCTTCAGCACAGGTGTACCCTTGGGCTGAAGCTCTAGCCTGCCCCAACATCGTCCTCGTCCTCCACATCTGTGCTCGTATGGTTGTTACAGCTGGAGGTCTTTTGTGTTGGTTTGGAAACAAATATGATGGGATTGGATGAATTTAAGCAGTGTCAGAAGGACTAGATGTATCACACCACCATGAAGGTCACGCTGTTTGCATACTGAAGCATACCGTTGGGCAACGTGAGGTGAATTTTCATGGTGGTGAGTGAACTTACAATTAAGGTGACGTGCCAAGCTTCTAACCGATACTCTCCTTCTTTAATTCGAAGAACAAAGGTAACGGATCTTTGGACTATTTTGATGCAAGGTATCAAAATAAATTGTAGACAGGGAACTTCAACATTCTGTCTCTGCCACACCGAAGATCACCACGAAAGTAACCAGGCATCGATGACCTCAGGAATGCTGAGTTGTAAAAGGCAAAACATCGACAACTATCTGTGGAAGCAGCGCCACGTCTTATACTTTTCTTTCCTGCGAAATTAACAGACCCTTGAAACGTAAGACATTTCAAATCACAAGACACAGTCTTCTGCTATCCTGCCACCTGTAAATGGAACTCGAGTAGTATGTATACGTATGTACAATTTTTGCTGGACAACTTTTCATCATTCTGCTTGACTGTAGTCATTCTTTGCACGATCACATAATCGCATTCTCTTTAAGTTACGAATGGTCACATACCAATCCACAAGTGAAGACGGTTGTGTACGTCAACAGATTTCGTCTACACATTTCTTCTCTGAGGTATATATTCAGACATGAGAGCAGAAGCAGTTCGAAGAACGGGGATCCAGATGCGTGCAAATGGGGTGCATATGAAATGTAAACCTGATATGTGTAAATCGAGATGAGCAATGAAATCTAACAGATTAAATACGAAGTTAAGCATAAACGACATATCACATGATATAAACAAATATATCATAAATATAAATAGATACGTACAAAGCGAGATGAACAATGGAATTCTAAATAAGATAAAAGTTCTAACAGATTAAATACGAAGTTAAGCATAAACGACATATCACATGATATAAAAAAATATATCACAAATATAAATATGATATGTACGAATCGGGATGAGCAATGGAATTCTAAATAAGAAAAAAAATCTAACAGATTAAATATGAAATTAAGCAAAAACGATATATCACATGATATAAAGAAATATATCATAAATATAAATACGATATGTGCAAATCGAGATGAGCAATGGAATTCTAAATAAGATAAAATTTTAACAAATTAAAGTACAAGAGACATATCACGATATTCTGATCAAGAATAGAGAACAGAGATATATCAGCGTTAGGTAAAGCAATAAAATAGACAAGCAGCGTTGAAGACCCACGAGTCAAAACTAAACAATCACGAGAACAGAAATTGGCAGACTGTCCAGAAAAGATGTACCTAAGAACCATGAAGGAAAACAACAAATGTGACTTGGAGCAATCAAAAGAACTGAAATTAGCAACAAGACAAAACTAAATAAAATAGAAAAGCAGCGATCGAAGACCCACGAGTCAAAACTAAACAATCAAGAGAACTGAAATTGGCCGACTGTACAGGAAGTATATATATAAGAACCATGAAACAAAACAACAAATGTGACTGGGAGCAATCAACAGAACTGAAATTAGCAGACGGTACAGAAAAAAAAATATAAGAACCATGAAACAAAACAACAAACGTGAATTAGAGCAAAAGGAAACATATATAGAAACCATGTGAGTTAAAGCGAAAGGGAAAAGAGTGGAGAGTCTCTAGGCTTAGAAGGAGCGAAGCATGGTCTCTAAATGTAAAAGAGAAGTTCTTGCGGTCTTTGGGCCGTTCTTTTTAGAAAATCCTTTTAACCTAGCACTTTGTACGTTCTTGTTCATCAGCTCCTGGTATTCCTTCCTTGGAATTCCCCTTTCTGTGAATTGCACACGCGTGCTGTTTTGTTCATTGCATGGATCCGAAAGGAGGTGAGCCGATTGGTTCTAGCCTGGCTTCTGTCTGCTACCCTGCGCAAACTGATGCGCATCTATAAGGTTCGAACGTTGATTCTCGAATGGAGCCGTGCAGAGGGCCTTGAAAGTCCAACCTAGGAAGCGGGAGTAAAAGCTACCAGACTACACAGTTCATCTTTTCCTTTTTCCCCCCTAGAGTAACATCTATGTTTGATTGAGCTTCTTTCCTCCTTCCCAAGTTAGACTCTCAGAGAACCTTAAAAGGATAGTAAAGTACATGCCCACAAATTCAATAGCTGGTCACGAAACTTCGGTCCATTGTGCGTAGATTGTGAATCCAGATCAAGGTTCGAGGTGGACGACGATAAACGAGTGTACAGGACTTTGAAAGTCCAAGACAGGTAGCGAAAGCACCTTATAAGGCGGTGGGTCTTTCCCACCTGACAATTCTGATGTTTCTAGGCGTCCTCAACTCTGGAAGTCTTTTTCTACTCAGAACTGTACACCTTTTCAGCTTGCCATTTGGTGAGCCGGAGTGACTCAGGAGGTGTTCAAATTTATGACCTGATAAATGCTTAATAGAAGATATGGAACCAACCGACGCAATAATTTCCATTAGAAATTTGTTCTTTACCAGTTATTTTTAATTGTTGGAGGTTGATACATGTCCATACTCAATGTACTGAATGTGAAGTCCATTTGCTGTTTTGCTCCGTGACGATTGAAGAGTCCAATGTTGATTGTATGCGACTATTTCTCTGGTAAAACAGTCAAGTCATATCTTTGGAGTGGGGTCTTACTACTTTTATGATTTCTTTCAACTGGAAGAAACCCAATCCCTCTGTTTGCTTGCGAATGTTTCTTTCTGCTCTATCGATGGTTTTCCTCTGCTTTTGCTCAAAAGGGCTCGCTTCCTTTCTCCCGTGATACCGCTCTACATACTACTACTACTACACAGAATGTAGCAATCTTCGCTTCTGCTTTCGATCGATTTGCTTTCCTCTGTACTATCTTGCTTATCTCAGCTTCGTTTCAGTTTCCTTATTTATATCGGGATGTTTCCGGTTGATATCGATTGAGTACTAGCGAGTTTGGATCCAATGCTTAAGGGAGAACACTTCTGAAAGATGAATCAAGGTTATCCTCATTACCATAACTTCAAGTCGTGTTTTTCATACTTTCATGCTAAGTACGATATATTTTGCAGTCTTATTGTTTTACATTGGTTAGATCCAATTTACAGTCTTTTGTTCAAATTGATGATTGAAGGTGTTACAGTACCTCCTGTGATATAGTACTTCAAAAGAAAGGACAAGCACGAGTCACACATTCATTTAGAAGAGCTGCTTTAACACTCCATTGAAGGGTACTCGTCTCGTCCTCGTCTCCAGATAACCCAAATACTATGGATTACTGTAACTCGGTTCAACATGGGCACAATCAATTTGCGTAAAACTTTGTCGAAGAAATAAGCGAATTTCATAAGGTAACTTTCATGCATTGTTACCAGTATCTCTATCAAAAGGATGGTTGTGGGTTTAGGGTTAGGGGATGTAGTATGGCATATCATAGTTTCTTGATTCCTTCAGACAGGAACAGTGTAGTAAGGAGAAAGCTAAGAAGATATAAAAAATAATATTGTTTGTACCAGTTTTATTGTAACATTTCGCTTTGACATTCGAAGAACTAGACAACATACTTATATCATTTTATGAAAACATACTCTAAAAGTACATGATAATGGGAATACGCTCCTACATGAAGGTATAATAAACTTCTTTGGTCTACGAACCGTCCTTCAAGAATACTCGCAAAAATAAGGAAAGCTCATCCTTACGCTGCAGGTTAAACGTTCTATGTCTATTTCCAAGTCCAAGTCTATGTCTATGTCCAAGTCCATTTTCCATTAGGATCGGTCTGTGCTTGATGTTGAATTTTATTTTTTAATGCGTCAAATCGGCTAACCAACGTTGGATCTAAGGCCAAGTTTGATTGTGGGTAAATAAATCAGTTAGACACAGAGATCACATTATTAACATCAATGAAACATTCAAGATTTACTCACCACGAAAGTTACATTGTGTAGGAGTACCGAAGTGGAAATTATATAAGATATTAATTATCCCCTTGCTTTTCTTCAGATAACAGTACTAAACTTTCTTGAGAGCATGTGTGAATATGAAACAATGAATATAAATGCCAAGAGACTACCTAAGAGTCAAAGGATTGAACACACAGTACAAATCGCATGCAATGCAGTATGCGTCCTTTAGTAAAAGTCCTAGTGCACTTGACTTGAAAAGTCTTAGTCAAATCTGTGATAGATTCATCCAATGTAAATTGATCTTTATCATGTACTTTCCTAAGGTTGAAGTTTCAAGTTTTAATCTGCAAGAGAATGGAGTAGTATATAGTACTAATCTGATATCATATTCTTATTTTCGTACAACAAGAGCATTCATACATGATAATAATGACACATCTAATCTAAAGGAAATAAATATCTTAGCTAAAAGGTATCTTCACAATACACTAACAATATTGATTACTAATGATATAAATTTCAAACATTGTTGATAGAGTATCATCTTGATACCATTTTTTACTATAGAAACTAACCCTTTATTTCCTCCCATAGATAGGGCAATAGATTCTATTTTAGAAATATTACACATTCTAACCCAAGCAACGATATTTGTATACCAATTAATAGATTTAAGTAACATAAAGGATTTGGTAAAGAAGTATCTCATGTTCCATGGACCTCACCCTAGGTATATAAGTGAAAGCCAAGAATAAGGTATTAACCTTAAGAGACAAAAAGCTTATCTTAGCAGCAAGCAGCGAGATATAAGGAGTTTGAGTTACTTAGTTTATCACAAAAAAAGTTTTTTTTAATCTTCTCAATCTTTTGCAACCATATATTTTAAGTATCATGACCTTAAATTTGAGCACCATAAAGAATCACATGTTGTACAAATGATCTGAATAGCACCTTCTTCAATTCCCATAAATTGTTCTAGACTTGTACATCCTACCACATTAGCAAGTCTAGAACAATTTATGAGTGAAAAAAAAGCTCTAACCCTTGCACTAACTCAATTCTTACCACAATTAACCAATTATAGTCATGAAAAAACTCCATCTGTAAGTTCTTGTAAGTAAGCCTACTCCAAAGGCTTGCAATCCAAGAGAAAGTATGATATCTTAAGAACATACTTGTATTACCATTAGCTAGATAAATTATCTAGAGGTGGAAATTGGCTTCATAATATCTTGATGGATATTACATATGATGGTCTAAGTAAATTAGATAGAAGTGTCACCAAAAGGGTACTTCACCAATAGGAAAGAGGTCAAAAACACCTTGAAAACTTTAGAGCTAATTTTGGAAGCCTAAATGGATGAATTAGACCTCAAAAAATGAAAAAATTTGCCCCCATCCAAGGTACATGGTATTGCCTTCCTCTTCTCCCTTGTTTGTCTTGTCAAGAGCTTTCCAATTGTACCTCACCCATGTTGTTGTGAGCTTTTTACAAGAAGATTCCTCAAAGATTCCTATTGGTCAAACTTGTTTGGCCAACCAAATAGTACAAGGATCAACATATCACAAATCCATGAAGTTAATCTAAGGGTGGAGCTCATTGATATATCAACAATCCATGTATTTGATCCCAGGATGTAGCTTCCTTTGAGTGGATCTTCTTTGCTATATAACAAAGCAAGGTTGTAACAATATGGAGTTTAGCGACATAGTTAGTAAGGCTAATGAAGTAGAGAATAAGCCAAATTAGCTTAGAATATTCTAGAATAATCTAGGAATCTTCTTGGGAAGCTTCCCAACTAGTTAACTTGTGCCCCAAACAGGTAGCTTCTAGAAGGAAGCTTCTAGAAGCTTCTAACTAGCTTAGCTTGCACGCCAAGTAGGCGGCTTCTAGAATGAAGTTTCTTGAGAAGCTTCTTGGTTAACTTGGTTTTCACTCTAAGAAAGTGGCTCAAGGGAGCTTCTTGAGAAGCTTCTCAAGGGCCTTGTATGCTACCTATAAATACCAAAGCCAAAGCTCATGCTAGACATTCAGAGTTTTCCCTCATTCAAGTGTCCCAATGTGAGTTTCCATTCTCCTATTTCTCTCCTCAGTCTTGGTCTTTTACAAAGGTGCTTCTTTGGAGCATCAAAGTATTGAGGAATAACACCTTGTGTTTCTCTTGGGATCCCAAGAGAACAGAAATATTACAATGGTATTAGAGCAAGTGTTTTAATCCAAGTGAGTGGATCACCTCTCTTGGAAGAACACATGCTATTGTGACTGAGTAATTTCAAGAGGAGAAAAGTAGTGCAATTGGTAAATTGGGGGTGCTTTAGAGAGAGGATGGGAAGATGCTCTTGGAGAAAAATTTCATGCTCCTTGCTTTTCATTATTGGATTTGTTCCACATCAAGATAATGTATATCGAGCGTGAGCAAGTGAAAGTACATCTCATTTACCATTTAGGAGCAAAGTTCATGGACTTAGCAATAAATTCTCCAAACTCAATGATTCTACTTGTGCTGATATATAATAGAGTGAGATTTGATAATTTAAATTCTATTATGATGCAATGGATCTGAATATACCAAATCTTCTCCCTTTCAACCTCAAGTAGAACCCATTGTGTACTTAGACCAAAAATGATGTTTAAGGATTTTGTAGTCCGCAATTTTAGTGAAGAATATTATCAACAAGTGATGCACTATGAAATCCAAATGGTAGTCCTAATCAAGTGTTCCCACTCATGAGTAATCATATAAACCCTCTATTGAAGTAAGAAGTAGCAATTGAGCATTTATCGTATGTATGAATCATGAAGCCACAGTTGTAGGATTTGATCCAAGGAAAATGTGAAGAATACTTAATGAGTTTTGGGAGATGAAGATGACAATGGAAGCGTTACAAAGTCAATTTTGTACCTTTAGGAACTATCATGTAATGCAAGAAGGAGAATCATCCCAAAACCTAATAATAGTAATCAAAATACTTGGACAATCACTAATGCCGATGACACCAACCTTGATCAACAATGAAGCCACATTGTTACTATGGATAAAGAAGATATGAAAAATTGAGCTTTACAAGGGACATTGTTCCATGGAAGGAGTGGAAAATTAGATCTCAAGAATAGATTTATACTTTTGGTTATTCATGATTGAGATCACCAATCATTCTGCATTTGTGTTTGCATGTGTGTACTTGATAGATAAAGCCCTCACATAGTACAATGTTTGGGAATGATCAATGTTGGCAGAAGAAATAGAGATCACTTGGATTGCAATACAAGAAAGGTTGCTAAATTTTTTCCAATATACGGATCTCATGTAGATGAATCAAACCCAACTGTGGGAGTTGAAGCAAAAAAACAACATACAAGAATACATGGAGGCATTTAATGATCTATAGGTTGTGATAACCAATATGAGTCCAACAAAAGCTCTTGACAATTTCAAATAGGAGTTAAAAGAGTGAATTTGCCAAGAGGTAATGATACCAAAACCTTGTACCATTTTTGAAGATATTGCGTGTGCTCAAAGAATAGCAAGAGCACTTGGAAGAGGTGAAGGGGTAGTCTTGACGTAACTGAAACTATCAAGCTCAAACACCATACTTTGATGGCCAATATTTATTTATGAGACCAAGGATATTGGGGACTGGTCAAAGAAGGGAGAGATGGAGTCCCACGAGGAGAAGAGCCTCAAGTAGAACAAAAAAATTGTTAGAATTGTAGCCAAGTTGGGCACATAACCATCAATTATTGTGCCCACCTTCCTATAGGCCCTCAAATTCCATACAAGCAACCTTTGAACAACTTGGAGAGAAGAATTGAAGAAAAGGATGCTGAAATCACATTAAAAAAACAAACATCACAAATATATATACCTCACGGCCTTATTGGCTCAATGGAGAGGAGTAGAAGTAGGGGGAGGAAGAGGACAAGTGCTCAAAGGTTGAAGAAGAAAAACATACAATTGATTGGTGTAAATGGAGTCATGGAAGGCAATCAAGTGAGATTATTGATAGTCCTTGGAACAATAGAGAATTTCTTGCCTTGTTGTGTTGCAATAAGGTTGAGGATAGAACTATAGAATAATGAGAATGAAGAAGTAGAGTTACCTAATGGTCAAACAAAGAGGATTGAGTCTTTACTTAAAAAGGTAACACTCTCTATAGGAGAGTATCAAGAAAAATTGAGTGACAAGTGATATAATTAACTTGTTCCAATGTGATCTTAGGCATGTCATGGATAGAGCACTACAACCCCATGGTACATTGTAAAAAGATAATAGTGAGAACTAGCTAACAGAAAATAATTAGAGATAGGGAAGGATTACAAAGGCAAAAATTTCCTTTCTATATCATAGTACAATAGTATCCTTAAGACATATAGATGTTCCATGGGTCTAATAGAAAAGTCAAGAGTGCACAATTCAATGGAAAAATTCCTGAGAATTTGAAAGATGTGATCCATGAGTTTCAAGATGTCTTTCCTAATGATTTACCTTCAAGATTACCACCAAAAAGGAAAGTAGATAATAAAATTGAGATACTTCTTGGGAAGACACCTTCTTGTAAGGCCCCACCCCACATCAACTATCATCTCATGAGTTAGAGGAGTACAAGGCTCAAATCAAGGATATATTATAGAAAGAGTTGATTCAACCCAACATATCACCATGTGGGGCTCTTGTCTTGTTTGTGAAGAAGAAAGATGGTACAATGCGCATGTCCATTGACTATCGGCCTAAATCAACAAACAATGACAAATAAATGCCCATTACCTCACATGGATGACTTGTTGGATCAATTCAATGGGGCAAAACCCTTCACCAAACTTGATCTATGGAGCAATTATAACCAAATCAGGATTGCGGAATAAGACATACACAAAACTACCTTTCAAATAAGGTATGGTCACTTTGAGTACCTAGTAATGTTGTTTTTCCTCATCAATGTACCAACCACTTTCATGAGTTTGATGAATTTTGATGATATATTTTGTCTATACTTGGACAAGTGTGTTATCATTTACCTTGATGACATCTTAATCTACAACATGACAATGAAGGAGCACAATTAATATTTGCAAGAAGCCCTCTAGATTCTATGATAGAACCAATTGTATGCCAAAGTCTCAAAGTGTGAGTTTGGCAAGTCTAAAGTAGATTACTTGGGGCATAGAGTAAGTGCAGAAAGCATATAAGTGTTAACAGATAAAATAAATATCATTCAAAAGAGGTGCTCCAAAAGATCAGACTCAACTCAAGAGTTTGTTGGGATTTATTGAATTCTATCATTGATTTGTCAAGGACTACTCCAAAATTACACAACCCCTAACAACACTACTTGGCAACAAAAAGAAGTGGATGTGAGGAACCTTATAGGAGTTGGCCTTTCAAGAATTGAAAGATACATTACTACATGTACTAATCTTGAAATATTATGACCTAAAATGTCCACTCAAGCTGGTCATAGATGCATCAAGTGTCGCAATATGAGCAATCCTACAACAAGAATGGAATGATAAATGGCATTCACTTACGTATTTCTCTTGAAAGTTGTTACTAGCAAAGTATAACTATCACACCACCAAACGAGAAGAGTTGGCTATTGTTCTTGCAACCAAGCATTGGAAGCACTATCTTGGCAAGAAGGCATTTTTAATGGAGACAAACCACAAACCTCTAGTCTACCTCTAGACACAAAAGATCTATCTTGTTCATAGATTCATTAGATACAGTGTGCACAATGGTTCAATATGAAGATCACATATGTAGAAGGCAAGAAGTAACTTGTAGATGCATTCACCCAAATGCCTATGGTGAACAATCTAGTTGTAGAGGTCAAGATGAATCCAAATTTATGGCCAAGGATTCTTGTTGTTACAAAGACTGACCTACAAATTGTGGGAGCTCAATCATCCAAAGGTGTAACCGATATCCAAGGATTCACCTTTCATGATGGAAAGTTATGGATCTCAAATGCTCCAAACCTAAGAACCACCATCCTAGCGGAATGTCATGATTCCACCATTGTAGGCCATATTGGAGTAAACAAGACCTTAGATGTAGTCAAACACCATTACTATTGGAGCACGATGATGTGATAGAGTAAGTTCAAAGTTGCCTACTCTATCAAAAAAATAGAGCCTCTAATAAGGCTTCCGCGTGACTACTTCAACCCTTCCCTACTTTTACAAAACATTAGGAGTAGGTCAATATGGATCTAGTTTGTGAATCGCTTAAGACCACCTTAGGTTTTGACTTCATTGTAATCTTTGTAGACCAACTCAACAAAATGATTTATATGTATCCTATGATCAAGGACGTGATTACTCTACAATAAGCTCAATTGTACTTAGCTATAGTCTTCTCTCACCATGGCTTGTCTTGAGTGTTCATTATCAATCAGGGCACTCAATTTATTAGTTTGTTTTGGAAAGTACTCTTTGGCATCTTCAAAATCTAACTTACCACGTCCATGGTATACCATTGAAAAACCAATGGAAAAAACAAAGTGAGCATGCTTTGGTGCAAGGACATGCTCCATGAAAAAGATATGCTCTAGGGCTTTGCTTTTGAGGAGCAAGAAAGGTAGGACACCATACTTCCACTAGTAGAATTTTCCTATAACAATTCAATGAATGCATTTACGCAAGTGATATAATTCTTCCTCATGTATGGAGAACACCCTTTCACACCTTCAAGCTTGGTAAAGATCCGCTTAGTGGCTACAAAAGTTGATGTTGTCAACAATTTTGTTTCTAGAATCCAACAAGGTGTGGTGAACACCAAGTATAGGTTGTCCATTGCACAAAATTGACCAAAAAAATACATAGACGTACATTGTAGGCACATGGAGTTCAACATTGGGAATCAAGTGTGGCCATCCACAACCAACCTCATGTTAGTTGGCTCTTGTAAGCTCAGATCTCATTTTATTGGCATTTTCCTATCATCAGTTCAATTGGCAGAGTGGCCTATTACTTTGAGCAACCGTCACAAATGAAATCCATCCAATGTTCCATGTTTTGTGGCTACATAGATATGTACCCCGACCACCCTACTTTCCTTCCATACAAGAAATTAGACCTTGTCCAACACTCATTGATGGCATGGAGGAATACAAAGACAAAGACATTCTCCAAAAATACATCCTTGGTACTCACCATCTACATGTGGAATATCTCATACATTGGAAAGTGTACCCATTGTATGAGGCAACAAGGGAGCCAATAGCTAACTTGACCAATGTACTAGTGTTAGTGAAATCTTTTGAGCAACAACTTTGCAATGAGATGTTGCATCTTAAAAGAGGTGAAGTTTGTAATACCATTAGCTAGACAGATTATCTAGAGGTGAAAATTGGCTTGGTAATATCTTGAGGGATTTTATATATGATTGTCTATGTAGATTACACAGAGGTGTCATCAAAAGAGTACTTCCACTAATAGGGCAAAGGCCAAAAACACCTTGAAACCTATATAGCCAATTTTGGAGGTCTAAATGGATGAATTAAGCCTTGAAAAATCCACATATGTAAGGTAAATGAGATTACCTTCCTTCCACCTCCTCCCTCTCTACCTTTTTGTCTTGTTGAGAGCTTTTCAATGATACCTTATCCATGTTGTTCTAAGTTATAAAAAGATTCTCTAAGGATTCTCATTGGTCAAACTTGTTTGACGAACTAAATAGGACAAGGATCTACATGTCACCAATCTATGGAGTTAATCTAAGAATAGAGCTTGTTAACATATCACCAATCAAGGTGTTTTATCCAAGGGTGTAGCTCTCTTTGAATAGATACTCTTTGCTATATAATAAAGACAAGGTGCTCGTTAGGGACATCGGAGTATTGAAGAATGAAGTCTTGTGTTTCTCTTGTATTTCTTGTCTTGGAATTTCTCCTATCCTTAGAACATTACAAAACCACATTCTATAATTCAGAAAAATGCAACTGTCTTGGAATTTCTCCTATACTTAGAACATTACAAAACCACATTCTATAATTCAAAAAAATGCAAGTGTCTTGGAATTTCTCCTATCCTTAGAACATTACAAAACCACATTCTATAATTCAGAAAAATGCAACTGCATAGAGAACATGAAGGATGGGAAGACCCTATCAAGCCATACAAGGCAAAGAAAAAAAAAGGTAAACTTAAAGTTATAAATCTAAGTTAAACTCATCTCAAAACTCAAAGAGAGAATCCAACTATAAACTCTATGGATTGTTGGAAAGAAGAACCCTCTCATTTATATATAGGATGCATGCATTTTGTATCTTTTTATAGTTTCAAAGAGTGCATATCTTCTTCTTTTTTTTCAAAATTTTTTTTGAGTTAATATTTCCTTAGAATGCATTTTTGTGACCATCAAATGAAGAGAATTACAAAAAAATAATTTCACTTAGCTTGCTAAATTAATGTAGTTGAATTATAGTTAATCTAATAAGATCAAGCTAATGGTATTATCTTCAAATTTTATTTTATATTACAATCACCATAAATAAAATTAATTTATGTATTTATGGAGATTTCAACAAAACTTTGAAATTGTTTTTCAAACCTGGATACCGTTTAACCTTTTATTCATCATATATTGAACAATAAAATCATATTGGTCCATATTAGGTCAATGACATCACACTAATATAAAATTTGTAGGTTCTGTCTTTGTTTTTTTTCCTTATAATATTCCAGGGTGCTTACTTTTTTCACAATACACTTTATTGCATATATAAACTATCTCGAATGTTATTGGCGTGTTTAAATTGATCGACATACAAGTCTCAGAATATATATATTCATCTTTTAATATAAAATTAAAGCAACCTATAGCCGTTTTATTTTTAAAATCTATATTCAGATGTTTTAAACAATTTAAAAGTAACAGAAAGTCTACTTATTATCGAGTTTGACACGACACTAGTAAATAAAATAACAACTAGTGAACGTAGGGCACTTACCGTCACGAACCAAGCGACAGCTCCATACCCCACAACCTGAGGTATGGATGTCGTATGTACAAATGCACCCCCTGCAAAGTATGGTGGATTACGTAGCCTATGATAGAGTCTACAGGGACTGCGAGGATGGTATCCGTTCACTGTACAGCATGCGGAGATACCGTAAGCTCCCAGACATTGGGGACGCACTATAAACCGGGAATATGCGCCGCCGGATCCGGAGGTGCCGGGAAACGTACGACTTTGTTCGTGGCATGGACGGAAAGGCAATGATTCCTTTCCGCTAGATTACGTAACACGTGGCTCTCCTGTGGTTCCCACATGATGGGCGGAAGACAGTAGCTAGTAGAACACCTTAATTCAGGAAATCTGACTGTCTTGAGCGAGAGGCGGATTATACAAGAGATTAGTAAAATAGAAACCTCTGTAACTCACACAAAAGTCCATCAATGAGTGGGTAGTGCATGCACGTATTGCTCATACTTATTATTGGTTCTTACTTCTTTGCACAATGCCAAATTTAGTCATGGTAAATTTGGTGTCCCCTATCAAAGAAGCTCTTGCATTATTTGACATACTTTCGTAATTTCAAGGAAGGTCCAGTTCCCTGCTATCTGTCATCCCCTATGTCAGACAAAGTAGTAGTCTTTGCATCATTTTCATCTCCAAACAAGATGTTGTAGGATGTTTCGAAGGTGTTTCCATCCCAATTAGACATTCTTAGTCAAGTAAGAATATAACTCTTCTCCTTAGTAAGGGAAGTTTCTGAGTCATATCACAAGTACCAACACAACTCAATTAGGTGTATTCACTAGTCAGTGTTTTGGGCAACTAATTTGATGGCGTTTGATGGCACTTGGAGGCCCAGCACGTTATATTGGAGACATATGGCTTCCTATTTCCTCGAGCTTTTGTTCAAATCCTTTGAACTGAGAAACGATTCCCTCTTTACCAACCAACCCAACTTGGTCAGGTTCTAATTTCAACCACACCAAGTACCACTTATGAGCTTTCTTCCCTTTCAACCTACTACCTTTATGCAGATATGTCTCATATTTCCCTGTGCGTTTGTTCAACTGGAAAACGATTCCTTCTTTACCAACCAATCAACCAACCCAACTTGGAGTGGTTCTAATTTCAACTGGAACCACATCAAGTACCATTGTGAGCTTGCTTCCCCTTTCAACCTACTACTATATCCAGCTCATATCCAAGGATTACTGAGTGTTATATCTCTTCCATAGCACTATATAATCATCCTAAGGCATTCATAAGAACAACGATAAGATCAATAATGTGTTTGTGCTTCTTTCCTGCTAAAAAATATCAGTTGCCTTGTCATTTCCAGTTCTTGTGATGTACTACTGTTTCTAAACTTTGCAGCTCTTTTCCCTCCATTTTATTCACCACTCGATCTAATCTGATACAGGAGTTTTGTTTTCATGGAAGACATGACGAAATCCACTGGAGATAATCTTATCCACACATACACTACTGTAGGTCCATCATTTAGGTGAATCCAATATTCAAGCTACCAAAATTTTTTAACTTCTCTATAAAAAATTTCAGGTGGTACTTAAAGTTCCGGGCCATGATGCATTATTGCTTTCAAGACTGTTTCGGTTTGTGACAAGCATTATCCTTTTCTATGCTATAACGTGGAAAGACTGGATCATGACTGATGGTCAATTAAAAAAAAACATTATCTTGATAACATTGAGACTTAAAGGTAAAAGCAGATAAGACTAGATAGATACCTGCTCCTTCGTTGGTACATGCAAGATCCGTGTCTCGAAAGTTTATCATATCTTACTACATAGATGAGGCTGCTTCGACACTTTCTTCTTTCTATCTTCTTCCACTCCAACCGGACTGTAAAATGTTCAAAATCTCACCAGAGTAAACATCATCATCATCTCTGGAAAAGGGGAACAAGTCAACAATCATCATTTCAACAAATGGTATTACGCACAAAACGATCTTGGCTAGCTCGAAGTTACGGAACTTGCCTAAAGTGGAGTTGGGTTTGTTTCTCACTTGTGGGGATTTAAGCTTTGCGAGTGAGTGAGTGCTTTGCAACAACTGACTTTCCAGCTTGCTTGACAAAAAGCGTTGGTTTGGATCTAGGTACGTATTTATGTCTGAGTTTTGTGTGTGAGGTGTTCTTTGGTTCAAAAGGATGGTACATAAGGAAGACAAACTTTTTGTGGGGAGGAGTGAAAGAACAAAGAAGCTTACAAGAGGTGGGGTTTGCTCTGTGGGGATTTCATGCATTGGAACTGCATTCCATTGCCGTTTCATATATCACCTGTTACGGGAAGAATCTACACATGTGAAGCTGCAGTGAATCCCTGCAGTAACGAGATGATATAATTGAAACTCAAGAAATTCTCCATGGCATGCATCTGATTATCCACGATGATCGAATTTCTACAGGTCTCTCTCTATTTTCTAATTTTTATTTTTGATTTCAAATGGTTCTATATGATCTAAAGCTAACGGGAATGATTTATGATCAATGCATTTTTTATGAGAAAGATGTCTTCTTATGCAATCTCTTTTTCTTAAAATATGAATTAATCTACTTCTATCATTTGTATGTCCTCTATGTCATACAGAAAATTTCTGTTGGTTGATGGATGTGGTCTTCTTTGGATAATATCCAATTACAGAAATACTTAAAAAAATCTTAAAATCTACACTCAAAAATCTCCTTTATAAGTATAATTAATATTGAGTTCAAAATATATTTAAATATTTCCATTTTGGGAAGAACTAAAACATCTTCTTAATACAAAACTTATAAGCTAAACGGACAAGGGAAAATGCAATGCTTCCACAGATTCCCATGCATACTTCCCCGATCACAATTATCCCTCATCACCATCATCTGCGACTTATTAGATTTGTCTTTTTGGATTGTAACATTATATAATCATAGGTGAGCACACACTTTCCCTTACGAATCCATATAAACTCCCTCTTCCTCCAACCCCTGTTAATAAACCCTTGCTATCTCCAGCACTTGAGTTTGCCACGCAAAGTGTTGGTAGGTAGCCATGAGCGGTCTTTATTTCCATTTCCATTTCAGCATAATGCAGTTTCTTTCTCCGAGGAGTTCGTGTTTTGGCCAAGTCAGTAATCGGCGTCATAACTCCTCCTTGTGCCTCCACTTACTGCTTATAATTAGTTCATTAATCCCCCACAAGTCAGGGACGCCCACGAGGAGGACAACCACGGCAGGGAAGAGGGAAAAGGAACTGCGACTGACGTGAATCTACGCAGTTGAAGGATGGCTAGCCGACAGCCGTGGGATTCTCGTTGAAGGAAAGAAGAGGACTTCCTTGAAGTCAGCCGGAAGGCGATATCTGCCGACGTGGACCCATGGAGGGGGCCAGTCCTCGCTGCGAAGCGAGGATGAGTTGCCACGAAGGCGAGGTGACAGTTGGGGCCTTTTCTCGGGACGAAAGGATTGTTGGTATCCTCGGACTCGGGAACGCAGGGCATGTGGAAAGAAGGAAGGGGGCAAGGAAGGAGTCAGCAGCCGATGCGTGACCATAAGGGGCACCGAACTGACAAAAAAGTGAAGCGCGGCCCTCCACCGAATCAAGGGAGTTCACGTCTACTGTTCCGCACATCTAAGTTATGATTGATGCGCTTGAGAGTGTGGACATCGAGAGGAGTGTAAGCGGACGAAAAAGTCAGATAGTGACAGCAGGGAAGGGAAAGAAAGGAAAGGGAAGGAAGGCAAAGAATGATTGTTGATAGTAATTGGTGGTAATGAAGATTTTCTATAGTAGCTCGTTACTTTTCCTCGGCTACGGGAGCAACGGGAATTGGCTCTTTTGGGACGGGTAACGTGACAGCTTTTTGTTTGTGATCGACTCGGAACTTTCATCAGGGAGCAAGGGATGGGCTCATTGATCTTATCCAGTGGAGGAGAAAGAAGTTGTTAGATGAGTTATCAGCTTATGTAGATCCTGCTGCTGTTGTTACCGGTACTGCTGGAGGTTTCTCTTGCATGTCAGTTGTGAACGCGACAACGTATGAGACCACCGCCCTCTCTCTCTCTCTCTAGCTTGACCGTCCTGCTCTTTCCGTCTTCGCTTTCCGTCTCACTTTCTCGCTCGCGCTTAGTTGGGTGTTGGAAAGAAGGTGTGAGGGAGGGGGGAAGCGCAAATTACATACGTCTGCCACTCAGTCTTCTCTTGTCTGGGACTGCCAGTCTTTTGGACTCACTGGCTTCCACATGAAGCCTGTGTGAACGAAAGGCGGATCTTTCCAGGTGAATCTCCTCATCTGGATCCTACTGCTGAGCTTACCTAGGCTCTACGGTGTTTGATTCCATCCTGTCCAAGTGTCCACGCACTGACCGTGACTATCCGTAGAGGAGGAGCTGTGTGTCTGTTCTATCGATCAATGGCTTGGCCATATCGTACTACTGTAGTTCCGAATTCATGGAGTAGTTTGTTAAGAGTCTTGAAGATTCGCACTGCCGGCAAGTTAGAAATTCATTGTTCTCCTTCTAGTTGTCATCCAATCAATTACACCTCATGCGCCACGATTGAATATCGATTGGATAACATATGTATTCTGGTATGAGTTAATTCTCGCTGGGCGCAAAATGATTCAAAGTTTCAAAGAATACCGAAGGCATCAATCCCCTATGTTTTGAGTCCATCGTCAATTATCGCGAGAAGTGGGGAATAGTTACGGTGTTCGGTAACAAATGGCGCTTTTAACCTTGCGAGACTTCCAGTAAAAACTTACCTCGTCGAAAGGCTGTGACCCTCGCACAGAGTCCGAAGGAGACTTTCTTTGGCTTTACGAAAGAAGGACCTGAAGGGCGTGAGACTGTTGAAACCTTGTTTGACGACTTTGAGTAACGCTCTTAGACGTAACGTCATTTCAACAAGAAGTACTCCTGATCAGTAATATCTCGCGCAATCCTGACCCAAACAAGATTTTGCCCTTTCATGGTTCTGTAGTCATACAGCTGCATGGTAAAATTAGTGAACAGGGATGCTAGAAGTTTCACATTGTATGGAGAGGTTCTTGACGTCAGAATTGAAGCTTTGTAAACTACGGCAATTGAATCGTCGCATCAACATTGTTCAGCACTACATGTCTTTATTGCCGGCTTCGGAGGGGGATGCACCTGGAATGTGGATTAGATGGTGATCTTGAACTCACCGATTACATTATAATTACAGTACGCGGTGGATCTGATTAACGGGAGCGATTTCTTAGCAAAACGTTTAAAACTCTCTCGAGCTCCACCTAAAGTACTCCAGTGTCGTGTCCATCCACGACCAGCAGCAGCAGTAGCTCTCGCACGTGTTCTCTCCAATGAACAAGACCACAAGAAAACGCTTGCAAGAAGTGTGGAGACCATACGGTAGCAGCTGCAGTCTCGATCATAAGCTCTTAGGCAGTCATTCAGTCCAGTCAGCCAGCCAGTCAGTCAGTCAGTCTCCGACGACTTCCACCACTCGAAGTTGCAACGAGCCGGTCAATACAGAACTCCGCGAAATGTCAAGAAGATTCTTCTGCTTCTTCCCAACCTCAGGTGTAACGTTTCGAGATGCTTCTGCAAGTTGTTGTAACATCCATCCATCCATCCCTCCAGAGCCAGCAGCAGCCGCGCTCCGCGCCAAACCTTAATTCTCACACCTGTGTCCTTTCCGTACTCGCACACCATCGTTTCGCTGCGTATAAAAAGTTGAAGATACGGCTTTTGTCCTCATATGGTGGGGGGGGGGGGGGGGAGATTTTGTACTGGATCATCTACTTCGGGTACCGGTAGCCTTGCTGTCTGTAGAACCGTAACAGCTTCACGGAAACCTCGGCAAAACAGGCCCGAGATTACGTGAGGAACATAGATGTTAATGGCAGTCGGTGGGGTATCAACTTACTCTTTTGTTCCCGCACCAAATCGCGTCGCATTACTGTACCTGAGAATGAATCGAAAGAAAGGAACATACACTTATCGTTGACTATCCACAGGAATAAAAGAATGAATGTATGACTATGACTGACTTGAGCTATTCGATCTAATAGACCCACCCTAATTGAGTAGAATGTATTCATATGTAAATATTCGATCAAGTATCTCGAACAGGAAATCTCGATGAGATCCAGTGAACTTCGGGTCGCGGGATCCGTGAGACTATTAGTTAGTGAAATCGTTGATAGAGAAACTGTATCAGATCATTTCCTTAGTCTCGAGCAAAATCATTTCTTTACTCTTATTTTCTCCCCAAGAGAAACTCGGTGAGTGAGACCACTCAGTGACACCACTCTCGATCGAGACTATTTCTTTACTCCTAACGGTCAAGAACTCTTCCACTACCATCGAACCATCGATTAATCTCTAATTAATTTTATAGCCACATCACTCCTTTAATTTCACTCTCAATCGAAAACCATCAGTGTTCTACACTCGATCGCTAATCAGTACTTTACAATATTCTACCAACACTTCAACACCTTAAATTCTTCTAAAGTATCATCATTAGATGGTTTGGAGCGTATCAAAGATCACGTCCTACAAGTGAGGTTTAGGTTTACAACTCTGACGATGATGGCTGGAGAGCATATGCTTACTTCGCTTGCTCAAAATGGATATTATCATGAAACCATGAATAATTCAATAGAATTTGTGTGAAATGAAGATTTCTCAAACCCAATTAGATTACATGTCAGTGCAAACACGAACATTCATTCTACTAAAGCAGATCTTCGGTTGAATTACAAGTAATCAACCGAAGAAGAGATTCCTCATTCTTTTTAGTAACGAAAGAAAAGAGATTTCTTGTTATCTTTGGTTACGAATAAAAGAAGGAAAACTAGATAGAAAATATCTTACAAGAGTTTCGTCGACTATATCCGCGTGGTAATTATTATCAATGTTATTTCTCAAATATTATCATTTTCATGTCTTTACACTCGTCGGAATGATTAATCAGTAACTTTTTGTTCAGTTCACCACTCATGTTTCCTTCAGTTTTCGTCTCGTCATCTCCGTGTCATGGGTTCCTTCTTTAATTGCCAACAGTACTGGATACAGAAGGAAAAAGAGCCCAATTTCGTGCAATAGTCTGATTCTTTAGTTTTTGGTGTTTGGTGATGGTTAGTTCGAAATCAATTTCAATCGTCTTGATTGAGAACAATTCGCTTTATCCATGTTTCTTCTTTATACATGCTTTGTCATTAGTCATGCCTTGCAATTCATCTAAGGAGACACGATCTGTTGCACCGTGATAAGTGCTGATCGTGAAAGTAAACACAAGCAGAGGGCGAGGCCATTTACAATCAAGCCCGCGATCTGGGCACCCATCGAGTTAACAAATTCACGTTGTCACTAGCCAGTTTGGTGATCACTAACATCATTTGGCGCTACTTAGTCGGACAAGCCATAGTTTTTCTACTCCAAACGCAATGTACCAAAACGTTTACATTCTATCCTAGAATCTGCATCCAATGGTGGGTAGATTCAGCTCCATCACCTCAGCAGCAGCGAATTCCGTGGAACAAGGTTTATTTCTCCTCTCCGCCTATTAAATCATAGCACCAACGTGAATTTCGGGCTGTTCTGAACATTTCCCATTGCTCGAAAGGATAATTCAACGGCACTCGCATGCAGAATCTGATCAGATCGAAGTAACTTTTATTGATGATGCTTGAATGTGCATCAGTTGGATGACTCTAGAAAGATGATGCCGTGCATGTACACCAAAAGTTTTTGGAGATCCACCTTCTGTTGTGGAGTACCACTCGAAAAATTGGGTTGTATAGAAAAATCTCAGAAGAGTTCGTTTAGAAAAAACCTGAAAAACCTAACAGTGGCGGATGTATACAGACGTATTTTGACTCTTGATCACAGCTCCAGGGTCGTTTGCCTTGGTTGGAATTTCCCGTACAGACTAGACTGTCTAACTCTTGTTCAAAAATGGCTCGTGGGGCTCTCTGTCGAAACCTTTACATAGGTCTGCTTCAAGATGGAATAACAAACAGGTTTACTATCCAAAATCATTAACAAGACCCCAAGATGGATGCAGATATGACTCGGAACTTTTGAAATGGGGTATAGTCACAGTACCTAACTAACCTCAGTAACTGCTGTACCTCACAATACTCAGGGACAACGCGGTTAAAAGGGGCAGGCAACCGCAAAATTCTCAAAAAATTTCTCACTTTCTTTCCTTGCTTCGTCGGGGGTCGAGGGAAAATTGTAATCCAAATCCATCGGTTCGGTCGACTGAACTCGCGCCTCTTCCCTGTGGAGTATGTGTCGTCATGACTCAGGGGCTCTGGAAAAGAGAAAGAGCCTTTCGTGGTGAGTTGCTGTTGATAGAGGGTGCACCCCCACCCGCGGCCGTAGTATTCGAGCAGTTCCAACCATTAGATCCCTGGGACACGGATGGAGCAGCTACCTTCCAAGTATCAGAACCCTGAGAGAGGGACAGAACGCAGGTACTGTTGAGGCTGGTTACAGATCCCTCCGAGTTTGCAGATTCCGAGGTGTTAGGGCTTAATACTCTCTTTATCCCTCTCGACCCATTAGAGTACTGCTGCTTGGTGGAGGGAGAAGGAGCGGTGGAGCAGGTACTCAGCTTCAGGTCCAGCTCCAACTTTTCTCGCTCCTCCTCATTATCTGCTGTTCCGTGCAACTCGGAAGCAGCTACGCTCAAGTCAATGGAGTATGGTCGAACAGGAGAGTTGGTACGCATCTTCACCCTTCGAGCGACAGGAGCTAAAACCACAGGAGGCAAAGGCCCGTCGGTCGTTCTCCCTTCCTCCTGCTCTTGCTTCTCTTGATGGTTTGCAGCGATATTCCTTCCCGAGTTCACCCGAGGTGAATTGAACATCGGCTTACAGTAAATCCCAACGGGCACATTGTTACCCTGTGGATTTGTCCATTGCTGCACATTACTGCCGATTTTCCAGTTCGCCTCTCCATTCGTCTCTGGGCTTCTGTTGTTGTTATCCACATGTTCGGCCCCCTGTACGGGACTTCCCATTTGATTACTCCCATTCGGCACCCGACGGGTGTTCATCTTCCGGAACTCATCCGCGGCCAATTGTTCAGGTTTGTCGCTCGTGAGGGAGAGGTGTGAAGCTTCCGTAGGAACGCTGGGGAAACTCTTCGGTGAAGTATTCACCGAGGTCGGATAGGGGGCTCCACCATGAGTCGCCATTGACTTGACACCAGCCCCCAAAGATGACGGAGATGGAGGTCTCAGAGTCCCGGTCTTCAACACTTGGGCAACCGCAGCTTCGCAGAAACTCCAATTTGCAGACCACAGAAGCCCAACCGCACCGTACACGGGATTCACAGTCCGTCCGCAAGCTTCGTAAAGCAAAGACTTGAAAACCGCTGCACATCCAGAACGAAAGATTGAAATAAGAACGTCACCCTCAGCTGGACGAAATATTGAAATAAAACACGTATCTAATCGGTGCCTAAGAAAATTCTAAGCGGGAAATGGTATCTTGCGTGTGCACAAAACGAGAAGTCTAAGCATGTCAAGATGGTAGTGCGTGCATACCAGTCCTTTCGCTTGCAGGAACAGCACTGATGAATCCCATGAGTCCAGATCGGCCAAAAAATTTCGCAACAAAAACGGTGGCATTTCCTTGCGCGTCTGGGCTGTCTATCCACTGCAAGCAGGGGCGCAGGACACAGGATTCACTGCAACCTTTGCGCAAAACTCTGCAGCCATTGCAGCTCATCGCTTTCTTCTTTTGGTAGTCTTTCGTCTCTCGCAACTCTCCCTGAGAAGCCACGGCAAAGAAATTGATCAGTTCCTTCTTGCCTTTAGCTTCAATTGGGAAGACCATGGTAACTAATGCAACTTGAGAGGGCACCACGTACAAGATGCAGAGGCTCAAGATGCGGAACACGATGGAACAGCAATGGGGACATCAGATATGCATGCAAACAAATATACCCTTGATCCCTCGCCTTTGGGTCCAGGCTGAATCGCAGGGGCAATCCAGCCAACCAATAGCTGTAGTTCCTACGACGAGAAGGTTTCATACACCACCACTGAGTCCCGAAAAGACTAAATGTCAATGAACGCCATAAACAGTATGAAATTAGCTGGCTTACCCCTTTCTTGGTGTTTGTTGGGTGGGTAGAGTTTGGCCAATAACAAGCAGCTTGAGCTGTAAAACCTTCCTGCACCGGCGCTCAAGAACCTAGCTATGCTAAAAACCGATGATCCAGATCTATGAGCTTCCTCCGCTCGTCTGTCCCTAAATGTTTCGACCACCTGCGAGAATCGTCCCGAGAAAATCTCAATGTCCTTAACGAGATCCGGGGAAGCAGACGATCATGACCGAGGAACACATTGGACGAGTACGCGCGAGCCTCCTGTCACCTGAGAGCGCGCTCTTCCGTCGCTGCAAAGCTATTCCAGTCCAGAATCGGCTTATTTTCCCCTCTAAATGGAATGTGGTGACGGTGATCAAAATAACCTGTCAGGTGCAAAGGTCCAGCTTTGCGGCTTTGTGCGTGTATGTTGGCTTGGCGCTCCTAGTCTTGGCGGACCTCTGGGAACAACCACCTAAATCCTGTTCGAGACAGAAGACAGAAATGAGTAAGACGTTTTGAGTTCGAGACAGAAGACAGAAGTGCGCAGGACGTTTTGAGTAGAGGAGGAGAAACGAGAAGCCGAGAAGGAGAAGATGACAAGTTCTGTGTGAGGACGAGAGGACGAAGAAGATTTACTTAAGAAAGGGAGTTGTGGAGAGCCGAGAGAAGTTCTTAAAGATGGGAAGCGCTGGGTGGAGGGGGAGGGGAGGCATCAATCGCCGAAGAAGACGAAGAGCGCCAGTTCTTATGAGCGGGGGGAGGAATTTAGTAGAAACCTATTAATGATTCCAAACATTAATGAGGAAACTTGATGGCTGCCTAGCTAGCCTTAGAAGGCTCGCTAAAATACGTGCTCTACGTACACCTGTGAGGTGATTCGTAGCCAAGGTGGGGGATTTGGGGTAATGGAACTCTAGTTGGAGCCGGTTAGGATACTCAGAATCCGATTAGCTTGTAATTTTCGTGTTAGCGTGAATAATCATGTGGTATGCCACTCATGGGACGAGAGACGAGGAAAGCGAATGTTAGCGAGCGAGCGAGCGACTCAGACTCCACAAGAATGGGAGGGACGAACAGAACGCGGCTAACCTACTCCGTTAAAGTGTCGTTGACTGGGGTACTGTATCAAGACGAGACGAACGGGAAAGGTGGCACAACAAGAGGCGGCGCAAGGAAGGACGACCAGCCCAGGCTCGGCGGAAAGAGAAGACCATGACCGAGGCGCCGCGACGGGCACTTCCCACCTCTCGGGAGCGACTACGTACTCGTGGTTCACGTTGGGACGGATGTGACGGGCGCCCGTGCATCGTTCGTTCGTGACGTGCGCGTGGGCTGTGCAAAATCGCCAATGACGTTGCATACCTATCCAATTCCTCAACTTTCAGGTGTCGAGTCTGTCGTCGACCGACCGAGGCTGACTTGCCATCCATAACCTTCTGTAGCTCCGTTCTCGCGCCGCATCAATGAACAGCACCGAGAGTTCCGCAGATCGGCCGGCTGCAGGCCGTCGCGTTTGGTTTCCGGCCGCATATAACAATTCCTCCCTTCCATCTTTTACATAGATCTGCTGACTCCGATGGGATCCGATTCGATGCGAAAATGTGTACCGTAACAGCCCGGACCCGAGTTACCTCCTCTCGTTGTCAGGTGAACCTGAGTTACCTTCGACCAACCGGACGGAGTATGGTGGGGTTACCGTATTAGAGGTTGAGGTGGACCGTCTGCAAGTACACGTGAAGGGAAGAGGAGAGCACTCTGCATCACACGTCTTGTGGCGACGATTGGTCGCTGGCCCACATTATTGGAAGCCCTCGGCAGCATAAAGCAGTTCTACTAAGGTAGAACTACCAGTAGTAGTCCTCATGGACGTAAAATGGGCGATTTCAACGAAATGCTCAGCTTGGTTTTGTGTGTGTGGGGGGGGGGGGATCCAATGTTTCAAATTGGAGCACACTGCTGCGATTGTTGTGTTGTTGTAAAACACTACTTCACGTGGTCGTAGGTGCGTGGATGTGCAACCAACTCTCCTCAAGACGACCGTGGTTGACAAGAAAAGAAAGACTAACCACGCCGGTTCTGGATAACCTTCACTCTCAACTACTCTACATGGGTTGGGATTGAATCTACGGTACAGTGGAACCGCAAAAGGCTTTTTTGTCTCTTGTTGAGGAAAGTCGCTTTGCGAATTTGGGAGCCTCGAGAGCACCCTCAACGAGTAAAAGTACTTACAACCACTCCCATTTGGAAGATCCCTCTTCTTCTTTCACCAACCCTTCTACTCCCTCCTTGATAAATGGAAGAGAGAGACGCGAAATACTCAGTGACATCTTCAGTTGAAATTGTGTGTGCATCGATCCATCATTGCTAGGAAAACAGATAAATAGTGGTAGCTCAGTCAAAAGGATTGTGGTTCGCAAACCATAGTCGTTGGTTGTGGTGCTATCACGATTACTACACCCACTATGCGCACTTTCCACGCATATTCAATGGGAACTTTCGTATAGCGTTAGGAACTCTCACCACCACCACGCTCTTCTTTCTCCTTTCGCCATCAGCATATTCTTGTTTCCAGTCCGGCATCATTCCTTAGACTACATGTCCATCGTGACTATAGATCATGAAAAGCGTAGTCTACATCTTTTGGAGGGAGAATAATCCGATATAAATATGAAGGGAACTATCCTCATCCTTCTTTTCTTCGTCCTCGTCCTTCTCTACGTCTAGCGAGTGGAGTTCCCACTTGGGATGAATGAACTGAGGCTTAATAATAATGGAAAGGAGTACATTTGGGTGAATCATAAACACAACTTACAGGAGTACCGGAAGCAGTCGAGGGGAACTACGAGTCTGCGGTACCGTAAACATGATTTGCCAGACGGCTTTGGCGGCGTTTTAAGTCCCCTTCAGTAATGTAGTAGGCGGCCTTTATCACTAACTCCGCCGGCGTAATGCTATTGAGAGCACTAATCCGATCTGTGAGCGAACAATCTTCTTTATGGAATGAATTACCAACAGCCTCGATCACCTGACTTGCTTTCATCCCTTAACATTCTTCTTAAAGTCCATCCGCCCTTTTTGATCATTCTTAATTTATGACATCACATCATCTTTTGCTACACCACCACCTCCATCCCCACCCCTTACCTCTCAACCACCTCGATCAGCTCGTCCTGCGGATTGCTTCACGCCTTCTCCTCCACTACTTGATTCTGTGTTTAGTGGAGTTTGATTGCGTTCATGACATGTCGACCTATGAGCCCGACTGAATCGTACTTGGAATTTCATAATTCAGGGGAGAGAAGCCAGTGTGAATTATATTCTGCTCCTCGCATGTCGTCTTCTCAGCTCGAAGAAACCTACGCTACAGTAAGGTCCAAAAGCGCCAACAGACCCCATAATTAATTTGTCAACCTCCTCAATCACCATGAACAATGCTGTGCATGCACTCTTTTAGGGAGATGGAAGATTCTCGCCCTGGCTTGGACGAAGAAGAACACCCTTCCGAGGATTCGAAAAGGCCACATATCCATGCAAATTGCCACTGGTTTGAACGGACACACTTACTGTAGCAATCCCACTGTGAGGGGAGTGAAATGGCGAACGTGCACAACTACGATATGCCTCGAGGTTTCTCTAAGAAGTGGTGATTTAAAGCGATTGCCCAATAAGACAATCAACCCCCAAAGTATAGAGGGTTGACATCGAGCGAGAGATTGGAAAGAATGTTCTGTAAGTACTGGAGATCAAGCTCCAAATGCATAGGAAATGCATGCGTCCCTGGTGAGGAAAGTAAAGGCGGGGGGGGGGGGGTAGTGGCTCTTTTCCTTTCCTCGTCAGCCTCTGGAAATCTCAAGAGGTCCTCTTCATTGGAGAGACGGGGTGTGAGGAGCTAGCAGTGGCCCTTCGACGTCCAAGAGGCGGAAGTACACCGGGGAACATGGACGTCCGCAAACACCGACAAACATTTCACGGCAAGAAATGGGAAATCACTGTCGCCGCAGATAGAGGAGACGTCAACAATTACATGCGCCAGAGAAGGGAGCCCCGCCGACACATCACCTCGGACGGACTCCGATTTACAGCTGTGGTGCGCTGCGTCCGTGAAGCAAAGCATGTCAACCTGCGGGGCAAAGCTCCTCTCGACCACAGTAGCAAGCAGAAGAGCATGGCCTGGCCGGAGGAACTGACGACGCTCTTGATTGACTCACGCACTCAACACACTGTGCGTGGTGAGCAACAAGCAAGCGTAGTTGAGAGGACGAGTACAGTAGTGGTAGTGTAAATCTAACAAAAGGAAGGAGAGGAGAACTAATCGAGTAGAGCACGTCATCGGGCAGAATCAGTGGGTTGGCATGAATCTCGGGCTAGCCACCCAGACTGGGGTCGCACTGGCATGATGCCTTGTAAGCAGCATGGGCGTCATCCAGCACACACATTCATGCACATGCATGCCGTGCGAGTTGTGGACCCCCACATCGCGAAGCAACTGGTATTGGTCCCACCCGTCCATGCGGGGGACGAAGAAAAGCTGTGGATGATGCATCACCCAGGCCCGCCCCGGATATGGGAGCATACGCGGCGAGTCGAAACAGGTAAATTGTCGGAAGATTACTCGGAGGTAATAATCGCCCTTCTCCTGTTCCGTCATTCGTCCAGGATGCAGAGCAAATGCGTTTTAACAGACGGCTCTGCGAGTCTCTCCGTCGTAAAGTTCGCTCGAACAGTACTGTAGGCTCCAAACCAGATCAGAACCTCCTCATCTCCCGGTCGGTTAGTTGTCCATCCATCCCACCGATTTCGGATGGATATTCCTGCTGTCACTTCCCGGCGGCATTGTGCAGGACCAACCCGAGACGTCGCGTAGCTTCACTTGTAGCAAAACCCAGCGCGAGGCCGATACGTGGCGTGTAATCTTTGGAGCAATGCTCGTCTCACACGCGTCAAAATATCTTCTGCTCCTCTCATAGCTGTCCCATCTTTTAACGTAAAAGAAAAGTTCTGCCATCTCTGAAAGATAGGGGGACACCCTCACTCTCATCGCCCTTTATCCCCCTCTCTAAAGTCACGCACCACCCCTCCTCACTCACAAACCAAGCACGCGTGAATTCCGTAGATTCTTTGCCAACTCCGTCGACCACCCCCCTTGGTAACGTCCTCCCAAACGTGATTATGGGATCATGACACTGTGATCAGTCTCCTAAACAGCCATTCTCCCGCTGTGGATCCCAGGCGATCTCTCGAGCTTTTATCCGTATTAGAGTGTCAAATTCCTCATCAAGACGATGTTCTTTTCCTTGATTAGATTAGAGCCCATCATCAAGTACCGAGACCTTTCATCATTAACCTTTCAGGGATAGTCTAGAGGTGCCTCTACCTCCGCCCTGCTTCTGCTGCTGCTTCTTACCAGGCTATATCTCTTTCAGTTTACTCGGGATGCTCCCTCAAAGGGATGAGACGATGATGATGATGGATGGTTCCTTAAATGGTTTTATATATCCCAAGAATCTCAACATCGGCTCAAATTATTGGGGACGTACTTTTATTCTTCCTCACTACAGTGGTTGTATTTCGACTTTCTCTTCTGTTCTCTTGTGGCCAGAACAAACAAAAACATTCATCGTGATTATGAAAGAGAAGTTAAGTTGTCTGTGTCTGCTTCACATCGAGTTCGTTCAAAGGGTTGCTTATATCCTCATGAATTGCCTTAGAGAACAAAACTCTCAAGTATCTGCCACTTGTAAAGTATGGAGGTTATGTTCCTGGTTCTGTTTCCATTACCTGAAACTTTGGGATTATATTACTTCACGATCGCCAAGTATTTTTCAAGGTATTTTTCAAGGTATTTTTCAAGTAGTTAAAGGTTTCCATCAAAATGTAGTAATCTGGTACTCTTGGTTCACACCACGATTCAGCGAAATTACTAATGCTATCAATGAGGCAAATGAAGTATTGACAAATCTGAAGACGATTCGAAACCACCATCTAGGTTTGACAACCCCCACCCCAACTCCATGAAATTTCACAAAAAGACACTGTAAGCAACTTCGTAACTCACTTCATCTAGTAGTATATGATTATATTAAAAATGAAAAGACATCGCAATTAAGGGATCGATATCTTGAACTTTGCTCTTCTGTTCATTTGACTCTTCCATGTAACTACTCAATTCTCCTCCTTTATGAAACAACAGCAGATTGTAAAGATTCTTATGCATATTCCTTATCACTAGATCGCCTATTCTTATCGATGTACTTGAACATTTTGGGGTAACCACATTTTACCGAATCTCAGTAGATGAGAATATAAACACCTGGAAGGATGAGACTGCCTTATTTCCTGTTGTATTAAACGCTCAAAGTATTGAGACCTTGCTTGTTGGAAGAGATCTGCAAAGATGTTGCAAAGGTACCTCTTTTTCTTTTTCCTTTTTTTAACTATAGAATCCAAAGTAAACTGCAAAATGTTGTCGATTGATTGTCTCTCTTGCAAAAGTCAGTGAGTTTTCATATCTGAGTAGAGCCTTTATGATGATATTGGGCTATTCAAGAGTCCACTGAAAAGAATTAACTGCAACAGAAAGTCGAGTATCTACCAACTTCTTTATCCATTTTCACTATTCTCAATACTAAAAAAAAAGGCGACCGCGTAGGAAAAATGAAGGATGGGAAGACCCCGTCAAGCCGTACAAGGGAGAGACAAAAAAGGTAACATGGGGCTAAGCCCCAATAGAGTCTGTATGAGAAATCTGCCCTACCGCACCTAAGATATCCGAGCTATGCAAGTCGTACGGTCTACACACAACTGGAGCATCCGAAGAAACATCACCTAATGTGATTGCTCTCCTATGGATTGCACCAGCCACTGCCCTCTGCAGAGCAATGGATACACGCTGTCTAAAGTAAGCTACAAAGTATGAGAGTGAGAGTGGTACCCCCTGCCGCCTAACATGATAAGCTCTCGCGCACTCCCTGACAAATGTGTCAAATGTCGTGTCCATTGCTCCATATAACTCCAAGGCTAGAGGAACAAAGAGGTTACCTCGCTGCATGCCCCTATACTTGGAGACCTTGCGACCTGCTGCTGCACTCGCCGCCCATCCAGGGGGATGGGTAATCACTCCCTCCGAAACTGTATCTCGTGTAGGGTCCGTCACCACGACATCCACTACTGTCACCTGATCATCTCGGACCAAGTATAAGTCTGCACTGACACGTGTCGTCTGCAACGCATACGAATGCTCCCTCCAAGCCAAGTATCCACTCTCTCGTGCCATAGCAAACACTATGTCTCTAATGGCATCATGGGTAGCTATCCTCTGTCCTCCAAAAGGACACCGTGTCATGTGGACCGCCGCTGCATCTAGTGTAGAACCACACTCACAAGTGAGTAGTGAAGATGCAGATGGGTGGACCAAACCTAGGCGAAACCTCATCGCTGTAGAGAAAGTAGCCGGTGCGAGTTGGAAAGCCCTAATGCATGGTCGAGCTAGGATCCACGAGCCTGCACCCAAGCCGGAGCAAGAGCGTAGACGTGCTCTAGTAGCCTGAGGAATGGACAAGTCAACTAAGAGAGAATGTAGCGTATGCTCACACTGTCACTCCATCAAGGAAGACTGTAGACCTCTAGTCCAATCTGACGATAGTGAAGCAAACGGTGGAAAACCCTCTCGTGCTCGTGGAGATAGACTATCTCTCGTCTACCGCAATAACACATGGAGAGAAAAGGATCATCCCTCCACCTCTGTCACATAAGTCTCCAAAACCGGCCTATCAGCAACCACAAAACGAGAGGCAAGTAGGGGTGCCGAGAGAGCCCAACTACCCAAAAACGCTATAGGTGCCATCTCCTCCATAGAAAGCAAGCCAACCCCACCACATGAGATTGGTAGAGCCGTCTATCTACGTGCCAAATCCCCTGTCACACACTCAAAAGTCCCTGGTCCAATAATATCACCAAAGACTCCCATAATCCTCCTATCAAATGCTCTCAGACATGATAGGAAGGACGGTGAGGGGGGAACTGTACGGATGAGGTAGGATGGTCGACGAGCAATACTGGATGAGAGTATACCAAATGCCACCTGCGGATCTCCTAGTAATGGAAGGTCCTCCACATGGAGAACATCCTCTGCAAGGGCAGCGTCCAAGAAGCGTGTGACAAAATCCTCCGATCCTACTGGCACTCCAAGAACACGAAGTCCCTCTGTGGATGTGATACACCCCTCTGGAAGCTCAAGGTGGGGAGGGATACCTAAAGGGGACCATGCCCTACACTTTGACACCTTGACTCTCAAGCCTACTAGATGTAGCTCGATAGTCAAGTAGTCAAAGGCCTGCCTAATCTGATCTACAGGGCCTACGATGTGTGTATCATCTGCCAAGGATGGAAATACACAACCTGGCATGGCCAAAGTAGTAGACAGGAGAGCTCTAAAGTGAGCCATGGCAAATAAGGGCCCCCCCAAAGGATCTCCCTGACGTGTACCAACAGCTGACTCCAAGACGGTGACTCCCTCCTGTGAACCACCATGCTGGTAGTAAAGGGAAGCAGGAGAGCCATAAAAAGACCGCACAAAAGGAATGAGACTCGCCAAGGATCCACCAGCCTCCCTAAGCTCTCTAAAGATGGATGCACGTGAGACGCTATTAAAAGCGTTCTCAACATCCACCTGTAGGACGACCCACTCCGGATGGATATCTAGGAGTGCTCTAATGCCTAGAGATATAGCCTCACATCCTCCAAGTGTAGCTACTCCAAACTGATGTGGACTAAGGTGCTGTCAAAAGTGAGAACAATGTTGAAGGACAATGGTACGACTGACCAAACGCAAAAAGATCTCTCCAATAGCAATCGGTCTAATGCCTCCCATGTCCTTCTCGATCGCGAGAAGTTGACTAGCACCTAAGACCCGACTAACAGACATAGGAATATCTCCTCTCGCTACTGCTGCAGCCACCTGAAACAACTCGGTAAAACCACTAGAAGGATCATATGCCTGGAAGCAATCTCTAAGGTGCTCATAAACCATCATTGACAAGCCTCCTGAGGAAAGGCGAGGGGTAGTGCACAATGCTTGTTGCAAATAGCGACCTATCAAGACATAAAGGCTGCTCAGGCTGATAATCTAAGACCTCTAGCGGTAGTCCCTCTATTGCTATAGGATGCAATGAGCGTAGGGAAGAGATGGTCTCATCAGTAGGACTCGCTATAGACAAAGGGTGTAGCGCTCGTGCTGCTCTACTAAACTCTCCCGCCTGACCCAATGTCCTACATCGTCATAATCGAGTGGAATCTGTGGTATCCTGTGGCGATGTCTGTCTCCTAAATCGTGTAGCCATAACAGACTCCTCCTGAAGGGCTGCCCAATCCCCCGCTCGGAATCGAAAAAATCTAACCGCCACCTCTCTATGCCCCGCACGTCCCCCTCTAGCATAACGAAGACACCATCGAGGGAGTAGGAGGAATAGGAACCACGCTAACTCGTCCAAGGGATCACATGCCAAATGATCCAGTGGTAGGCATTTGGAGTTGAACATTTCATATTTCATAATCGAATGATAGAAAGTAGGAGTTCTCATAAATCTGGTGACGTGTTTTGTAGTCACATGCAGCTTATCAATTATTTATTGAGAACCTACAGTTTCTGAATATATCGTCGAGGTGATTCTATTTACCATAAAATTAATTTGTGCTTTTGTCTAATCATTTATGGGCCATACACCGACGTTACTATATGATTTTACTGATAGCAGTCTCATATCATATCAAATCGAATATTTAAAACTTTGGTGAGGTATTTGTGTAATATTAGTCTTTAGATAGTGAAATGAATTATTCTATAGTTTTCAATAAAGCTTCGAACACATAACAGACTCTAGCACTCATAATATTAAATTCACGACTAGTTTTGAAATACAGCTTTTCAACAAGGTCGATGACCAATATATAAGATAAATATTGTCTTCAGTCACGTTATCACCAACTGAAAGATTATGTGAGTGGTGGATATATCGTATGTGACATACATGGCACTAAATTAATATATAAATATCTTCAACTATAAAATGAAAAACTAGTACCTAATATATACCTAAAATTAAGAATAGGTAATTATTTATTATCTCAATATATGCGTTTGCTCTTGTTATTATTGCATGTAGTTCTAAACGTGAAATTATAATTCATAGAGCTCAACATAGCGTTACTGTGGCATAGAAAGTACTTTGCCCTTGCTCGACTTGATGGGGGTCTTCCCATGCTTCTTGTTATCCTAAGCGATCGCTCGTCCGTCGTTTCGATGTGCCATTACGGATGATAAATGGAAGGAATGTTGCTTCGCATGACTCAAAGTCCCATGTATACTGATAATAGAACTTCCTTAATTACCTATGGACTTCCTTAATTACGTATGAACCCAGATGATCAATCTTAGGATTATCTTTTAAAGGAGTTCGTGAGAGCTGAACTTTCTTTGCAGGTACAAGAAACTGACAGTTGTTAAAGAAAAATGAAGAGGGATGTTTTTATGCTATGGTGTAAATTACACTTCGAGGCTTCCTTTTTCTTGTTTGTATATATTTATATGGTTTACTTTTCTTAGTGTTCTATATATATGAAATAGGTACTAAAATTGAGACTCTTTATAATAATATTACTAAAATACAATTTTCTATTTAGAATCGATTGGGATTCTTGTTACTACATGATTCTATATTTTTTGGATTCTTATCATTCATAGATGAAGATTCGGGTTTAAATGAGTGTCAACTGTAAAATAGTTTTATAATATATATATATTTCTTATTCAAAATAAGATTGGAGATTTTATATATACATATATATATATAATTTTAAAATTCAGCTACCTATAAAAATAAAACACTACAAAACTGTAGATATCATTATTATAAGGTTGCGTCCTAATTCCATGTATGCCTCACAATTCTGAATGTCTTCTATTCTCAAGAAAGGATGATTTGTAGGGCAAGTCATCCTAAAATAATTCACCTATAGACCTTATAAGTCCAACTCTTCCTGATTTGATGTAGAAAAATCCAATATAAATAGAAATGAAACCATTAACGCCCCAATCCTACCCCAGGTTTTAGGATTGTACCGTGACGGGGAGGTCCAAGGTTGTCATCATCCTCTGTCAGCAGACGACGACGACGACGACGACGAAGACGAGAGTTGTGGGTATCCACTCCGGGGTGGTTCCGTACCGGGAATGGCCCGGTCATCCGGTCGCACCCGCATTGACGACTGGTGACACTACACAAATCCCTCCAAGTCATCGTCGGTGCATATATACTACTAATAAGCTTGGTCCCACTAATCTGGCTTACTTTACTTTACTTTACTCGCTCGCTGATGCATCCATGAAGACATAAGCGTAGTGGAGAAAAAGGGGGTTACAAGTTCCCAGACAGACGGTGGACCTCCTCCCCCACTTCACTAATCAATTGATTAATTAATTGATTGAATGCCTTACTTCGTGATCGATAACGACAAAGACCAGATCTTATCGTCATCTTCTTGTTTGGCAGTCCCAGGTTGTGGGCCTCATAATCATCTTTTTTATTGCTGTCAACTCTACGTGAGAGAAGAAGGAAAGAAGAAGAGAATAATTCTTATATCAAGTCAGTCAGTCAGTCAATCAATTTGGCAATACTTTAGGATTTTTTTCTCTCTCTTCCTGGTAGATGAATAGTAAGATGAAGAGGTTATGTCAGCTAAAGTAGTATGCTGAATTGGCAAGCTAAACTAAGGTCCGTCCTTAAAGAAAGAAGATGATAAATAACACTCGTGAATAGACTTCTTCTTTTTTGTAAAATGAAAGGTTTTCGTATAGTACAATTTGCCCCAAGCCTAAAAAGCAGATTAAAGCCAAATACACATAGCTTAACTATTAACTAATGTTTAGCCTCCACCACGATTCACACTCTCAGACTGATCTCACATAAATGCAATTGGTTTAGATCATTAGATCTTTCTACAGTACCTAGAGTTAGTGAAACACTCCTCGTCCTCGCCCTTTGCATAACTAGAGAGTATATATATGACAATAACTTCAAGGCGTGTGAGGTTTTGACGGTGGACTTAATGATCTTTCGTTAAGACGCTGAGTACAAAAGTACGAGCAGAAGCAGTGAGTCCAAGATTGTGGGTGGGCTTAATCGAGTCAGGAATGACGGTTCGCTCATTAATACTGGTTACACTGGTGGGGGGAGGGAGGTTACACATCTTCCACACTACGTGAAAAATATGCCAAATCGACGACCCCCAAACGAGGTGACTTCGAGCACCGTCGATGATAGAGTGGCTTTTCGAGATGGAAGTTGTGGAAGAAGAGGAAGGGAGCGTTGCTGGTGCTTTTGCGTACATTCTTCTTATAAGAGATAGAGAGAGTGAGAAAGAAAGTGGTGGTGGTGGTGTTGAAAGTACAGAAATTTCCAGTTCATTCCTCGTTCAGAATAGCGCTATTATTACGGCTCTCGATGTTAGAACTCAAGAATTATGGCAGTATTATGTATTGTTCTCTTGGGAAGGCCAACATAGGGGTGGTGGTTAAGTTGTTGTTGTAGATTATTTCCTTTGGAGAGATATTGGATATATACAGGACAGGAGCCCGTTGCCCCACAGAGATACAGAATTCATTAAATGTAGATAAATTGATATTAAAATCGATTAAAAATACATATGATAAAAAATAAAATTTAATTCATAACAAAAGATATTACAAGATAACGAATATATATAATTTTATGTAGAATTTGTGAATTAATATGTACTGAGATGACGAGGAGTCAACTCCTGTCAAGAAATCGCGAGGTAAGCGAATGCGAAACAATCGGAAATCATTTGAATGAATCGAAAACAAATTGTACATTGAAACTAATCCCAAATGTATAAACAAGTGAAACAAACTGAATGAAGTGAATGTAGATTGTATACAGAAATGTATAATCATATATAAACCTATTCGCAAGGTGAACCTAAAGCAAAACATGTAAAGAAATGGTAAAACATTTGTAAACTAAGGTCGAGTAACCGGACATTGACTTATCCGCAGGCTATGAATCGAACATCCAGTAATAAAAACCAGATGGCGAGAGATATGTTTGTAGAGATAGAGAGACATATGTTTACTTTCATTAACCAAGCTCTCTTGCAGCTCATCTAAACTAGTTTAGTTCCTTTGTAATGGTGCTTTTACGTTGTTGTGGTTGTTGTTGTTGTTGCCACGGGAGAAACCTTGAGATTAATTGATACGTAGGAGAGAGTAATTGAGCTCACAAAATCTTCTTAGAGTCGGGACTGACGGGGCTTCCATTGGAAACCAATGGAAGAGAAGGTACCCTTTTTTTCTCCTATCGATATATCCAATACCACCAGAAGGTCCAATCCACTCTAGTGTTGGGGAGCACATGCATCATGAGGCATTCAATTCTTCTCTACCCTAAACTCTTCTCTACATCTTTTTGACTTACCATTCGGGAATCCCATGCAACGCATTTCATTGCAGAATGTTATAACTTCTTTCCAGACGACGAACTGATGATACTGAATATCATTGTTCTTTAGAGACTTCTCATAGCAAAATTTCTACTCAGAGTACTCGTTTTGGAACGAAACGGATCAATCGGCCCCTGGACGAGATATATAACTCCGCCCACCAAGTTCGAACCTCTTTATTTTGATATCCCTAAGCATGCAATGTTCCAACGCATTTTCACGAATGAATGGATTGCTCATAGAAACTATTAGCTAGTCAGACTAATTAAGCTCCTGCCTGGCCTTGTAGATGATAAGAAGAGCAGCAGTAACTGGGAGAAGTAAAAACTCACATCTGAGACAAGTCTCTCATAACCTTAAAGGTTCCTGATGGAGACTAAAACACACATGTACATATCAGTAGACACTAAAAGTAGTACTATTTGTGTTTTGTATGCGCATCTGCAAAGAAGTATACTTATTTGATCCCTGGAGGAAGAAACGCTCAGAAAACACTGTTGCATTGGACATCATTAGCCAGAACAATTCTCTCTTCAGAAATATGTCTTGAAATCTACGCTTTGGATCTACTAGCAAGATGGTAGGGGAATAGGAACAAGTAGCAAAGATTATCCTGGTATACAAGTAAAGTGAACCGGATTGAAGAGGAATATGATCAGCATAAGAAGATGCTTTCATCGTCATGGCTTCTCTAGTGTCTGATAAGCACCCTATACTTTGTCTAAAAGTCCACGCTTTGAACTTGCTGACGGGGACGAAACTGTCGAAGCATTGAACCGGGTATTTGAAGAAGTCGCCACATATTGGTGTAGATCTAAAGTTAGCCTTCCTGGAGAAGTATAGAATCGGCATGGCCTCGGCATGGCGCTTCTCTTGTGTCTGGAACCATACCTTCCCTTGTTTCTGGAGGCAATCAGCAGATACAACCTGCCATCACCTTTGATTGCACAGAGTGACGCACCCAGCACAGGAAATGATCTGCCTACGTATAGCAAAGGCTCCCACTTTGGACACATGGCTGCTGCGCGCAGGACTACTGGTAAGATGCTGCTGACTGGGAGTCCTCCTATTGACTAGTGTAGTTATAAGGTGCGTGCGAGAGGATGTGGACTTTCTGCATGAGAGCTCGGTCTGGGCCTGGTGTAGACTTGCTCACTGAGGGCGAGGATATTCTACTCACAGCTGCTTTCCTCCCAAGATGTTTGAAATAGTATCCAGTAGATTCCGCGGTACCTGGAGCTTTGCAGTATCGCTCTGGCGAAGAAATCAATGCGGCCTTAAATAGTACTTTGACTTGCACAGATCGCAACGAGGGCAAACTCTCTTGGAAAGTGCTCATCGTTTATTTTCCTTCAAATATCATGGGGAACGAGAGACTTCTGTGACTTCTGCCCTTTACCAACTTATCCTACACCCGCTTCGATTCGATTCGGAGGCTACGGGTTGGATCCCGTAACTCGTGCGATGACCTAAGTTGCTCAATTTACAAGTCATTTCCTTTCAAGTAACGTCGTGAGCACTCCTGGGTTGGGCGAAGATGGGTTCGCTACGTCAAATTCCCAAGGAATGAAGAGGAAAACTATCGTTCGTATCTCTCCGGCATGTTCTCATCACCGATCACCTCGGAGAGGTAGGCCTGTCATACATGCTGAACGACTTTGCATGAGTCTTTTAAGACGTTGGAAAGTGCTTCATCCCGCGAAGAGTATATCATTCAGACAGCCAAGATGTAAACAACAAACGCTAATCTCCCAGGAAGTAAAGTGGAGAAGAATATAAAGCACGTAACTCATACGCTTTAGAAATCTACAAATTTACTCCCGAAGAGGCACCCAAGTCGTTGAAGACCCAGCTTAGCCATATCTGAGAACATTAGACGAAACAGCAGTCGAGTCGAGTGTAAGAGGACAATGTTATCGTTTATCTTAACATGCTGACGGACGGCATGCGTCTCTTAACAAATCCCCAAGGGGAAAGTATAGAGACTTTCTTTAGAGGTCAATACAAGGACACCAGGAGTTCATCAGCGCTAGCATCCTTCCACAGTGGCTGAATGGCAGAGCCAGTAACCCCCATCCCGGAGTTTTCTTATGCTCTCGGTCTTTAAGAACATGTAGTTCCATACGAACCACAAGCACGAAAGGAAAATAAGAGGACTGCTATCCATGGTTAGACCTGCTTATTTAAGACTACAGAAGAAGTATGAAACCACCGATCACATGCGTTGGCGGAATCAATAACTGAATCTAGATCTACTGGCGTACTAACTTCTCAACTATACCTCTTTCTTTTCAAAAAGAGCTCGGTATACCGATACGATATACCGGCCAAGCCTCCTCCCATTCTCGACTAACCTCCTCAAGTTACAATTTAGTTTGAATTTTATATTGTTTTCGAAAGACTAAACTCAACGAAAGAGTAAGTTGAGACTAAAAGACTTTCCTCCTATATTGTCCATTATACAGTGCAAATTCTCAGGGTTATGCAGTCTACATCACCCTTGGGTTCATTTAAGGCGTCACACAGCTATTTAGACAACACAAACACTCGATTCTGACCACCGTTGTCTTAACTTGCATTGTATCCACGGTAGTCTTGCCTTCGATTAAATCCCAGTGACAACTACATTGTCAAATAGGAGTCAATTTTGATCTAACTTGCACCAGGACTCCAGCACCGTGAGGAAGGGCACCGAGTCACTTACATCAGCGTAATTACGATGAATTAAAACCCTCCAACCCTATAAACATCTCCCGCGAGTAAGCACCAACTAATGCAGTGCTGATCATGATTGACTCCCATCTAAACTCGTCAATCTCTCAGTTCGCGCATATTATATGCGGCAACCACCGTCCCTTCCTGGTAAATAAAACGGAATTGGCTTCAATGTAAACGAGAGGTGTTGTCAAGACCTTTCGACCTGATAAAACCAGACAAAAAAGCGCAGACGAAGTACCGTCACTTCAAGGGCCTCCAACTCTGTTGTTAAAGGAAAATGCAAGGAGAAACAGTGTACAAGCTATTTCAACCTTAATCAAGCATGGAAAAAACTATACTCATCAAATTGCGTGAAGAGCCGTATCGACAGGAACTTGAAGGAATCCGATATGGTGACCACTGCTAAACGCAAGATCTATCTCATAAGGAAAGTTGAGATCTTTACCTAATCCTGTTGCACCAAATCCGTGCATCCTTCATGGTCAGTTTTGAGGCTACTGAATCACTCGTGACAAAATGAAGTAGTGATCGAGTCACGCAAGAGTAGTTGGACAGAAGAATTATCACACTTAAACCTATCACTTCAAAATTGACACCGAAGAACGGATCGCGTAGACGACTTCACCAAGAGCTGTAAATAACAAGAAATTACAAAGAAAGATAATATTCTCGATCTCTGGACATCAAGTGGCATGCATTAGATATAACGTACTCATGGAGATGACATACATCACGATTTGCTAAAGAAGCTACGAAATGGGAGAAGATCGCTACGAAGCAGAGCTGGAGTTCAACACATTATTTATTCAGGTGACACACCTCTTGTTCTGTTTACAGCTGTAACTTACTCTGCGCGATCGATTCGAACTCGCCGAGTTGTACTTCTCACAGGCTGGGGCTGATGAGTTACTTCTAGTTCCCTCACTTGGATACCACTGCCATACACATGAGAATAACATTAAGCTTTAGACCATGTGAACCATAGAGCGACGGGAGACTCCAGATAAAAGTCCCACCATTCAGTATCGAGAATGTTGAGACGAGAAGCTTTGCACCACTCCGATTCGCTTTTGGCCCTGACTATTTCATCTGTGGCCAAGTCATGATTCCATAAACAACTATTTGCGATGCATGGGTTTTGCAAGACATCGTTGGATTTTCTCCTCTTGAACCCGTTTCTTGAGTGCAATTTTGTCCACATGTACAGAAGTCTACAATCTTCGTCTGACTACCTAATACTGGGGTCTGGAGATAAGTCATACATATCCACTACTCACTTGATCCATATCCACTAGCCGGACCGCATGTCACAAGACATTGCACTGACAGCGGCCTATTAATGAACTACAATATTTCTCAACTTTCTCATCCTGACAAAGCACTAATTTGGATCAGCGTCAATACCCCTAGAGCGCAAGAATTTTGCTTTTGAGAGAGGTTCAACCTAAAATAAATAATGGAATAATCTGGCAAGACACCACTACGAGCAATCGCAGGTGTATCCTAAGAGCTGATTCAACCGATCATCGTGACAAAAAGGTATAGACACTTGTGGGCGTCCTCACTCGCTTGAAGCTGTTTTTGTAACTTGAGAAAGTACATCAGCAAGGGGCTCGGCAGTCTCAGGCAGAAACTTGCGTGCAAAAAGGAAACATGGCTTATGCTCTCCGTCCCACAAACACGGCACAGTTGTCATGGTTGCCTGAATTCAAACGCACAAGTAGTTTAGTATCGTGATATGATCTTCAGGGAAGTATGTAGATCTACGACTAAATTTCAGGCGTCGAACCCTGAAATTTAGTTCGAGGCCAGAAATTTAGTCTTAGATCTCCATACTAATCTTCAGATCTGTCTGCAGATCTAAGACTGAAAACATTTCAACAAAGCTAATCAAACTTCGCCCCTGATAATTACGTTGCACAAGAGTTTCAAATCTCCCTATGAACCATCCCGAGAGTGATACATGCGGCAGCGAAATTACTTACAGCTGCATCACTTGTTACATGGACATGCTCGTCGATACTCTGAAATAAATTCACCACGCATACACATGAGTTAAAGGCTCCAGCGGATTGCTACCAACCGGTGAACAAAGATGATAGAGCAAAACTCCTGGAAGGTGGGATTGATTCGAGTAATATGATTCTCTGCTCAAGATGGCATATCTTCAATGCAAGACCGGAGCACTAGACAGGCAAAACTGGTATGGTCTCATGCCCTTGATATATAGAACTTGCCTGGAGATGCTGCAATGTCTCAACAGTTATATCCTCCTTGCCATATGACTTTGGATGCCATCCCCCCTCAGACCAATCTACATGTGTTACTGTCCAATTTGACAGCCCGCCAGGATCCACCATCTGAGAACCAAACCATCATTACGAACTGAACTTCATATAGGTGGTGACACGAACATCTTCTTTCCAGTTAAGACCTGTTTGCACAAAAACTCCGGACTACGCTTAGGCTGAAACATACCACAGCTCTTTGAGCTTGACAGCATGCAATGTATCTGGAATTACCGACGATCCCAACAGGGTGAGTTCATGAGCTCGATCCAAGAAGATGATATACTGCTTCTGGGTTCTATAAAAGCAGCTACTATAGTTAGGCCGAGGACTCCTTAAACTAGACCTCAAGTCTAACAGTCCATACGCCTCGGGTAGCTCTGTTACACCTCAACCATGAGAATTAGAAGCTAATACATAAAAAAAGATTCTAAGATGGTCACTTTAACTGAGCCTGCACCAAGATGAATACCGCACTGAGAAGTTGGAATTGCCACACAATATGATCGGGAAAGATCTAAACCCTGCGAGTTTTCTTCCTGAAATTCACGAAGAAAGGAAACTAGAAACGGAACGGTAAAACACAACACCTATAGAACCTTTGGAGTGAACTGCGGGTTTACCAACCTACCTCGTTGAAGCCAAGCTAGAAGCTAAGAGGAGATCCAGAATCATTACCAAAAGTAGACCTTATTGCAAGATAGATGGGCCTAACTATTCTTGATACCAGCATTAAAACGCTGTGGTATACCCAGGATGCATCCCAAAGATTACTGCAGTGCTCATCATCTAGATAGCGGAATAAGCTTCAGAACTTCCGGGTGATACATATGAACCGTCATTAGTTCCTATGTATCACCGGAAAGACCTTAGACTAGATCTCACAGCAAGCGAATACCATTTATGAAACTGGACAAAAGCAAAGACCTTACATGAAGATATGTTTGAACATAGTGCTCATCAGGATAGCAGTTATGATTTTCTTCTCCAGGCTGCAAAACGAAGTCCACAAAAAGTACAGTCAAGCTACAGTATGCAGAGCATTGGCTGCAGCAAGGGATATGCCGGTGGGAGGGCACTTGGACAAAGCTCATTTTTGCAAGAGTGGGAAGTAAGTAGATGACAGACGATCTATACATAGGACCTGACTTCGGGCGGAAGAGTAGAACTTCGAAGCGAGGATACAAGTGTAGACCTAAGCTTGCAATTTACGACACTAGTTTACATTGTACAAATTTTAACATTCAAGAAGAACGTGTTACCTTGCAGAAGTCTCTGAACTTTGTGTAGTACAGATAATCTGATACAAGAAGAACGGCATGTCGTCGCATCACTGCAAACCACTGGAAGGAATAAAACAAGTACTTCTGAGTATTCTAACATATGTTTTGAGGTCAGTGCGGCCTGATTGTGGCTTCTTACAAGACACCACTGATATCCAAGGTCTCACTGGAACACGCTGATAAGGCCAGGAAGGAAATAGTGAAGGAAGATAAGCCTGGTGCGATGAGGTTTTTTCCGTTTATACCTGTGCACCTTTTCGCCAATCGTGGGGTTGCACTTCAGGTTTCATCTTATCTTCTATATACCGTCCCAATCCATGTGGTCCGGGATCATCAAAGCTACAGACAGACAATCGCATTAGAACCTTGATTATACCTCTGCTTCGTAATTTATGATTTCAGATACATCCAGAAACGTCAATATTTGTGCAATATACGAAGACTAAGTGGAAAATATACAGACGCGCGTGAAGAGGATACACGGACAGACAAAGTTTCAAAAAATTATCTTTCAACGAGAATCTGAGCTCCCTACAGGACAAAGAAAAAGACGACGGTAAAGAGAACTCTACACACTACAATCAAGGGAGGTGGATATTATCAAAGCAATAGAATGTACGCCAAGTAATCACTGCAATTTTCTGCAATGGGGTTCATAGAGAGTCCCTGTTGACACGAGGTTTGGGTGGAATGGACTGTCGTGTTCATGCCTACAATAGTCCATGAATCTCAGACAACGAAATAGGTGTTAGCATCAAGGGTAAGTAGGTATTAGCAACAGCGACAGCATGTATTTCAAATGATTACTACACGTTTCTGCCATGAGGTTCATGGAAGAATCCTCGGGGACACCAGGTTTCTGACGTATAGGCTATCGTGTTGATGAGACTTAGCTCCCACGAAGCGTTGATTCGTGGGGGCCAGCTCCCCGTATGAGTACGAACTTCGAGCGTTAAATAGCCACCAGATTGGAATTTTAAGTTACTCCAGCGTCAGTGTTAAGGAGGTGAGCATACGCAGCATGTGAACCAATAAAGAATTTCAGCCGCAATACGATGGTCATACAAAAGATTACCAGGAAGATGCCAATATGCTAATATGGAACAATTGAACGAACATCACGCTCGCGGACAATCCTTATTCGGACGAAGAGTATGCGGTATAGAGTAGTTGTCGATATTTAAGTGACTCTCAATTCATTCAACAACAACAAAGTTGATGAACATCAGGGCACCACCGCCAACGTTTGACCTCTTCGATGCCAAACAGCGTATCTTCGCGCCCGGTTTCTGTCCGACTTTGCACATGAGAGAGACGGACCCAATTCTGTTGCTGGTTAACACAAGGAAACAAGAAAAGTTCGACAGAAAGTAATAAGCAGTGATGCGGAGTATAGAGGACAATGAATAGAGTGTATGATCTGGTCAGTCCAGACTTATCTTTTATCTCATATCTTCCATCCTAACAAGCTTCATGACAGCAAGAGCAGCCTGACTATTCACCAGTCGAAAGTAAAATCAAAATCACTCCATCAGCGTCCTCATAGTATCCGAGGAGCTAATGGACCTTCCTGCCGTATCTCTGAAGTCCATGGCTTATTAAGTAATGGTATGATGTAATGGAAGAGTCAACTTATTATGTATTCGTCTCAGATTCACTTCGTCATATACAAGGATTGAATCCTCGTTCGATGTGTCTGGCTCTTGTACGGTGTTGTCATACTCTTACACGCTGTCTCCTCAAGAGCGACAGCAATATAACATTTTATAATATGTCAATAATATTTTATCACAGTGCATTACATCCTCTATCCAACTAACACGACATGGAATTGTGAGTGATCCCGACTCAGTAATGTCTCTATGTGAACATGAATTTGGTAAATAGAGTTGAGTCTCTGTCACGTATCCAGATACATGGTACCGACGTGTACTCAAGCAAGAAGTTGTTAACTTCAGTAAGTGAAAAAATAGCCACTCACGGAGAAAAACCTGTCGAAGGCTCCTGTCTATGAGTGCAGAAGTGGAGAGGAATGTACGAGGAGATTTCTTGACATTCTCGTTAAGAGCATCAGTCCTGGTGACTAATGGGGCGAACCACAGAGATAAAAAGGATCTTCCTCCGATGTCTGCACGAAATTATTATCTGATTGCCATTAGTCAGTAGAAGTGGGAAAGGAAAAGGAGAGTAAGAATAAGTGGTGACGGAGAAAAGCAAAAGAGCGAAGCAAAATCGGACTAAATAGTGTGTATCAGTATTCAGTCCACTAAGAACGCATGAGTCCAGAGAACACCACAAACACTTATAAAGAAGCAGCAGGACCGTCTTAGTTAACCTGCACGTTAGCAAGAACAACTTCACCAGTGCCCACGCCGTGCCGAGGTAATTGGAAGCAATCAATACCCCATCACCAACTTCGAAAATGCTCCTGAGTTACCAGGCACACTGAATTGCTTCTGGGTAAGTGCCACTTGCCAAGAAAAACCTATTCTTTTCGTGCCGTGGAGGGAGAGGAGAGGAGAGGAGAGGTTGCAAGATGAAAGCAGGAAGAGCTTGTAGATGTAAGTTCGGAGTCGCTAGAAACAACAGGGGGTGGTCCTGATCTGCCTGAAGAACAGTGAGTAATGGTATGCAAGAGCAGTTCTAGAATCAGATTCCTTAAGCAGGTTTCGCACCAACTAGACCGGACTTAGCCGACTCTGATATTGACCTTATGCAAGGAAATCAAGTTACTGAAAGCAATAAGCAATGGTATGTCCAAATATTCCAGATTTCCCTTTCTCATCCACGACCCGATATGCCTTCATAAGCGTCTTCATAGAGCTGAAGTAGTTGGATAGGAAAGCTAGTACCTCTAATTTGCTTGAGGGGGCAAATTAGACAATGGATAGAAGGAAAGGTTGTTAGGACCTTTTGAGCAATTGTAACTCAAAGGTAGATTCAACAATGGAATTCACCTGTGTTTCTCAGCTTTTCCCGATGGGCTTAGGGTTACAGATTACAGATTACAGGAAGGTTACAGATTTGTTGATTTCTTAAATCCAGCATTAAATGGACAACCCACCTGGGCAGGTCAGAGGCTCCGTGCTTGGCTGAGTTTGAATAACAAAGGGAATGTACACAAATTTGACTTCCCAAGTTTGACAAAATAAAAAGGTGTAATATGGATGATTTTACAACTTTGAGGGGAAATGGAAAATAAGCAAACCAATGAAAACAAACGAACAAAAGAGGCTGATTAGTAAGTCTAAGAGAACCCAAACTGGATGACAGATGACCAGGCGTCATGTACAAAAAACGCGAAGTTATCATACACCCAAATGATTAGGTGCTATAAGTAAGCCCTTACTTATCCACAAAGCTGAATGTAGAATTCATCAAAGCACTGTATATGAAGTTGAAGTCACGTAAAGGGATGCACCTGCAAAAATTTGCACATATGGTACCAACTATTAGTATTTCAATATCCGTTTGACATCTCTGCAACGAGCTTTCACACCGACAGGACTGATGCTTGACTCAAGTGTGATAGAACCTGTCGTACATTCTAGCTGAGTTGAAGGTGTCACGATCATCTGCAGACAGCACACTCGTTGGAAACGCATTCATTGCAAAGCTGAGTGGTAGTAACAAGAGCGACCTTACTGCCGGAATGGCTAGATAGGAGTGCCAGTACCCTCGTCCCGGGTTTCTGTCATGACTCTAGCTCAGTATAATCATGGTCGAATATGTATTGATTGTATGAATACGTATATGTACGAGTGATGTGGATAGCAGGTAATAAACGGAAGAACTACTGAAATAGGAGTATTGTGCAACCGGGGTAGAAAAAGAGAACGTGTCGAAAGAAAAGTCTTCACAGGCTACAATGGTAGCGCTTTAAGAGTGAAGCGTGAATGCCTTCCCTACAACTAGATTCTCCCAAACAAAAACCAAGGTACTTACGATTCCGATAGTAGTACAAAGAACTGATTGTTCAGATCCAAAAGAGCTCTTGCCAGCAGCCGTCTTTCTGCATCAATCATCTCTATTCTTCCCCAATAGACCTGTCAAAAGCAACAGCACAAATGGAATCAGTCTGTCAAGCTAATGGAGAACCCATGGCCTCGCATGCTGCAATTCATCTGCCTCTATATTTTGAGTAACGAGTATAGAACGTTCTAACAACCCGGTTATACCCACGTAGGACTGGAAAATAAATGAAATCGTGATCAAAATACGAGAAGAATTGTAGTTGTCACTCTTAGGAGGAAAGTCTCCTGTTACTTCATTCTTGCAGACGAGAATTAGTTTTATAAAACGTAGCATTCAAGATCAACGAAGCCAACTGTAGACTGTGTATTTTGAATAATGTATACCTGCAGACAACGTTAAGTTGGAGAAAGTGTTACTTAAACAATCAGCGATTTGAGTCAAATGTTTCTTTCCTTTTTGTGTTCTTTTAGCAGGAATCTTGTCATGGCTCGAATACAAAGCAAACAGTAAACATCCTAAACCCCAAGAGCCCTTGTAGCAGTCTGGGGACTGGGATTCACCCCTGCATACTCTACGTCACCATGAGCCCATTAACACACGAAAAAGAAGTAGGAAGACTTTCATAGGGACTCCGCACGAAACACTTGAGACTTCATCAATGCCGACGTATCGGTTATAGTCCCGGTACCGGTTATCGGTATCGAGTTATAGTTCCGGTACCTCTACGTACCGAATTTCTGTCAGGCTCATGAGTGTCCAGGTTACCGCCTATAAGGATTTGCGCTACGGAAGTGAGGAGGTAAGGGAGGCCATACATAATTGTGGACTTCACTTGTTATCTCGAATTCATACCTTCTATTCGAATGAGTCTCAAGCAGCCAGTGGCGGACACACCTGAGTTAATCTGTAGCAGCAAAGCAGGGAGCATATGGGGTGGGGGTCGGAGGAAAGGCATACCTGGATTTTTATATCTTTAGGGTGAGAATTGAAACTGAAAACCAAAGTTATGGAAGAGGATCCAAAAGAGCAAGTACAAATCATCTGACAATGGAGAACATATTTGAGAAATGCGAGCAGAAGCCATTCGGAGAACGGGGATCCAGAGCCAACCTCGTAGTGAACCTATACGAACCGAGAAAATGAATGCGGAACTAATGAAATGCAAGCATGAAAGTATGCAAATTGAATTGAAGGCAATCTAAGCAAGGAAATATACAACGGAGGAAAAGCGGAATTGATAGAAAGCAGGAGCGGAAATTGATACATATCCTAAGTAGCACCTGCAGTGAACTAGTATGCATCATGTAAGAAAAAACAAGACAGCCTTCTTGAACAGAAACAGAGGAGGCATCTGAAATGGAAAGCAGAGAAGAATCATCGAGCGAGTAGGAAGATCCATTTGGAAGCAAAGGGAAAGCATTGAACGAGTAGGAAAACATAGCTTTAGTGGAGGATGGCTGGGGTGAACATTTTTGAGTAATGGGAGCAGTAGCCGTTCACCCAACGGGGGATCCAGAACCTACTTAGGACTGAACCGGGCACATGCATATGGGAAATGCAAGCAAGAAAGGGATGCAAAAGGAAAGGAAGGTAATCTAAGCAAGTGAACAGAAAGTGGAACATAAGCGAAATCGTTAAGAAGAAAATTGATACACTCCATGAGCAGCAAGCACGGTGAACGTAAGTGACATCCATGTGAGAAAGGAAGCGAACCCTGTCGAGCAGATACGAAGCAACAGGGAAACAAAAGGAAACCATCGAAATAAATAGGAAAGCATAGCGTAATGGATGGTGGCTGGGCTGGAGAGAAGTGTGATAGGACTGGATATGAGATCACATCATGCTCTAGGAGCGCATGAGTCCCAATACACTAAACACTAGAACGAAGCAATTAGACTACGATAGTAAGTCCCCACGGAGGCACACACGACTTCATTAATCCCCCACTTAGAGCGGGAAGTAGCTGGGCAAATGCCAGTACCCCTTTTACCGAGTTTCTGTTCGAATGCTAATGAGTGCCCAGGTAAACTCGGTTGCTTCCAAAAGTGCCGCTCAGGAATGGTCGGAATGAGGTGAGCTGGAAACAGCAGGCCTTTGAGTAGTAGCTGCAGGGCACAGAGAATAAAAGGTGTCCTGATTGAAAGATGAAAACACGCGAAGCTAAAGGTCACAGGAGATGCAGTTTTGGAAGCATGCGCAAAGAAAGGATAGGAGACGCACCTTGGCAATACCTGAAAAAAAATCGACAAGTGCTTTGGGAATGACAAGCAAATAGGATTGCAATATGCGAATGATAAACATACCAGCAGCGAAAGAGGAAAAAGCAGAGGAAAACATGGAGAAGAGAAGGAAGAGCCGAGAAATATATTGCGTCACGTAGAGAACATATTTGAACAATGGGAGCAGAAGCCGTTCGGAAGAACAGGGGATCCAGAACCCACTTAGTACGGAACCGATAACGTGCATATGAAATGCAAGCATGAACGTATGTAAACATAGAGACATACTTGAGCAACGCGAGCAGAAGCCGTTCGAAGCGCGGAGGATCCAGAACCCACTTAGTAGGGAACCGAGAACATGCGTATGAAGTGCATATGAGATGCAAGAATGAACGTTTGCAAATTGAACTGAAGTTAATCTAAGCAAGGAAATACATAACGAAAGATAAGCGGAAGTGATAGAAAGTAGGAACGGAAATTGAATCATTTCATAAGTAGGACCTGCAGTGAACTAGTATACATCATGTAAGAGAGAAAAGACAGCCTTTTGGAACAGCAACATAGTGACCATCTGAAACTGGAAGCAGAGGAGAATCATCGAGCAAGTAGGAAGATCCAATCGGAAGCAAAGGGGAAACATAAGAGAGTAGGAAAAACATAGCTTTAGTGGAGGATGGGTGGGGTGGAGCGAAGTGGGAGAGGCGTGGATGGTATCGTGGCTGGGTTGGAGCGCAGCGTGACAGGACTGCGTATATCGCAGCATGCTCTTTGAGCGAATGAGTCCTAAAACACTGAACATAGAGAACATATTTGAGTAATGGGGATTCATGGAACATTTTGCGTAATGATATACAGAACCCGTCGTAATAACCCCGTGCCATGCCCACGTCTGACTGGAATGACTCTGATTCTGACATTTGATACTAACACAGGAAAGATCGTCATAATGGAGACGAATCATCTGACAATAGAGAACACAGTAGTCTATTACGTACCTTGGTTGGCTCTGAAAGACCGTTATTAATTATGTAATTCAGCGATGTGCTTTAGACTGAGAAACACTAGCACAGCAAGAAGATACTTACAGTGATTGCATTCAAAGGAGAAGCCAGGGAAGTGCATCATTCAGCGTTGCCGAAGCAAGCATCATGCAAAAACGACTATGCGATACACTGTTGGAGCCTCCACAATCACCTAGGGAGTCAGTTTGTGTACTACTGGCAGAAGTTCTACGCAATTGTACTTTTTTCGCCCGTTATGACAAGATTAACAATGATCTAATATGCTGATATTCAAGACTGCTTGTTGCTTGAAGAGAAATCCACCAAACAAAAATAAAAAAGTGAAAAAGAAGGACGTCACTTTCTGGAAAGGGTGAACTGCCGAAACACTCAGGGAAGGCAATCTTGTCCTCATGAACCTCGTTTCACCGTCTATACAGTTTACCACTCTGGATAATGTTTTGAACACTCAATGACATTGACTGCATCTCAACGTATGCGGAGTAACTCATGAATGAACAAGAATTGTATCGAACCTCCTTCACTGTCTAATGTAGCGCTCCAAAGAAAAAGAACACTTTTCTCTTTTCCTATCGGAACCTTTGGCTACCTTTCCCAATAACTTTTCTCGTTAAAGGATAACTCAGAACCGATAGGAAAACCGTATTGATTTTTACTTACTACATCTCTACTCTATTGCCTGTCTAAAAATCCCCATGTGATATATAGTATATATCAGATATATTGGTAAATATCAGATATATATATATATATAATATTATATAAGACACAAGTCGTATCGAGGATGTTCCGAAAATTTAGAAATGTTCTGGAAGGGGAAGCTTAGATGTGGTGTTAACAGTGTATACTTTCAGACTAGTCAAATAAGTACCATAAGTTGACAGACTGTAAACTACCAACGTCAACAGACTAAAAGAAGTGAACGGCAGAGCTCTCTCATTGTAGCTCAAGTTACTTGATTACCAACAGCACCGTACACTAATTCAATTTCTTCTCCCTGCTGACTTATGTCTGTCTGTGTTGGAAGGTTGAGTTTAGGAGCATATCTGATGTGATCAACAAGCCTACACCCTTAAAATCCTTAAATCACTAGTTCAGTTTTAGAACCTCATCCTCTACATCTCAAAGAGTAAGAGGTCCTACAAGCTACGCAGAAGGTCCGACAATTTGATAGCCTGAACCTAGTGATGAGTTTGCCCAATACTGGTGTTCCCCACAATGTCCACTAAATGTGTTGATTAAGGCAGCTGGAACCTCCAAACTTTCTGAAATCTTACGCTTCGACCTCCATGCTCAACTCACTCGTTATGCCTTTCTATCAGTACCAGAACGAATGACAATGACAATCTCGGCTAGGACTAAAACTAATCAGTCAGATTCCATGTGCACTTAGTCTAATCAGTCAGATCCCATGTCTAGTGAACGTTCACTGCGTCAGAAAATCCTAAAAACACACCAGTACATATGATGAAGGCGCTCCATCCTGTGAAAAAGCCCTGCTGCACACTCTGTTAATTATTTTTGTGTAAAGCCAAGGATTGCCATGGACCAAACCAGAAATTTGAGTGTTGACATCATCACTCAAGGTATCATGATGAATTCTGCTGATCCCGACCTTCAAAGGCCACTCACTTTTCGCACAGACAAGCATGGCTAGACCTGAGCTACGACATCTAAGAATAGCGATTGAGAAGCCTTATTGTCGGGCAGATCGGTGGACATGCAATGTGTTATCCGACCTAAACTATCTCTCGTGTAAAAAAGCGTCGTACCTTGCCACTAGGAATCTCACGATCCGCAAACACCCGACTCCTCCAAATGCTTTTTAACGTGGCACGTTCGGAGGCGTGGACGTATATGGAGTATAGGCCTTCGTGTCCCTGTTACCATGGAAGGTGCAAACAAAGAGCATCCATTGCCGGTCAATTTACGTTTGACTGCGATAGAACTCCCATATGTTCTGCCAGCGATCCCACTGATTCCACATGACCAAAAAATCCAGGGAAGGCTTCGATTTCGACTCTCAACATAACGCGACCACATTTTTTGCCGTCATCAAATTCAACCAATATATGGGTCTCTCGGCTCACCTATCAACTAATTAAGAAGATGTTAGTCATCTTAAAGCTAAGCAGCTGAATGGTGGGCTTGAAATTTGAGTAATCCTTGACTACCTTAAAGAAAGCCTCCCAGATGAACTCGAATGGTATCGGACCTGGTGTCAAAAACATGAACGCAATCTTGGGTGTCCCCCCTGGATACATTCTGGGGTAGGCCAATATATCCTTGGCAACAGCACGGGACGCAACTTCTTCATCGCTAAACGTCCTCAAAGGCGGCGGAGGAGGTGGATACGAAATTTTCACGCACAAATCTCCCACCCATGTGCACGGCGTTATGCGATGTGGCGTGTAGAGATAGGCAATTGAAATTCCGAGCATAGATAAAGCAATCAAACTCAATACCCCTCCCACCCAGACAAGCTTCCGTTGCTGATGTTGTGCAGGCTTGAACTTCTTGCGGAGAATAACAACCATTTTGACAAATCTGGTCGTCCCTCAGTGCTTGGTAGATCTTGGTATCTCAGTTGAGGGTTGAACTGAAATGGCTGTCTCTCCAATCTTCCTAGCTGTACCAAATGCTTGGATCTTCCAATAGATCTAGCGCAGAGTGCAGAAGAACCGATATTCCTGTACCCTCAGAGCCACTTTTCTCATAAATTGCAAGGATTCACCGATAATGTCACTAAGTCCAAAGGTCTATAGTCTGATATCTTTGACCTCTTTCTTTTCATATATTGTACCCTGTGGAAAACACACTAATTTTTTCCGTCACTGCACCTGACTACGCGTTGAATGAGCGGCAACAAGTGTTTCCAGATCTCTTCCATCAGAATCGCCGAGAAGATGAGAATCAGCTGCTCATTTTCCCCAATGAATGGTGGAGTATATTTACATCTCAAATCTACGGTTGCAAAACACGAAATTGCATCACCATCTCCAAATTCCCTACTGTGAGAAGGCTAATATGTCACAATAGTTGGAAGTACTGAAAACGTGCAAACGTGAGTTGGTCAAAGAGGACCAAATGAGCAGACATATCCAGGAATGGTGAACCGACAAACTCCAAGCTCATGGCATTGAGCCTCCTCTACTTCTACGGATCTGCCTTGATCAAAACAGCTTCTGGTAGTACTGCAGCTGCTGCGTGCCGCTACTTCCACTAGCTCCAACAATTACAGTATCTTCAAGTCTTCGTAACCTATAATCACGGTTCGCTTTCCACTTCTAACATGATCAACGTAAACTTTTCGTTCATCTACTTAGCTTAATGCATCATGATGCATCCAGTTCGGGAGGGGTAAGAAGGTCGAGAACAAACAACTATGCAAACGGAAAGAAAGAAAGATGTTCGCAGGTAGAAAGAGGCAGAGGTGGTGTTCTGTTGCGACCGGATTGAACTAAATTTGAGGAGGCAAATTCGTTGTCAAATGTGGCGTAATACAGGCTCCTGAAGACCGGGAGCGTTCTTCCAAAAACCTCCACAAATTATAAGTTACATACGGAGTTCCCCGCATGCCCAGCAGCCCTGCTTTTAACAACTGCTGTAGAAATCAATAGAACTGGACCGAACCGCAATCGAGCGATGGCAGGAACCAAGCAGACACGCCGGCTATGCGCGTGTGACCAAAGGTCCCACCACCACACAAACACCATTAAAGCAGCTGGAGGGAATGCTCTCGATCTCCACACAATTTGTCTCTGCGGAGAAAGAGCGCGAACATGAACTCACAAGCTCGATAACGAATTCGCTTTCATTGGAGAAAAGAGGATCTTTGGCACAGATTCGCCAACGGAAGGTTTCGCTTACTCTCCAGGAAGGGAGACTCTTCGGGTACAGGGGAAAGAATCCCGGTTAAACCCTTGACACCGCAACAGGTACAGGAGAAGCTCGCTCGTAACAATGACTTGATCGCCATTTGCAGTCAGATGCAAATGTTTTCACCACATACTTTACTGAACAATCCCATAGCGAGAGTCTATTTTACTTTACTGCACCACCGTACTTTCATTCTTTGTATAGCACTGCCTCTCCCATTTTGCTTAACAACGGTGTGTCTCTGGAGTCCCAATTCGTTCAGACTGTAGTACTGTACTGCTCGGACCACCTCACCTCACACTTCTATTTTGAGTCTTTTGACAACGCAGTTAGTATTGAGTTGTTAGCATGACCGGAACCTAACTACAGATGGGATTAATGTATCACTGTTTGTGATTCTTATAGAAGGGCGGGACGTTCAGTGCCAACCCCCAAGCAAAGCCTAGCTAAAGTTAGATTTGTTTCTCAATTTTCGCAAAGGCGCAGGTCAAAGCTACTGTAGTGAAGTGCTGGAGGTGCCTTCGAATCCATGGCTGTAGAATGAGCACGGCTTACCTGCAGTTAGGTCTTCTCTTCTGTCTAGCGCACCCATGGCCAAGGGCGTCAGTCAGACAAGTAATAAATATCACGACGGCAGTAACGGACAACAGTAGTTAGTACCGGCATCTTGACATGTTCAAGTCACTCCCATCGACTACAGGAAGATGACGAAAGTGTTGTGGGCTTGGGGATGATTGGAACAGCAATTTGATTTGATCCCTGACTTGAGATGTTGACTTGAGATGATCAGTTGATTCTGTTCAGCAGCTCCCCCATCCCACTATGCAGTTGTCACCGAAGAGAAAAGAAACATTGAGGTGATCAGTCCAACATCTCTTCTTCAATGTGCTGAAGTAACGGAAGCAAAAGGCCGAAGTGCAGGCTTCGTTCAAGCACTAACGCAAGGAGCGTACAATTTATTTAGTTGGATCTTTGGCTTGCTCATGATATTTTGGTTATCCAGATTCGGCGAGAACTGGGTCGGCAAATAAATACAGGCAATCACCCGAGGTACCATGATATCCTTGGTCGTATCTTCCCAGCTGATCTACGGTTGCATTCGTTCCATATTCTTCATCTTTCCTACATCATTATCAAACGCTGACGGCTAGAGTCCACGCTGGGTCTGGGTCATTTTCAATCAGTCAAATTATTTCAGAGGAGCAGGTCGATAAGATTCTCTCCGTCCAGATATTCAAAAAACGGAGCAACCGTCGCATAGTTAAGGGCTATGCACAGTCGGCTGGAGCAGCCGCCGAGTTCCCGGACGGTAAAGGCATACTGTTGTAGTCGGGGTGGCAGAACAGAGGACCATGCTCCCACTTAGAAGACCGTGCTCCATCATGAGGACTATATTCAGCCGATCGTGAAGATAGGTCGTCACATCCTATCTTCTTCATCTCCCTTGTTCAGAGTCCAACATCTCGGTAAAGTATTCCCTTCTTCTTTCACAAGGTTTCCACGATTCTGTTATTTACTGGAAGAATATGATACAGTTCCATACAGTTTCAGCAGAATCCGGAGCATGCTTCAAACTAAACTTAAACGCCTATGCGTCTTTCTCTCTCACGAACTACTGTATGAGCAAGTACACTTCATGTGGTCTCGTAAATTCCGATTGCCCCATATCAAGAGTGCATAGACAAATTAATTAAAAGTGACACTCATTCCATTCCAAAGCTAACCTTACCTAGTGACAAGCACAACTCCATCTCTTCTCACTTCGGCAAAGGAAATGAAGGGAGAGAGGAAATCGAGACAACAATCTCACATCGCAACGTGACACCGCCAGACGAGAAGAGCCGAACTGTAGTTGTTCTTGTTCAAAGGTAAACCACATTACGTTACAGAGCTTTATGGCATCTTGCACACGCTTCTGCAGCGCAGCGGCCCGCCCGCGCAACTGCATGGACATTGCACTGCTTGGCTCTCGTTTCATGGATTCTCCGTTCCCCGATTTTCCTAAAGAAAGCATTCCCTCCTCCCCACTCCACGATCCTTGTGATGTTCAGGGGTTGACCAACTCTTCCCGCAAATGTCACTCTTCTCGTCCTCTCGAGATTTTACACAAAGACGCTTCATTCGTGCCATGACTTCTGGAAGTGCTAATGCTGTTACAGTCAGTAGCAGGAGTAGTAGAGGCTTCCCTTCTCAAGGGGCAACCAGCCTGTCAACGCTAATGAAATCATCGTCCTTAATTAACAGAAATTAACGCTAAAGAAATCATCTTCTTTAATTACGTGAAGGGGATACATCCACATCTGGCTCATCACTTTGTCAAACAAGCGATCTACCTTTCTAAACAATGAGGATTCTCAAGCGAATCGAATATTACTAGTACCTTCTCCTCAGATGCGACTTATGTGCAATGTTCAGCAAATGGATGAGGAGATGTGCTCAATTTTCAAATTACACCATTAACTAATTTCCATAACCGGTAATGGAGGTTTATCCAAAAATCATGTCATCAGTGCACTTTAAGTATAGTAAGTCTAGACGAGGTTACACCAAGCAATTCGAGGTCTAGATCTGTGATCATATTGTTATATTTATGGATAAATCTATATTCATATGATAAGACTTATAGTTTAGTTATTTAATTTAATTACACAAAGGAATATTTGCCTAGGAGAGACTAATAGTGAGGACCCAACGAGAGGGGACTGTAGCTCCTTCGAGCGAAGATCTCTTCCATGTCCTATAATGTCACCCTTTTTGGCTTAATTTTCATTCTGATTTTCGACCTATCCATGTACATATCGATCGACATATGTTAAAGCATGTTCTTCTTCTCACCAACCGAGATTGGCAAAAGAATACATCAACAATCATATATCGCTTTATTACATGAATGTGAAGCTCTTTTGTCTTTCCCCTATGATCAAATGAAGGTGATCTTTATGTCCTTATGTCCTAACGGTACACATCCTTTTCATCAAAAGTCCGAAACATTTGAGTTGGAGACTCCAGAATAGTTCTAACTTCTTTAAGGCTAAAAGGGATTTCTAAAGCTAGCTATGCCTGAAAAACTTATGTTTACGAAATTAAGAAAGCAAACACCGAATCGAGAAGGAACACGATACGGAATCAAATTAGAATGATCCGTGGTGTTAGTTTTTAAGGTGCTTTAAAGAATAGACATTTCATCACCCATACGAACAAAGCTAAAGCAACCTTAAGCTAGAACGTGACAAAACAGGAACATTCGTTTATCAGGTTAGTGCATATGACATGATCAATAGTTTGCTAATACGGAAGTACAATCAGTTTAGTGCAAGGCAGTTTGGATCCTTCTCAGGCCAAGTCTGGACTTGAGAACTGCATCCTCTTGCGAAGTCCCTACTATTACTTTACTCGTGCTGGATCGAAGACAGAAAGTAGTCATAATTGCCAACTTCTGGAGTAAAGAGCGCTAGAGAGGTTTCAGGCTTTACAGAGATCTGTTGCGGGGAAATGTTTCACCCCATCTAGAAAGAATCTATGGATCTAACGTATGAGAAACCTACTCTTATTTGGGTCATGAGTGAAAGAATAGCTTTCTCCGAACCATGGAATTCCTACCTATGCATCTCAGCCATACAAGCTACTACATTCTTTGTTTTGGAACAAGAAGTAAATTTCCCCTTCAATTGAAAGAAGAACACTTGTTCAATCGTCTCTATACAACAGGTTCTCTGAGTTGGACACAACTATGAAGCTTTGCTGAACTTAAGTCAGGTCCATGAGCTTTCCACGTCAATAAAACTCATCATAGTAAATACAGATTCCTACATGAAAGACTTCTACATGACTTCTTCATCATAGTAAATACAGATTCCTACATGATAGTCTCTCTCGATGGGCGAGGCGCGGGAAGCGGCGGGAGAGGAGAGGGAGAGACGTGAGATAATTTTGATAATTTCTGAGTGTTCTCTAGCATGTAGCAATCGAGTGAGTAGTCAATTCTCTTCGTTTTTCTATTTCGGTTCCATTGGTACCTAGATTGAAAACTATGGAGAATGGAGTAGAAAGTTACAAAGATTTTTAGTTTTTTTTAGGGTTGAGAGTTGTCATTATACATTGAGAGTGATGGGTTGGGAATTTTCATTTCTAATCTCTTGGTTTTCATGATTAAGTTCCATGTGAATTTAATTTGAAAATTTTGGAGATTGAAATTGAAAGTTATGAGAGTTTATAGATTTTAGGGTTTGGAGAGATTGTTTCTTATGTGAGTTGGGATGTGAGGGGTTGTGGTTTTGCAAATATGGGAAGATATGGAGAGGAGTATCATGTGTTACTATCACTATTCTTGTGCTAGCCATGGCTACACCTTCCCATGTGGGGTCGCCTAGAGCGGGTCGGGATACACCATGCCCGGTGTGTCACCGACGCTTTACCTCGCAAGGGGTAAAGACCCATGTGGGAAGGATGCAGAAAGACTATGATTGGACCACTTGGGATGCTCACGTGAGACGAGCGACCACATCGACTGCAGTGACACTCGGGATTACGCACGCTTCTTCTATACCTTCGTTGATCGTTCTAGGGATACTGATCGAGTCGTGGGAGTGGTTAGCTTCTCATGCATGTTGCATTTTGGGGTTATTTGAGACTAGTTTTCCATGTCCATGTCTATTCCATAGGCTACCCCGCACACTCCATGATGAGGCTAGACAGGCTTTTCGCCTACCACTGGATTGTTTGGCACGTGATCCCTTGGACGAGTTAGCGTGGTTCCTATTCCTCCTACTCCCTCGATGGTGTCTTCGTTATGCTAGAGGGGGACACGCGGGGCATAGAGAGGTGGCGGCTAGATTTCGTCGATTCCGATCTGGGGATTGGGCAGCGCTTCAGGAGGAGTCTATTAGAGTTACATGATTTAGGGGACAGGCATCAACACAGGATACCATAGATTCCACTCGATTATGACGATGTAGGACATTGGGTCAGGCGGGAGAGTTTAGTAGAGTAGCACGAGCGCTACACCCTTTGTCTATAGCGAGTCCTACTGATGAGACCATCTCTTCCCTACGCTCATTGCATCCTATAGCAGTAGAGGGACTACCACTAGAGGTCTTAGATTATCAGCATGAGCAGCCTTTATGTCTTGATAGGTTGCTATTTGCACAAGCATTGTGCACTGCCCCTCGCCTTTCCTCAAGAGGCTTGTTAGGGATGGTTTATGAGCACCTTAGAGATTGCTTCCAGGCAGATGATCCTTCTAGTGGTTTTACCGAGTTGTTTCAGGTGGCTGCAACAGTAGCGAGAGGAGACATTCCTATGTCTGTTAGTCAGGTCTTAGGTGCTAGTCGACTTCTTGCGATTGAGAAGGACACGGGAGGCATTAGACCGATTGCTATTGGAGAGATCTTTTTGCGTTTGGTCAATCATACCATTGTCCTTCAACATCGTTCTCACTTTTGACAGCACCTTAGTCCACATCAGTTTGGAGTAGCTACACCTGGAGGATGTGAGGCTATATCTCTAGGCATTAGAGCACTCCTAGATATCCATCCGAGGTGGGTCGTCCTATAGGTGGATGTTGAGAACGCTTTTAATAGCGTCTCACGTGCATCCATCTTTAGAGAGCTTAGGGAGGCTGGTGGATCCTTGGCGAGTCTCATTCCTTTTGTGCGATCTTTTTATGGCTCTCCTGTTTCCCTTTACTACCAGCATGGTAGTTCACAGGAGGGAGTCACCGTCTTGGAGTCTGCTGTTGGTACACGACAGGGAGATCCTTTGGCGGGCCCTTATTTGCCATGGCTCACTTTAGAGCTCTCCTATCTACTACTTTGGCCATGCCAGGTTGTGTATTTCCCTCCTTGGCAGATGATACACACATCGTAGGCCCTGTAGATCAGATTAGGCATGCCTTTGACTACTTGACTACTGAGCTACATCTAGTAGGCTTGAGAGTCAAGGTGTCAAAGTGTAGGGCATGGTCCCCTTTAGGTATCCCTCCCCACCTTGAGCTTCCAGAGGGGTGTATCACATCCACAGATGGACTTCATGTTCTTGGAGTGCCAATAGGATCGGAGGATTTCGTCACACGCTTCTTGGACGCTACCCTTGCAGAGGATGTTCTCCATGTGGATGACCTTCCATTACTAGGAGATCCGTAGGTGGCATTTGGTATACTCTCTTCCAGTATTGCTCGTCAACCATCCTACCTCATCAGTACAGTTCCCCCCTCACCGTCCTTCCTATCACGTCTGAGAGCATTTGATAGGAGGATTATGGGAGTCTTTGGTGATATTATTGGACTAGGGACTTTTGAGTGTGTGATAGGGGATTTGGCACATAGACAGACGGCTCTACCAATCTCATGTGGTGGGGTTGGCTTGCTTTCTATGGAGGAGATGGCACCTATAGCGTTTTTGGGTAGTTGGGCTCTCTTGGCACCCCTACTTGCCTCTCGTTTTGTGGTTGCTGATAGGCCGGTTTTGGAGACTTATGTGACAGAGGTGGAGGGAGGACCCTTTTCTCTCCAGGTGTTATTGCGGTAGACGAGAGATAATCTATCCCCACGAGCACGAGAGGGTGTTCCATCGTTTGCTTCACTATCGTCAGATTGGACTAGAGGTCTACAGTCTTACTTGATGGAGCGACAGTGTGAGCATACGCTACATTCTCTCTTAGTTGACTCGTCCATTCCTCAGGCTACTAGAGCACGTCTACGCTCTTGCTCCGGCAAGGGTACAGGCTCGTGGATCCTAGCTCAACCATGCATTAGGGCTTTCCGACTCGCACCGGCTACTTTCTCTACAGCGATGAGGTTTCGCCTAGGTTTGGTCCACCCATCTGCATCTTCACTACTCACTTGTGAGTGTGGTTCCACACTAGATGCAGCGGCGGTCCACATGACACGGTGTCCTTTTGGAGGACAAAGGATAGTTACACATGGTGCCATTAGAGACATAGTGTTTGCTATGGCACGAGAGAGTGGATACTTAGCTTGGAGGGAGCGTTCGTATGCGTTGCAGACGACATGTGTCAGGGCAGACTTATACTTGGTCCGAGATGATCCGGTGACAGTAGCGGATGTCGTGGTCACGGACCCTATGCGGACTACAGTTTCGGAGGGAGTGATTACCCATCCCCCTGGATGGGCGGCGAGTGCAGCAGCAGGTCGCAAGATCTCCAAGTATAGGGGCATGCAGCGAGGTCACCTCTTTGTTCCTCTAGCCTTGGAGTTATATGGAGCGATGGACACGGCATTTGACACATTTGTCAAGGAGTGCGCGAGAGCTTATCATGTTTGGCGTCAAGGGGTACCACTCTCACTCTCATACTTTGTAGTTTACTTTAGACAGCGTGTGTCCATTGCTCTACAGAAGGCAGTGGCTGGTGCAATCCATAGGAGAGTAATCACATTAGGTGATGTTTCTTTGGATGCTCCAGTTGTGTGTAGACCGGACGACTTGCATAGCTCGGATATCTTAGGTGCGGTAGGGCAGATTTCTCATACAGACTCTGTTGGGGCTTAGCCCCATGTTACCTTTTTTGTCTCTCCCTTGTACGGCTTGATGGGGTCTTCCCATCCTTCATTTTTCCTACGCGGTCGCCTTTATCTCATGAAAGACTTTGCTCCGTATATCCTTCAAGGAAGACCTGATATCGCCCTCGAGATCGCCCTCGAGTGCTGAAAATCTTCGAACACTCAAGGTGGCCACGACCATCGAGGATGAGCTTGCCATCACATGTGTGTATAAGGAGGCTTCTCGACCAAATCGAGTCTAAAGTTCTAATATCAGAACATATTGGTTGGGTTTACAAAAGTGAGCACTGGGGCTCTGCTTTTAAGGAGAGTAGAGAAGATCCGTCAACCTCAATGGATAGGCGGTTCAACGCTACAGCGTCCATCCGTCCAACCTAGTTTTCCTAGCTATCTACCTCTAAACTGGGTTCTCCCACATGCGGGACGTGCACTTAATCTGAAGACATTTGGGGGTACTGATGCACTGGGTTTCTGCGCGTGCCAATCATCATCGTCGCCACCTGCAGGTTTCGGCTATTCCCTCAACATTCGCGCAGTTGCAGAGAAACTTTTGGTGTATTATATACGTGCTCTGGGTTCTTCAACCCTGGAAAGCAAAGGATCCCGGCTCGGAAAAGGCGACTGCGTAGTATAACAAGGAGGGGAAGATCCCAATCGAGCCGTACAAGGATAAAACATGAGACGCAACATGGGGCTAAGCTACACTAGTATCGCTACGAGATATCTATCCTGTTGCACCTCAGATATTTCAAGTGAGACGCGCAATAGATATCTGAGTTATGAAAATCTTTTAGTTTACAAGTTAGAGACGTAACCCAAACAAACATCAACTAGTGTGATGCTCACCTAGGGAGTAATTTCGGCTTGTTCGTTCGCTCCAAATCCTTACTCTTGGTCGAAGCACAAGGTTCTTCGACCCTGATATATTTTACTTGTGCAAGTTACGTTACGAATTGACGATGTTACGTTAACGACGTGATGATGAATATGAAACTGCCAAGCTGACTTGCATCCTGTACGAGGGAAAGATGATGTGGTGGGCATTGTCACGTAGAGTATCTCCAACAACTAATCACACCGCAATTCTGGCGACGACTGGGTTCGCGGTCTGGACAAAGTTCTATTACACATCGCGATTCCTCAGAAGAATACTTCCATGTTCTCGTAGACGTTTGAATTTTAGGATGCTGGACACATCGTGCTCGTAGATACCGAGGAGAGATGTATTGCGTACAGTTAAGGGGTTTAGGATATAGGTAGATGAGACCAGTAGCGTTAATGGAACGTTAATGAAGGAACGTTAATAATCCAGAACTCATAAAATGCATATGATCGGTAACCAAGCTGCACTTTATGCACAATGCTAAAATAGAGATAAATTCATAAAGTGGAATGCATCGAATGTTAACCTGAAGCAAAGGCATAATTGCGACAATTCGAGAACAACAAATATCTAAAGGACTAGTAAACAACTTGAAACGATAACAGCTATTCAAACGAATTCGAGAAATATAAAACATAGAGTAATTGACCACCAGTAAGCAGTGCATGAACGAAGAAAGTTAAACTGTAGGCTGGAGTCGGGTAGCAACACTGGAGACACTGGAGGTCGAAAGTCGGGAATGAACCATGAAGCAGGCAAATAGCGAGGGAAAAATAATAGGGAGGGAATTAGCTGGGGAAGGGAGGAGTGGAACAATGCGGGAGCTTAGTGGATGGTGCTTCTGCAGAGACATATCGAAGTGTAACAGTGTAACGAGAGCGAAGCGAAAGAGGACAGGATATGTAGTATTTCGCAACAAGCGCTATGGACACTTGAGTCCTGGAACGCTAAACAAATAAGGGAAGCAGAAGGTAGTCATAGTAAACCTCCACGACAGCATATACGACTTCATCAGTGCCTCGCGCAGTGCCGAAGTAGCTGAGCAAGTGTAAGTACTCCTCGTATCGCGTTTCTGCTCGAAATCTCACGAGTGCCAAGGCAAGTATCTTTAGGATATGTGAGGAATTACATAGCATTTAAAGTTTAAGGAGGCTCAGCACAAGTAAGGACTATCACAAGCGATTGAGGTGCCTTGATGATGCATAATACATGGAAAGACCAGCCGAAAAAAGTAAGAATGTAGGGGCCAAAGGAGTGAAGTCCAAAGTTGTGGAAATATGCAGGAAGCATAATGCAGAAGAGGAATGTATAAACGAAAAGCATGATGTTGCTATAAGGTTCACTGAGAAGCCTTGTCGAGTATGGTCTGGATGGTTATTGCCAACAGTAGTCCAGGAACCATCAACAACAGATGCTCGCCTAGCACAGCATCCAGTACTTGTTCCACACCTCCTTGGGAAACAACAAATTAACACAGAAAGTAGCTCACCGGTGTAGCTAAAAGAACAATCTAATAGGACGTGAGAGAAGCATCTGGCATAAGCTATCGAGGTGTGACATTGACTTCGCTCAAAACTCGTGGTTACAGCTCATGCCTGGACGTAGAAAGACCTGGATACTACAGCAGCTTGTAACCACGAACCACTTGCTGTAGCAAGCAGAAACCGTCCTCCATGGGCACAAGAGGGATGAACCTGGCAACCTAATCAGTCCAACTTTGAGCGAAAAACTGAAGAGAACCGTAACAGACTTGGTCAGTAAAACTACTATGAGACACTAACACCTGCAGTATCTGGCCATGTTTGGTGTCAACAATTAACTGACAGCATTACTTCATAGAAGGGACAACAGCTAGGTGGACATTATCCGTGGTGCTTAAAGCTCACAGATGTTCTCCATCAATAGCTGAGGAAACCTCACCGAGAGCTCTAAACTTACGAGTTGCCACCGGATTCCACTCCTAGGCAACAATAGCGAGATTATCGGAGTTTAACTCATCGGAACAAAGGCAAGGAGCCCATATCTTTGAATACAACTTTTACGGATAGATCAGCTTGCACCCGACTATTCTGATGATTCGATGTGGTTACCCTACGCACGATCCATGGGCTAAGACTAACAAATGATTGATTCAGTGTGACTATTCTGTTTGTTCGGAAGAAGATGTCCAAGTATTTGTCAAAATTGTAAGCTGTACTATGTTCCAGCCCGTTTACTTTCTACCTTACGTCCAAGTCCGACGTCTCGAAATGGCTGATTAAGGTCGCAGTGGTTAAAAAAGTTTCACGCATTCAGCATCTCATACCCACGCTGCAGCATGCATCAAAACTCCTTTCATGAGACTGATAATACCAGACCAGCAAACCTGGAGCCTTGAAATTGATATAGGTCAACATGCAACTCAAATGCAAAAACACAACCTACGTACTTCAGGCAAAACGAACCAGGTAAGCTAACAATCCTGACACACAAGGTAAGCTAACAATGATCCTAATGTTGTCAGGCATAAAACACACAAGGTAAGCTAGTCTATGATCACATAACCAGGGACAAAAGAATGCAGGCAGTCTTACCTGACAATGCTCTAGACTAGTTCTAGAAAAATTGGCGATCTTGTCGCTTGCTGCTCACCCTCTTTCTAGGCATGTCATACTCATCAACTGCGAACAAAGAATTTGTCGTCATCAAATCATAACACCATGTATCCACGGCAGTTCTTTGAGCTCGGTGAAAGCTCAAGTCGTGCTTTCCATCGTTTTACTGTGATAGTTCCATCGTGACTGTTTCCATATTTATGATCCGAAGCTCTCCAGAGATGGCAACAAAATATAGATATACGGAGAGAACAGCGAAAGAAATGTTCGTCTGAGCTACGAGAGAAAGCAGGTTTCATGATTGAAACTCGGTGAGCATTCGATATGTCAAATCAAAGTATACAAAGCGGGCAAGCAATAGATCAATCACAACTTTACAATGGAAACGAAACAGGATGGAGACAGCCAGGTCAGATTCGTACATGCAAATGAATTACATTCTGTCAAAGACTGAAGAAAAGAGAAAGGAGTGGTTGCCTTACCATACATTGCTCGTCGTGTCAAACATGTTATGATCCCATGTTCTGCAGGCTCGCTAGCTACAGGAGCAGGCAATCCAGCCACCGTGGACTTCGAACTGGTTTAATAGAGACAGAATCCTGCTTCGAATTGAGACTGTTGGCTCTGACATGATCCTTAACGTCTGTTTTCCTGGGAAAGCTGTAACGACACTCAACAGAACTTCTGTTAACTATCAGCTTACCAAGGACTTACTTAAGAAGCTCAAACAATGATCCCATTCTTATGTTTCTGTAAGACTCCGATTCAAGTGGGATATATGTTGTCATACCTTGGACTCTGTCCTAAATATCTCAATAACTTGAACATTACATAACAGTCTCTCCTGCTCGTATACTTGAGTAAACCACTGAACATAGAATGAATTATCATAGACACTCTGACGAGTTCAGCCCATCAGTTCAAAGATGATAAAAAATTACAGGCAGGAAGGGACAGCATTTTCATAGAACAAACACCCGTGCCTTGCGATGACTCACCTAAAGATCAAGTAGCGAGACCCTTCATGATAAGTCTCTACGGGAACACAATTAATTCACCGGTGTCTTCATTCTGCCGGAGTAGGCCGATAGGGGTACTCCGCCAATATGAAGACACCGGCAATAACCTTCGTACCGAGTTTCTGTCATAGCTTTAGGGTGTCAGATATGAGTTACTGTGGAGGAGCTCTTACCAACAAGCCATGCGAGAGGGATTCCGGCATCAACCAAAGCGGCGCAAGCTGCGTTCATGGCGCACGCCAGTAGCTGGCAAGAAGAAGAGTGGTCAAGGATCCCAGGGCCTTAGTATAAGATAGCATACCACAACATCGATTATATCCATCTACATCCTTCGTCTAGTCGCTGCTCTCGTCCTGATGAAACATATCCTCTCTCTTTCGCAAGTAAATTTTTCATAAAAATTTCCACAAGTTGGAAATAAAGCAGGCAGAAAGGAGGATACTGCTCCATCGTCATTCACAACCTGAAACAACCGAGATGCGTTATTAGTCTTGAACGTTATAACCAGGATCACCAACGATTCATCAGTATATATCATTTTAGAGGCTTAGACTTAATGCTATCGTGACAAGTGAGCCAGGAAAGCCGGTATCTGATTACCTGAAATACGATGGATATTCCGGTGTTAGGGTGCATAGATGACAGGACGATGTAATCAAAGGTTCTTCGAATTAACACTTCGGCTTCCTTCTCCGCGTTCCCTGAACAGTTGCAACTAATTTTTAAACAGATGCTTAAAGTGGGACCAGGCTTTTCTTCAGTCATGCTTCGATTTCGTAAAGTTGCATAAATGATAAAATGGCTGAGAGCGAGGGCATAGCAAGAATATCCAGCCCTGAAGCTAAACTCCCGATTCGGCCACCTATGCAGAAAAAACATATTCAACTATGATAATGAGCTAGGATCAGAAGACACAAGAACTGCTTCGTTTCTTCGTAACCTTTCAGCTGAGAATGGATGACAATTGAGTACTTGCTCGGAAGACAGATACTACTGGACTGATGGTGAATAATCGTCAAAAGGACGATTGAGGAGGATCCGTGAAGAGAAACCTGCCATTCCACTTTTCGTTTTCCAAGTGACTTCAAGGGTGCCAGCTCTGAATTTTCCTTTCTGAGAGACACTGCCTTCGGCCCATACACTGCTGCGATGAAAATTGTGTTCTCTGAAAGAAAAGCAGACGGTACAGAAACTATCAAGAACGGGGACCTACTACTGAGAATATCTGAAATTCGCATCTGCAAGTAATGCAGTGTCTGCTAGATTCCACATGTTGAAAAGCAGCACCGTTCACTTGATCATCACACACGGCGCAAGCAATTCAACGTCGCAAAAGCTGGACATAGATATTTAACTTAAGGGCAAGTTTTGCGTCGTGGTTGTGAAGACAGAAGACCAACCTCCAGCTCAACGAATTCTCATCCGAAATTAACAAAAATGTCTTCAGAATATTAAATTCCTTGAGCAATTAACTGCATCACAGTACCTTGCTGCCATCTTGCAGAACCATGCGCGCGTCGAGAAGACCTCTCGTGCAATTTAAGGGTCGCAGTTGATTGGCTGTTCGGCCATCCGGTCTGGCTACCTCGAGCTTGCTTGCATTGCTCATCTTGCTAAGTTTGCAAACGCAAATGGCTCGCTCGCTTCATTCAAAATCGTAGAGACCTGTCCACAGACGACTGGGGACGGGGATGAAGGAAGAGGGAGGCGACGACGACGACGCTTCCCGGGCGACGAGCCCTGGGCACGGGACCTGAGCTATGTTGGCGGGCGGCCGGTCGTCACTGAATAAGAGCGAACCGGCGAAAAGTGTACGGTGTCTTGCGTCTTAGAGTGTTCCCGTTTATGTGTTTCCCAGCCATATTCTTGCAGAGAAGAAGTTTCCCGGGAATCAGTGAAAAATTAAGAGAAACCGATTCGTTTCGTATTTCCCGGGGAGTTTGTAGATTCTTGACGGGAAGTTGCGAAGCATAGTCTTAGTTTCCGAGCAAAAACCTCTATGCCAAGACTGATCCGTTTTCAGAATTATACGGGTATTGGCGTGAAGTCTATATAATATTTATAGATATTCGTATGCAGGGGTTCGTTTAAAAACGAATGGCTTGAAAAAAATTTAATTAATTAAAATAGATAATATTAATTTGACATCATTGGACAGGGGATTCTATAAAAACCTACTAGTCATGTTTTCAAATGCACATAAACACACTTTCGACTATATACATTTCCCATACTTTACACGCTACCCATACAATTTTTACGATCTATCCCTAATTTTTACGATTTATGGATTCGTACGGGTGCTCCCAAAGTCTAAATTTGAAACCCCTATGGTCAGTGATCCATATATTTTATTTTTATTATGTGAATCAAGCACTCGAGTTTCAATAATTTAAGTGAAGATTAAAATCAAGATTTGGAATCTAGAAATGTTTGTTTCTTGGTATTTCACCATTTGACACTATTTCAAAAAGTTTCACAAAATGACTCTGTTGTTGTCCAACTCAATATACATGTACCTCCCCACAAGTCCTCTGATTATGCCTTCTTTTTCCGCACACGTTCTACATATAAAAGTTCTCGCCGGTATTTGTTTCCCACTTTCATGTCTTTTAGTGATCGTTTGATTACATACGGTGCAATGTTATACTTTCAAGAATCTCGAGTGTGACGGGGTGATAGGATTTTATTTATATTTCTATTCATATTGATAGTGATAGAAGACATAGCAACGAAATACCTTATGATTCAAGAAATGAAAACATCCAATTGAGGATCTCCATCAGTTGTTTGAAACATATTGGTTGGAACATATTGTTTGACCATCTTGCTTTGAAAGGTCATGGACAAAATCATAGATTCAAGTGACTACTATACAAGGTTAAAGTACTACTTTTTTAACATATATATATATATATATATATATATATATATATATATATATATATATATAATCCATTATAACACTTGACTCAATGAGTAATTATATTAAAATGTAGCTTATGGTGAGAAAGCTATGAATGAGTATTTAATAATAATTGTGGTTTGGATCAAACAAGATATATGGATTTCCAAGAGTAAATAGAAGTATCTAGTTCAAATATAGTAGGCTAGATTTGAAAGAACTTGGTAAATATGTTTCTTAAACCTACTCAAAGCGTTTGCTATTAAAACGAAAACAAAAACAAAAAAATTTATAATATACTTGGTAAAAGTATTTTAACTAATTGGATTCCAAAGGAGGTCTAAAATCTCTTGAAGATCTTAATGAATCTTACAAAGAAGTATAAGATCTCTTGAAGATCCTAAAGAATCTTATAAATAAAGGCTTTAGAACGTCTTAGTATCCTACATTGAGACTAACCATTTTGTTTGTATGAAAATGAATTAGGCTTTTTGGTATAAACTATCATGTACTAATTAAAAACCAGTAAAAGATTTTATTTTATTTTGCACATGGACTGATATATTTGATGATGGAAGTGTTATTAACATTTTCACAAGATCTAAATAGCAAGTAATAGTAGTGAGATCTTCATATTTTACTTAAAGGAAAGACTTTGATAACAGATAATACTAACTTTGTATTTGGTATAATATTATTTTTATTTTTATCATTTCTCTATTCATCAAGTACTCATCAACAACTAGGATGAAAGTATAAATCTACATGATTCCTTTAAAATATGGTTCACTTATGGTTTTCTTCAAATTCATATACTTCAAAGTTCAAATCAGTATTATATTGTTAATTTTAATTCTCTTTAAATTTACTATCAAATATATGATGATTTGGTAGAGGATTTAGTAATGTATCAATATCATTAGTAAGTCCTTTACATCACAACTTTAAGGTAATAACTTCATAAGACATCTTGTAAACAAAAAATCAATAAGCTACTCCTTAATCACTTGAGTGTAGACATTTGATCACTAGTTGTTTCATTTGTAATTACTTGAAAAGCATACTTACATTTATATACATTATCATAAAAGTTAATAGAAGTATAAGCACTATTATGTTATCTTAAATAAATCATATAAAGCTAATAGGTACTTTACATAGTATGCAATTCAAACCAATCCTAAATTTTTGTATACAAAGAATTGCAAATAAATAATTTGATAAGGTAAAACCTTTGAGTTATATTTTTTTAATACAAGTAGATACCATATGTATTTTCTTCTATTTATACTAAACATAGACCATTATACTAAGTGTACTCATAAAGAATGCATTTTAATGCTAGAAATTGATTCTTTATTACTTATACAAGTGTGGAGTTAATTATATTAGATCCAAATACGTAGTATACTTATAAAGGATACACTTAATGGAAGGAATAACCTACTTATCCTTAACTAAAACTTGAGTTAATTACCTCAAAAACATATTAAACCAACAAGGTAATTAAATGAACTTTTAAATTTCTTTCAATGACCTGATAATAACAATTGTAATTGTAATTATTAATTTATTATTTTGTATCATGTTCAAGTTACTTCAAAAAGGAAGACTTCGTCAAGAAGGTTGTTGAGGTGCACATATTTTTATAACATTTGTTTTTTTGTTAAATTCACTCTTGTTCATAAAGATAAGGTAGAATACTTTATTATTTAGGAAGGAAAACATCTTAGTTGAGTTTCATATGGAATTGTATTTGTATATGTCAAAAAAGGGAGAATAATACAAAGCCAAAGGTATTCTAAAGGAAGTATGGTAAAGAAGTTAAACTTAAAGAGTAATTGGAGGCAAAGAACTCAAGTATAAGTACTTTTGTACTTGAATACCTTTGTATCCAAGTACCTTCATACCCAAAGATCATACACAAAATTGAATGCACTATTGTAACAATATGGAGTTTACAAACAAGTTAGTTGAGACTATCAAAGTATCAAATATGCCAAATTAGCCAAGAATTATAAGAATATTCTTGAAATATTTAGGAGGCTTCTTGGTACTTTCTAAGTATTGGACAACATGCATGCCAAGTGGCAACTTCTAGGGGAAGCTTCTTGGCTACTTTAGCTTGCATGCCAAATAGATGGCTTCTAGAAGGAAATTTATAGGAAAGTTTCCCAAATAGCTTAACTTGCATGCCAAGTAGGCAACTTCTAGAAGGAAGCTTCTCAAGAAACTTCTTGATTAACTTAACTTGCACTCTAAGAAGGTGGCTTTTAGGAAGCTTCTTGAGAAGCTTCTCAAGAACCATGGATGTTCCCTATAAATGCCAAAGCCCAAGCTCATGCTAAGCATTTGGAGTATCCTTCATTCAAGAGTCCCAATGTGATCTTTAACTATGATCTTCCATTCTCTTATTTCTCTCCTTGGTCTTTTACATTGATATCAGAGAAGGAATGGGATGGATGAAATTTTAGATCACCATATTCATTTCTCATAAACCATTGGGATTTTTGTATCCATGTACTACCCAACCATCATTTCACGTAGTTCATCATCTCACATTTTGGGCAGAATTTTTTGAATACAATCACCTTGTCCAATGAACTCTTGATAGTTCTAATTGTAACTTATAGAGAATGATGGATGTGTTTCATCTACATGTTAACTTAGATAATTTAGGGTAGTTTCATAGAGTAGTAGCTATTGTAAAAGATTGAGGAGAGAAATAAAAGAATAAAAGATCAAAGTGGAAGATCACATTGGGATAGTTGAATGAAAGAAACTCTAAATGCCTTGCATGAGCTTGGGATTTGGGATTTATATAGAGCATATAAAGCTCATGAGAAGCTTCTCAAGAAGCTTCCTAAAAGGTGTTTTCTTGGAGTGCAAGCCAAGCTACCTGGGAAGTTTCTCAAGAAGCTTCTTTCTAGAAGCCGTCTACTTGGCATGGAAGCTAAGCTAATTGGAAGCTTCCCAAGAAACTTCTTTCTAGAAGTCACCACTTGGCATGCACATTACCCAATACTTGAAAGGTACTAAGTAGCTTCCTATATGCTTCTAGAATATTCTTATAACTCTTGGCTAATTTGGCCTATTTTTTTATTCCTTAGTCTCGATTAACTTATTTGTAAACTTCATATTGTTACATATTCCTCCATCGCTAGTTTGTGTCGTCCTCATCACCAAGGAAGCTTCAAACTCATGCATAACTATTTTTGCATTTTGGAGATGAGAAAGAGACTCCCTTTCTAAAGGACATCCTGAGTGGCATCATGAAGGAGATACCCTTTCTAAAGGACCTTGTAATTAGTATGTTGTTGGTGGCCACGTTGAATGTGACGCCATGAAAGGATATGATCAACTTCATAGTCCTCATGATTGTTGATAGGCATGAGAGGAGGAGGGAGTTGGACACAAGAGGAAAAGTAAGATGGATTAAAAAAAAGGGTTTCAACTTGGAAACATAAAGATAGGGTGGATTCACATATGATACATAAGGCAAGTTGATAAACAACAAGAGAAATTATTGTGGTGATATCAAATTGACTTATCCAATTAGGAGCAAGTTTATGGACTTGGGTATCAAGTGGGAGGGGTAGGTTACTTGGAGAAAGCACGACCTTATTGTCGAGTTGAAAAGTGAGATCATGATGATGGTGGCCTACATATTGTTTTTGAAAATTTTGAGCAACAAGGAGATAAGATTTAGCTTGTTGTAGGGATTGGGATATTGTGGTCAAGAAGGTGGAAGTATGAGGGAAATGAGATGGAGGAGGAGCAAGAAGTGAATCTGGAACAAGTGGGTCTTTATGGGTCTGGATCAAGTGGGTCTTGCCAAAATTAAGGAAGAAAGGAGAGATTTTGGTGCTTGCTTGTTTGAGATAATTGTAAGCAAACTCAACAATTGTAAAAATTCATCCTAGTTGGTATGATGAACATTAACAAAGGCACAAAGCATATCCTCCAAGGTGAAAATTTCACATTTGGTTTGACCATCAGTTTGAGGATGATTAGCCATAGACAAAGCAAGCTTGGTGTCAAGTATTTGGAAGAGTGCTTGCCAAATTTTTTTGGTGAATCAAGGATCACGGTCAGAGATGACTATATGAAGTACCCTATGATGCTTGAAGACATTATCAAAGTAGATCTTGGTCAATGTTGGAGCATCACTCTATCAAAGGTTAGTGCTAAATAGATTCTCTTACTAAGCTTATCCACAAACACCACAATTGCTATATGACCTTGCTTTGTCTTGGGCAAGGAGGTGATGAGATCTAAGCTCATGTGTTCCTATTGAGTAGATGGGATGGGGAGTGGTTGAAGGAGGCCAATCAGTTTATAGTTGTTTGCCTTGTTGCATTGGCAATTCTCACAAGATTGGAGAAAATATCAAATATCTCATGCCATGTTGGGCCACAACCATTAGCATTGTAGGGTACCCAAGGTTTTTTCCACACTCATGTGACCAACAATTGGTAAGTCATGGGTTTCTTGAATGTGCACAAGGCGTAGATCACATTTGGTTGGAACATAGATTCGATTCTCACAAAATAAAAGGCCTTCCTTGAAAGAGAAGGTGTTGTACTCCTTGTCGTGTGCTACAAGACAACCTTGTATCATTTGAAAGAAGGGGCTTGTTGTAAGGTGGTACTAAACTTGATTTGGACTTTTGAGTCAATTGACATTGTTTTTATTGTTGTTGTGATGAGAGGAAGAGTCTTCAAATCAAGTTGTTGTGATAGGGCATCGGGGATGATATGGAACCTATTGGGTTTGTATTCAAGTTTGATATTAAACAATTGTAGATGTTCCTCCTATTGATGATGTCGACTCTTCATGTGCTCCAAATGTAATATTTGCAACAAGGGTTTGTGATTGGTTTACATGATCACTTTTTTCCCCAAGAGATAATGCATCCATGTCTTGGTAGCATATAAAATTGCTAGTTGTTTTTGATCTCAAGCATAGTAATACCTTTTTGCAGTATTTAGTCAAATGAGACACAACTCTAATGGCAAAGTGTTTGGAAATTCATACTACAACACAACTCCAATAGAAACATCAAAGTCAACCACACAAGGTAGTTGAGGATCATATGGTTGAAGAATGGGTCTTGAAGACACCATATGTTTTAGCTTCTGGAATGCTTCTTCGTGCCTTGTGGTCCACTAAAAGCTTGAGGTCTTTCATGAGAGATTGGTCAATGGTGTGGTTGCATGAGCATAATAGTGGATAAATTGTCAATCCATTAAATGCTCATACTTTTATGGCATCCTTTGGTGTAGTAATCAATAATGGCCTTGATTTTCTCCTCTTGATTCTTCTTCATCTCGATCCCCTTTGATAAGATCTTATGACCCAAGAAGGTAACTCCTTTTTGCCAAAGTGCACACTTTGACTTCTTGTAGTAGTTGTGCATGATTTGCATGTTCTACTTTAATCTTGCTATAGATTAAAATATCATCCAAGAATACCACCATGTATCTATCTAATAGCCCATCCAACACTTGATGCATCTGATCCATGAAGACTACTTGAGCATTAGTGAACCCAAAAGGTAGAACTCTCCATTCAAAATGCCCATACCTTGTGCAAAAGGTAGTCTTTTGCACATCCTTCCTATCAATGGGAATATGCTAGTAGCTACTTTGGAGATCCAACTTGGAGAAGTATCATGCTCCACTCAATTGATAAAGCAAGTCATTAGTTTGAGGCAAAGGATATGCATTATTTACTATTTGTTTATTGAGGTCATGATAATCAATACATAAATGAAGTCTTCCATACTTCTTTAGAATAAATAGTGCCAATGCTCCCAAGAAGATGTACTAGATTGTATGAAACCCTTCTCCAGCAATGCAATCAACGTTGTTCAAAGCTCATCCAACTCCTTTGGTAAATGTTGGTAGATTGGTTTACTCATTGGAGTACTTCTTGACAATAACTCAATCTTGAATTGCATACCAAGAACGAAGGGTAATCCCTTTGATAGACCATCCAAAAACACATTTGCAAACTCTTGGATTATTTGATCAACCATTGCTTGATGAGGCTTTTGGCTCCCCTTAGATTCTCCATGCACAATAGACTTGATCCACATCACAAAAATAGGCTCATCTTCCTTCAAAGCTTGCTTTATGGCTACTTTATTGACAAAATTCTCATTTTGGGACCGACTATTCTTAGGTATATTATTCAAAGGTGCCCGACAACCTAATAAGTATCTCTTACCTTTGTATTGTACTTGAATTTGTCATAGGGTCTAATCAAATTGAACCTTATAGTATTCAAGCCAAGACAAACTAAGAATGACATCATAGTGTAGAGGTGCCCCTACAAACCTCATATACTTTGAACACTCCTTCACTATCTTAAATGTAAGAGGATGTGAGGTAAGGAATCCAAAACCCTTTCTACCATCCGCCATCATCAATCTACTTCCAATTATTGGCTTGATACGAATACTTAATTCCTTTACTAAGTGTATGGATTTACAATTTTATGAACTTCCGGTATCGACCAAAATCCTACAACCATGATCAAATATCACACCTTGCAAATGAAGCAAACTTGCATTGGACAAGTCTTCAATCTTGTTGGAACTAATCAAGTTCCCAATAGGTGACTCACGTTCTCCTATTGGGATTCCTCATTTCCCTAACTATCACACTCCACAACCTCCATTTGGGCTATTTGTTAGGGTCATCCATTCTTGAACAAATATTCAACAATACGATGCCCAATTTGATGACAATAAAAGCAACCACCATTTTGTCACAATCTTTCCATATTTATATGGCCAAGTGGTTTCCATTGGATTGCATTGATCTCCATTGGTGCCAACTCTTCCACCCATGTGTAATGTATGGACAGGTTTGGTGAAGGTCAAGGTCAAGATCAAGTTATCACAACCAAGGAATCAAAGTGTTTAGCCCACTACATGGCTTCCTCCAAGTCTTTGGGCTCCCCCATGGTCACTTCCAATTTGGTGCATGACTTCAAGCTCCTCAAAAATCAATCAAGAGCTTCACCTTCAATTATATTTAGGATTTTCATTATGGTGGTTTAGAATTGAGTGATGTAGCTTCTTGCCAAACCAATATGCTTTAATTCTACTAATCTATCTTGTGTAGCTTGTATGGCATTTATAGCTTGGAATCGCCCAATTATTGCACTCTTGAATCCTTCCTATGTCAAGATTGGTGTAACAACATGCCATTTAGCTGGCTCTACTCAGAATTACCATCATAGTTTTGCCACTCTATCCAATTGTCTTGAAGCCAAAAGAATCTATCTCCATTCATCTTGAAGATTTATAGCTTCAAAATAATATTTGCAATCAAATACAAAATTCTCCATTGCACTCAAGAGATTCTTACCTTCAAATACCTTGGGCTTTGGAGATTGAATTCACTTTTTTCCTTCTTGAAATAGTGCTCTCTCTACATGCTCTTATCATTGATGGTCTTGTTCTTCCAACAATAGAGTAAGGTGCTCAAACTATTGTTGCATAATAATGACAACTTTGAGCATTGTTGCCACAACTATTATTCTATCAAACTACCTATAGTTATTTAAGTTAACACATAGATGCAACACGTCCATTGTTCTAGATGAATCAAAATCTGATGTACCAAGGGTTCATCAAATAAGGTAATCACATTCAAATAATTTTGCCCAAAGTGTGAGATGATGGAATACATGAAATGATGCTTAGGTAGTACATGGATAAAAAATTCCAATGGTTTGGCAAAACTGAATTTGGTGGTCCATAAATTCCATCCATCTCATTCTTACTGATACCAATGTAAAAGTCCGAGGAGAGAAATAGAATAATGGGAGATCAAAGTGCAAGATCATATTGGGACTCTTGAATGAAGAAAACTTTGAATGCCTTGCATGAGCTTGAGCTTTGGTATTTATAAGGAGCATACAAGACTCATAAGAAGCTTCTCAAGAAGCTTCCTAAAAATCTTTTTGGAGTGCAATTCAAGCTAATCAAGACGCTTTTCAAGAAATTTCCTTCTAGAAGTTGTCTACTTGGTGTACAAGCTAAGCTAGTTAAAAGCTTCCTAAGAATCTTCTTTCTAGAAGCTACCTACTTGGTGTGCAAGCTAAGCTAACCGAGAAGTTTCCCAAGAAGTTTCTTCCTAAAAGTCACCAATTGGCATGCACACTACCCAATACTTGGAAGGTACCAAATAGCTTCCTAGATGCTTCTAGAATATTCTTATAATTCTTAGCTTATTGGCTTATTTTCTACTTCCTTAATCTCTACTAACTTATCTATAAACTCCATATTATTACAACCATGGCAGCAATCCTTGAATTTATCATTGTTATGCAACAATAAATTGGGCACCTTACTTGATTGTTGGAAGAAAGTGACCATCAATGACAATAAGATATAGGGAGAACATCATTTTGAGAAGGAGAAGAGTGAATCTGGTTTCCAAAGCCCAAGGTTTTTCAAGGGAAAAATGTCTCAAGTATAATGGAGAATTTTATGTTTGATTGTGAATGTATAATACCAATAGCTAGATATATTATCTAGAGATGAAAATTGGCTTGGTAATATCTAGAAGGATGTTATATATGATGGACTAAGTAGATCAGAGAGAGGTGTCACCAAAAGAGTACTTCCACTAATGGAGCTTGAGTTGAAATATAATACTCAAGGACAAGAGAGAAGAGAAAAAAAATTAATTTCACACTCAATCATCCGATGCCCATATGGAGCACCTTCTCTTTATTATATAGACAAAGAGGATCTCCTCCAAGTAAGCTCCACCATAGTATTAGGCACATAAATAGGTGACCTATAAGAAAGCTCCACCCTTGGATTACTTACTTGGATGGGTGACATGTTGGTCCTGATCCTATCTGGTTGGTCAAACAAGCTTTGACTAGAGGGAATCTTTTAGGGAATCTTCTTGTAGGGATCTCAGAATCACGTGTGCAAGGTACCGTTGGAAAGCTCTTGAGAAATCAAGGTGATGGAAAGGCTAAACTTTCTTTATTGGGGGTAGGGAGAGGAACTTGCACATTTTTTATGCCTAATTCATTTATTTAGGCCTCTAAAATTGCATTCAAAGATTTTAGGCATATTTTGGTTCTACTCTAGAAGTCCCCTTTTGGTGATACCTCTTTCTTATCTATTTATTTTATCACATGTAATATCCTTCCAGATGTTAGTTAACCAATTCTCACCTTTAAATCATATGTCTAGCTATTGGTTCTAAGGTTTTCACGTCTATTTTGGTTTTTGCACTATTAGTATAATTTCTCTTTAGGTGATACTTCTATCTGATCTATTTTTTACATCTTGTATAACATCATTCATGATATTACAAAACCAAATTTCACATTGAGATCATTTGGCTAGCTCTTGGTATTACACAAAAATACCTTGAAAATTTTAGAGCCAATTTTGGAGGCTTAAAGGGATAAATTAGTGTAATACTTTGAGGATAAGAGACTCAAAGAGAAACACAGAATAAGAAACACATAATTTCACACTCAAACCTCCGATGCCCCAAAGGAGCACCTTGATTGTATTATATAGCAAAGGGGGCCTACCCCAAAGGTAGCTCCACCCTTGGATTAGATACATGGATGGGTGACATGTCAATGATCTCTACCCTTACATTAGTTGCATGCATGGGTGACATGTTTGTCTTGATCTTATCTGGTTGGTCAAACCACCTTTGACCAAAGAAAATGTTTAGGGAATCTTCTTATAAGAATCTCCAAATTGCATAGGAAGAACAAGTGGCTTTGGCTTCAAGCAATGCAATGGATCACAATTCTACAATTTCACTTTTCACTCTTTAACATGGAAATGGTAGGGTTTAGAATCTTGCTTTGATGTCTTGACCGCGGAAGAATACGTTGCCCTTGGTTTGAGTTTTACATTTTATAGCGTTTCAAAATATGGATTTCTTTCAAATATAATTTTACAATATATAATTTGGATACATATATTTATATAGCATATTTTAATTTGTGAAATATCTAACTATGTTTTTATTTCATTATGATTTTAACGGGTGGGAGATATATTATTTAATTATTATATTCTAAAAATAAATATAATAAATAGATAGGAAAGGATTACAATAACACATAATTGAAATTTGGACTTTTGATTCTAAAAGAAAATGGTGGATTGAAGTGGGATGCTCTTCATGCTCTTGAACTTCTCAAGTTCAAGTTCTTTACCTAGCATGATACACTACTTTAGATCTAGTGGATAGAGAATATTCAACCTCTTTATTATTTATTGGATCAAATATCTATAATCTTTAATGGATCTATAATGGATCAAATATTTATAATCTTTCTTTCTTCCCATGAAATTAAAATTATAGTACAGGACAGTATGACATCTATTTGTGATTTCTTAAATATCCTTTTTAGGTTCAGTTTATTATTATAGTGTATAGTAATTTATTTTATCTTAAAGTTCTTGAACTTGCAAAATATAAGCAAGTTTTTCAAATTTATGGTGAAATACAATTATAATATATTATTTCTTACTTTGTACTGCAAGTCAATAAGATGTTCGAAATCTAGAATTGGACAATTGAGTTTACTGCAGGAACATTTGTGTTCAAGATATGGATATCTGAATTAGAGAATTTTACATCTGAATTCAAAAAATGGATATTTTAATTTGTAGATCCGGACATTTGAGTATATTTGACCTTTCGGATTTTAACATTTGACTTGGTTGCAATGGATATTTAGACTTTGAATGTTGGATTTTAAGAAACTGCATTTTCAGTGAATATTAGATATTTGTTCTACGCTTATCTGAAGAAGGAGAGGATAATCACAACTTGTTCATTGTATTAATATCTGAACGACTTAAGTATTACGTTACAAGTATACAATCGAGTTATATGAATCCCGATTAACGAAAAGGATAAAAGTTTATACGACCTATCTTAGGGAGTGAAATATTCTTCATTGACATATGTAATGACGTCGTCGTTCAGAAACAGAAAAATGGATTAAATTTTGTCTAAATGAGATTGAAATATAGACGTGAACATCTAAAATCTAAGTTTGGATACCGACAATTTAGACATGAAGTGTACTTAGGGACTATTTGGGAAACATAAGTGCAAAATCTCAGGGCCGGAACATATGCATTGCACTTCATCGTGAGTGGACTGGTCCTATTGTACATACATTTTCTAGTAACTTGGTCTAATATGAGCAGATACGGTAGAATTATGTAGTTGTCAGGTAGAGAACTTTGGAGTGATATGCTGCGGTTGTTTAGTTGGTAATTCAGTTCTCTATTTGGCAACTTCCGTCTGTTATGAATATGCTGTGCTTGTTGACAATAACCTGATGACCCTCGTAAGCAGGAATCCTGGAGATGGATCCACCCCTCAGCAACTCCTCCATGGCAGTAGAGGAAGGCTTAAAATTACGCGACGAAAGGATTGTCTTGTGTTTAGCCGACTTCTCCGTGTTAATGTTACCATCTCCCCAGAAGAGGGAGGAATTTCTATGGCTATAATATGCTTCAGTTGTGCGCTCTCTGTCTGGAGTGACTTCTTTGAAAGCATAGGCAGGTAACCGTCGAGTAAATTACTGTGCACACTCTTTCCGGAGAGAAACATACGGTTTGCAGCCAATTGCGCTTCTTAGATTCCGTAGTTCTTCTAGCTGAAGGTAAAATCTTTCTTGTCACGAAATGAATGTGCTTCACGATAGATATCGGGTTCCAGGGATTGAATTGTTAGATATTTTGCATACACGGCAAGGATTCGGCAACCAGAAGATGGACCTGGTTTCCGGTCTGAAACAACACTAGTTACAACATATGCTCTGCATTAACATTGCCATACGTATCTATCTATCCAAACTGGATACGTAGAATGGCTCCGAATATAGAGAAATGAGAAGCTGTCGAGGAACGAGAGATCTAGATCTCGTTGAAAGCAAATTTGATGCAAGATATGCAACGTATACAAGGTGGCGAATATTTGTTCGACTGATAACATAAATGAAAGTAACCTGGAAACATATCAAAAGTAGTTCCTATAAACCAGAATATCTGCTCGAATGATAACATAAATGAACATAACCAGGAAACATATCAAAAGTAATCCCTATATACGAATAGCATGCACCGGAAAAGCGGAAACAGACACATCAGTGCATACAGAGAAATAAAATCGACTTGAGAAGCCAGACGACAAAGATTCAGATGAACCGAAGTCGAAAATCAATGTAGAAGCCTGGATATCGAGAGTCGTGGAAAATCCGTGAGTCATCCCGAAAGTATGAAATCGCTCAGAGAACGAGGGGAGTAGAGCGAAGCGTTAGAGAACTAGATATAGATTATATGGCTCCGGGTATGTTCAATTTCCTCCTTTTTGCTGTACTGTACGCTTTGGAAATTTGGCCTGTACTGTTCGTTAGAGACACCAATACTTCTCCCGAGAGGACCGACTTCATTGCAAACCAGACCGTTTCTGAATAGGTACAGTCTTTAAGGTTTCGGTCACTGATACGAGCAGGTTCGGGCACGTCTCAATGTATAACTTTCGCAATTGGTGGAGTTGGTCAAGTGTACCCGGGAGAGCTTTAAACAAGTCCTACGACTGCTGGAGTTAGCCGGATTGTCTATGGTAGAGCCTGCAGTTTCGGCCAACCGTCAATGCCTAACTCCTGGATTGTGGAGTTGCCTGAGGGTACCCGGGAGAGCCTACAATCTTCGGACACTTGTGGATCTCTAAAGTCTCCGATTGTTGGAGTCGCCCGAATTGTGGAGTTGCCCGAGGGTAGCCCGGAGAGCCTGCAATGTTCGGACACTCGTGTATCTTTAATGTCTCCAATTGTTGGAGTCTCCCGAATTGTGGAGTTGCCCGAGGGTAGCCAGGGAAGCCTACAATGTTCGGACACTTGTGGATCTCTAACGTGTCCAATTGTTGGAGTTCCGAATTGTGGAGTTGCACGAGGGTAGCCGGGGGAGCCTGCAATGTTCGGACACTTATGATCATCAAGCGTCCAATTGTTAGAGTCTCCCGAATTGTGGAGTTGCCCCAGGGTAGCCGGGGGACCCTGCAATGTTCGGAACTCGTGGATCTTGAATGTTTCCAATTGTTGTTTGTCTCTCGAGAGTATTCGATGGTTCTTACAACTTCTAGAACGACCCAATCTATAAATCTTGCAATTGCTACAGTCGCCCGAATGTATCATATAGGTTGACCGCGAAAGGGAATATAAAAATTAAATAAAAAATTAAATAAAAAGATATAATAGAATATTTATTACATAGGAAGAAGAATATTTTAGTTGAATTTCATTTGGAATTGTACGTATATATAGATTGGGTGCAGAAAGAAATATAGAAAATAAGTAAGGTGAATACTTTATTATATCTAAAAATGAATATTTTAATTGAGTTTGATTTGGAGGTGTCCGTGCATATGTAAAAATACAAAGAGAATAAATATAGAACCAAAGGCATTATGAAGAAATATGCTAAAAAAGTTAAATTCCAAAAGTAGTTGGAGGAAAAAAATTCAACCCTTGTACTTGCATAACTTTGTATCCAAATACCTTCATACTCAAAGATTTTGTACTGGAATATTTTAGACCCAAAGATTATATTACAAAATTGAATGTACCAATACAAGTTTATAGATAAGTTAGTCAAGATTAATAAAATAATGAATATATTCAATTAGCTAAAATTTATAAGAATATTTTTAGAAATATCAAAAAGTTTTTGGGTACTTTTGGATAATACGTATATTGAATGGTAAATTTTAGCAAAAAGTTTTTTTGGAAGTTTCACGACTAACTTAACTTGCATGCAAAGTATACAACTTCGAGGAAGAAATTTCCCAATTAATTTAACTTGCACTCTAAAATTAACTTAGCTTGCATTCTAAGAAGACAACTTTTATGAAGTTTCTTGAGAAACTTTTGAGAACCTTGGATACTCCCCATAGATACCAAAGCACAAGATCATGCTAAGCATTCAGAGTATCTCTCATTCAAGAGACCCAATGTGATCTTTCACTCCGATCTTCTTTACTCCTATTTCTCTCTTCAATCTTTTACATTGGCATCAAAATAGGAATGGGATAGATGGAATTTATGGTTACTGTTATGAATTTATGGTTAAATGTTGTTTGAGTCATAGGAGATAGATTGGCAGAATTGGAGCAGATTGGTTCTCTGAGAAATTATATCACTCAATTCCAAAACACAACCATGCAAATTCTAAATATACTAGAAGGTGAAGCTTTGGGTCAATTTGTGATAGGATTGAAGTCAAACACCAAATTGAAATTGATAATGCAGAAGCCCAAACACTTGGAAGAAGCCATGCAGTTGGCTAAATGCTTTGATTCCTTGTTGTGATATGTTGTGATAACTTGATTTTGATCTTGACCTTCATAAAACTTGCCAACACTACACACAAGTGGAAGAGGCGATATTGATGGAGATTGATGCCATGCAATAAAGAGCACTTGGCATTGTCGATAGAGAAATATTGAAAAAATAGTGGTTGCTTTTATTATCACCAAATTGGACATTACATTGTGAAATGTATACTCAAGAATGGAAGACCTTGACAAATCACCCAAATTGAGTTTATGGCGCATGATGATTAAGGAAACAAAGAATCCCAATAGGAGAGTTTGAGCCACATACTGGGAACTTGATTAGTTCTCATGGGATTGAATGCTCTATGTTTTACTTGCAAGGTACGATATTTGATCATGGTGGTAGGATCTTGGTTGATTTTGGAAGTTCAAAATATTGCATGTCCATGTAATGAAAAAAATATTTAAATATACATATCAAGCTAATAATTGGAAGTAGATTGATGATAGTAGATGGTAGAAAATGCTCTACATTCCATATCTCACATCATATTACATTCAAGATTGGAAATGAGTATTTGGAATATATGAGATTTGCAATGGCACCTGTACACTATGCTATCATTCTAGCCTTGTTTTGGCCTAAACATCATAAGGTTCAATTTGATTGGAATTGATTATAAATTCAAGTACAACACCAAGATAAGAATTACCAATTAAGTTATTTGACACTTTTGAGTAAAACACTTGAAAATAATCAATCCCAAATGAGACGTTTGTTAATAAAGTGACCATAGAGCAGCCTTTGGAGGAAGATATTCTTATTTTTGTGGTGTGGATCAAGTCAATTATGCATGAAAATCTGATTAAAGCCAAAAGCCTCATCAAGTAATGGTTGATCATATAGTTTACGAGTTTGAAAATGTGTTTTTGGATTATCTGCAGAAAGGATTACCCTCTGATTGTAGTATGCCTTTCAAGATCTAGTTAATGCCATAAAATAATCTAGTGAGTAGACCAATTAAATGTAACTTATGGAGTTGATAAGTACATATTATAATTTGAGGAATAAATTGTGGCCAATTGCTTCTTCTTTTTAGACAACAAGAAATTTATTTCTCTTCTTAGACACAAAAGGGTAATATAGCAAAGTGTGGTTCTAGAATCTTGATTTGTGTTCTTGAACATTAAGAAATATAGCTAAACTTAATGTATTGCTTTACAATCTTCACTGGATGATATTCATCTAGTGAAGATTGATGATATTCATCCACATAGTAGCCTTGTTTTCAAGTGTATGATATTCTTTTGTGTAGTTCAGATTTGTTTAAATTGTAGATCTTAAAAACTAAAAATTTACATTTTAAAAACTAAAATTTTAGATTTTTAATTAATTTAGAATTCTTCAAATTTCTCAACCATAATTTAATCCTTTAAAATTTAATATAATGTACTGGTTGATATAACTTTGGAATTGTGATGCATATTATTTGTTATACTTTTCAAGCACATTATTGCAAATGCTTACTCTTCTTCCCCACAAAGGAATAATTTGGACCATTATTCTATAATCCTACTTTACACTCTTGAACAGCAAGGAATATGGCTTAACTCAAGATTTTGCTCTTTGGTCTTGACTACGGAAGAACAAGTGGCTTTCGCTTCAACGAATGCAATGGACCACGATTCTAGAATTCTGCTTTACTTTTTAAGATGGAAATGGTGGAGTTCAGAATCTTGCTTTGTTGTCTTGAACACATAAGAATACATTGAGTTTTACATTGTATATGTTCAGAATATGGATTTCTTTTAAATATAAACCTACAATATGTAATTTGGATAAATAATTTATTTAACATATTTTCATCTAAATATATAAAATAAATAGACAGAAAAGGATTATAATAATGCATTATTGAAATTTGGACTATTTGATTCTAAAAACAAATGGTGAAGCGAAGTGGAATTCTAAATATCCCTTTCTGCTCTTGAACTTCTCAAGTTCAAGTTCTTTACCTAGAGTGATAGACTAGAACTTTAAGCCCAATGGATAGAGAATATCAATTTCTTTATTATTTACTTGGTTAAATGTCAAAATTTTATAATCTTTCTTTCTTCCAATGAAATTAAAATTATAGTAAAGGATAAATTATAGTAAAGGAAAGTATAACATCTCTTTATAATTTCTTGAATATCCTTATAGACTCAGTTTATTTTTATATTATATAATAATTTATTTTATTCTAAAGTTCTTGAACTTGCAAAATATAAGCTTCGATTAACAAGTTTTTAAACTTTAATAACGAAATGAAATTTCAGCTCGAGAAAGGCTTAAAATTAAGCGACGAAAGCATTGTCTTGTGTTCAGTCGACTTATCCGTGTTAATGGTACTATCTCTCTCCCCCCCCATAAGTCGAAAGGGGCAACCGTGCAGAAAAACCGAAGGATGGGAAGAACCCATCAATGGAGCTAAGCCTCCCGTAAGAGGGAGAAATTTGTATGGCTATTATATGCTTCAGTTGTGCGCTCTCTGTCGGGAGAGTGACATGGAAAGCATAAGCAGGTAGCCCGTGGAGTAAATTATTGTGCACATTCTTTCCGAGAGAACCATACGCTTCACGATGGATATCGGGTTCCAGGGATTGAATTGTTAGATATTTTGCATATCGGCAACCACAAGATGGACCTGCTTTCCATTCGGAAACAACACTAGTTACAACATATGCTCTGCATTAACATTTCCATACGTATCTATCTATCCAAACTGGATATGTAGAATGGATCCGAATGTAGAGAAATGAGAAGCCGTTTGAGGAACGAGAGATCTAGATCTCGTTGAAAGCAAATGAGATGCAAGATGCAAGATGCAAGATATGTAACGTATACGAGAAGGCGAATATTTTGTTCGACTGATAACATAAATGAAGGTAACCTGGAACATATCAAAAGTAGTTCCTACATACAAGAATATCTGGTCGAATGATAACATAAATGAACATAACCGGGAAACATATCCTAAGTATCCCTATATACGAATAGCATGCACCGGGAAAGCGGAAACAGACCCAAAAGTGCATATAGAGAAATAAAATCGACTTGAGAAGCCAGACGACAAAGATTCAAATAAACCGAAGTCGAAAATCAATGTAGGAAGCCTGGATATCGAAAGTCGTGTAAAATCCGTGAGTCGTCCCGAAAGTATGAAATTCGCTCAGAGAACGAGGGGAGTAGAGCGAGCGTTAGAGGACTGGATATAGATTACATGCCTCCGGGTATGTTCAATTTCCTCCTTTTTGCTGCCAGTTAGTGAATCTACTGTACGCTTTGGAAATTTTGCCTGTACTGTTTGGTTAGAGACACCAATACTACTCCCGAGAGGACCGACTTCCTTGCAAACCAGACCGTTTCTGGACAGGTACGGTCTCTAAGGTTTCGGGCACGACTCAATGTATAACTTTCGCAATTGCTGGAGTTGCTCAAGTGTACCCGGGAGAGCTTGCAGGGTCGGGGATGACCCAAAGTACAAGTACTACGACTGCTGGAGTTTGCCGGATTGTCTGGTAGAGCCTGCAATGCCTAACTCTTGCAATTGCTGAAGTTGCCCGAGGGTAGCCGGGTCCACAGGTTCCTGCACTCATAGATCTCTAATTGCAAACCAGACCGTTTCTGAACAGGTACGGTCTTTAAGGTTTCGGGCACGACTCAATATATACTTTCGCAATTGCCAGAGTTGCCCTGAGTGTACCCGGTAGGGCTTGCAAGTTCGGGCATGACTCCCCTGCATAAGCCCTGCAGTGGCTGAAATTGCCCGAGCGTATCCAGTGGAGCCTGTAGTTGGAGCGCCCGCGGATCCTTAACAACCAAGGTTTGGCACCTGCAGATCCTGAACATCCTCTGTCCCTGGAAGTGTCTGATTAAAATGGGATATAGCCCGCAGGTTCGGACATTCGAGCATCTCTAACAAATAGAATCGCTAGAGTTGGCCGAGTGTCTCCAGTAGAACTTGCAAGTTGGGTCACCTGAGTATATTTAAATTTTACAATTGCAAGAGTGGTCCGAGTCCGTCTCTCTCCACGAGTCCGTCTCTCTCCACGTCCCCCGCATTTGCAATTGTTTGGACTTGCCAGTCGCCGCAGGTTCGGGCACAACATATCCGGTAGAGCCTGCAAGTTCGGGCACGGCATTATCCGTAACCACTCGCCGGAACCAATTTCAAGTGCTAGACTTACCCGAGTGTGTCTGGCAGAGTTGGCAGGTTCGGGTACGATTTTATCTATAACTTTCTATTTCTGGAGTTGCCTGGTAGAGCCTGAGCCTGCAGGTTCGGGCACGACTCTATCCATAAATTTTCCAATCCGGAGTTGCTCCAGAGTCGGATATTCGATAGAGCATGCAGGTTCGAGGATGATTTTATCCACGCACTCTCCAATAGCTGGAGTTGCCCGAGCGTCTCCGTCGGAGTTGCAACATCGGATATTTGGTAGAGCTGCAGGTTTGGGTACGACTCTATCTTTAAACTATCCAATCCTGCAGGTTCTGGCACGCGTTCCATGTAACTTTACCGATCGCTTGAATTGCCCGGGCGTCTTCGGTAGAGCCTGCTGGTTCAGCCACGACTCTCTCCGTAGCCATCTCTATCCCGAGAGTGCGTAACGACACCAACCCCTGGAGTTGCCCACCACGTAACAACCCTAATCCCCGGAGTTGCCCGTGCGTATCCGGTAGAGCCTGCAGGTCCGGGCACGACATTATTCGTAACCTGTAGTGCTGGTTCAGCCACGACTCTCTCCGTAGCCATCTCTATCCCGAGAGTGCGTAACGACACCAACCCCTGGAGTTGCCCACCACGTAACGACCCTAATCCCCGGAGTTGCCCGTGTGTATCCGGTAGAGCCTGCAGGTCCGGGCACGACATTATTCGTAACCGGTAGAGCCTGCACGACATTATTCGTAACCTGTAGAGCCTGCAGGTTCAGGCACGATGCTATCCGTAACTGGTAGAGCCTGCAGCTTCGGGAACGACTCTACCCATAACGACCCCAATCCCTGGAGTTACCTTAGCATATCCGATAGAACTTGCAGGCTCGGGCCCGACTCTATCTATAACGACCCCAATCCCTGGAGTAGCCCGGGCGTCTCCGATTAGAACTTGAAGAGTCGGGCATAACGACCCCGACCCCTGCGGTTGACCGGGCGTATCATGTATAACCTGTGGGCTCGGGTATGACCGTATCCAGAACGACCTCGCTCTCTGGAGTTGCGGAGCATATCCTGTAGAGCCTGCAGGTTCGGGCACGACCGTATCCATAACCACCCCTGGAGATGCCCGAGCGTATCCGGTAGAGTTTGCAGGATCGGGTACGACTGTATCCATAATGACCATAATGACTCCCATCCCTGGAGTTGCCCGGGCATATCCTGTAGAGCTTGCAGGTTAGGACATAATGACCATAATGACTCCTATCCCTGGAGTTGCCCGGGCGTATCCGGTAGAGCTTGCAGGTTAGGCCAAGTCCGTATCCATAACTGCTCCAATCTCTGGAGTTGCCCGTGCATAAAAGGTAGAGCCTGCAGGTTCGGGCACATTCGTATCCATAACCTATCCAATCCCTGGTATTGCCCGCGCGTAACCGGTAGAGCCTGCAGGTTCGGGCACAACTCTATCCATACCAATTCCAATCCTTGGAGTTGCACAAACGTATCCGGTAGAGCTTGCAGGTTCGGGCACGACCCTATCCGTAACCACCCCAATCTCTGGAGTTACCCGAGCGTATCCGGTAGAGCTTGCAGGTTCAGGCACGACTCTATCCGTAATGACCCCAATCCCTGGAGTTGCCCGAATGTATCCGGTAGAGCCTGCAGATTCGGGCACGACTCTATCCATAATAACTCCAATCCCTGGAGTTGCCCGAGCGTATCCGGTAGAGCCTGCCGGTAGAGCCTGCAGGTTCGGGCACGACCATATATTTAACGTCCGCAATCCCTGGAGTTGCCCGAGCGTATCCGGTAGAGCCTGCAGGTTCGGGCACGACCATATATTTAACGTCCGCAATCCCTGGAGTTGCCCGAGCGTATCCGGTAGAGCCTGCAGGTTCGGGCACGACCATATCCATAACGACCGCAATCCCTGGAGTTGCCCGAGCGTATCCGGTAGAGCCTGCAGGTTCAGGCACGAGTATATCCATAACGACCGCAATCCCTGGAGTTGCCCGAGCGTATCCGGTAGAGCCTGCAGGTTCAGGCACGAGTATATCCATAACGACCGCAATCCCTGGAGTTGCCCGAGAGTATCCGGTAGAGCCTGCAGGTTCGGGCACGAGTCTATCCGTAACGACCGCAATCCCTGGAGTTGCCCCAGCGTATCCGGTAGAGCCTGCAGGTTCGGGCACGACTCTATCCATAACGACTCCAATCCCTGGAGTTGCCCCAGCGTATCCGGTAGAGCCTGCAGGTTCGGGCACGAGTATATCCATAACGACTCCAATCCCTGGAGTTGCCCCCGCGTATCCCGTAGAGCCTGCAGGTTCGGGCACGACTCTATATATAACGACTCCAATCCCTGGAGTTGCCCGAGCGTATCCGGAAGAGCCTGCAGGTTCGGGCACGACTCTATCCATAACGACTCCAATCCCTGGAGTTGCCCGAGCGTATCCGGAAGAGCCTGCAGGTTCGGGCACGAGTCTATCCATAACGACTCCAATCCCTGGAGTTGCCCGAGCGTATCCGGAAGAGCCTGCAGGTTCGGGCACGACCATATCCGTAACGACCCCAATCCCTGGAGTTGCCCCAGCGTATCCGGTAGAGCCTGCAGGTTCGGGCACGAGTCTATCCATAACGACTCCAATCCCTGGAGTTGCCCGAGCGTATCCGGTAGAGCCTGCAGGTTCAGGCACGCTATCTGTAAGATTTTCAATTGCTGGAAATGCCCAAGTGTACTCGGTGGCGCCTGCAGGTTCGGGCACCACGCTATCTGGAACCTCTTCAATTCCTGCAGACGCCCGATTGTATCTCTCAGAGCCTGGGCTTGTGGACAGTCCCGCAAAACTAGATGAGTCAGCTTGGATAAAACCCGCAACCGAGTGTTTGGTCGATGCGCAGAGAAGCCGAAGTACCAACCACCAACTAAACGGGCCAACCAACCAACCAGCTTTTTGCTTCGGCTTCTCTCCGCATCCGAGTGTCCTTCCCCTCGTTGCGGCCCTCTCGTCAGTTTGCCTTCTACTTGAACATCCTCCATTTCTGTTCCAGTAGTCCTCAAATGTGTCTTCATTGGTTCAGGATCTGCTTCTCTTAACGTGTTGGCCGAGGAACCCCGTACGTGCAAGATGACCAACTTCTCACAGGTGGAACGTCTCAATACTGTATCCTCCGCCCACTCCCAATGGAGCATTACAAGGTTCCGTGGTAATTGGAGATGTTCTCTTTTACACCGATTGCATCCAGAGATCTTCCGGTGTCCTCCTCGGACAACCAAATACCGTAACCCATGTAGTTCAGACATTGGTCTCCATTTCTTCCACATGTCGCAAGGTCTATCCTGCTCGCAACAACCTCTTTTGTACTCAAGCAGGCCCAATGTTGGTTCGATAACATAGGCAACTACTTTCTCCAATGATGAAACTCCCTGGTTCCAAAGACGTCAAACAGTATTACGAAAGAGTGTCATGGTTTCATCTCAAGAATCTCACTCAGTGTCTTAGCCATATGTCTAGGCTACATACTCCAAATATTTACAGATGCCTCCACCATAGACCATAATATATTCTGCAAGACCAAGCCAGAGGTAGACGTCGACACATTCTAACTGTCACTACTGTTTGGAGTGACTGAAAACAAAGTCATAAAGGGAGAAAACCTGCTTTGGAGGGGAACTTCCACAGATACCTGGTGAGAATATCCAGACATAGTCGTTGTGCGTTGTGGCGCCATTAGTCTCCCCATATCTCTTGCGATCCTCGTACCGAGTGTCCGCAGAAGTTCGTGCATTCGGGGTTGAAATGGTGAATCCTCATTCTGCGTATCATCATATACAAGGGATCTGTCCACCAGCGTTCGCCACCCCACATGTCCGCTCCCGTGCACTGATGACCATGCAGACATGACTTCGCCATAAGAAAACTCATCAATTTCATGCCCAGTTGATGCACCCCCCGCTTTCGACCTAAAGATGGTGGCGCAATCAAGGAACATCTCTTGTACTTGGGGCTCAAGATCATCATAACTCAGCTTCAGTTTACACCATACTGGCTTTTCCAAAACTCCTGCTTGCTTCTTATCTATGGCATTGAGCTCTGACAGGAGCTCCTCCCACTCATTCCGGTTCTCTTTCTCTTTTAGATATCTCCCTATCACCTCTAAAGTGAGAGGCAATCCGCCACATCCAACCACGATATCTCCTACCACCTTTTCCAGATGTCTAGGGGGTGCATTCATGTGCTGAGGAAAGGTATGAGTCATAAACAACTTTTTGGCGTCATCGAATCCCAGGTGTTGAACTTGGTGGACAAAGATTTCGTCCCGATCGTTCGTCCACTTCAGAAGTTGCTCATTACGAGTTGTCACCATGAAACAACTTGTCTCTGAAACATTGCCCTGAGCTATCTCCTCGAGTGCGACCATCTGTTCGAATGTCTCGATGTCATCGAAGACCAACAGAAATCTCTTTCCCCTTACTTCATCCCACCTGCTCTTAACGTATTCACCTCCAGGATGTGGAAGCATGTTATCCCACGCTTCTTTCTTCAGTGCATCCTTTCCAATCGACTTGACCACCTCCACGAAACTGGTATATTGGAATTCGGAATTAATCTTGTTGAATGCCAACTTGGCTAGCGTCGTCTTCCCGACGCCCCCCATGCCCGAAAATCCAATGAAGCGCTTCTTTTCCTCAATCTTTGCATAGATGTTGTTCAGAACATGATCTACTCCAGTAGGTATCTTAGTAACTCGTAGTGGTGCTCTTGTTACCCTTGTAGCATCACGTGCCTGCAATGGTGAAAGATTCCATCAGCAATGTGTTATGATCTTGACTGAGTGGTAAAAGCAGAAAACTTGTTTGGGCACATATAAGACCCTAAATCACCAAAGAATGATCACCTTCATATCTGCCTTGACAAGACAAATTAGCCGTAGTAGATGTTGGAACATTGTAGAGTTTTCAGCATCAGGCATACAGATTGAGAAATGATCCTCTGCGATAGTGATGAAATTCTGGCCGATTCTTGCAGAAGCTTCTGGTACCAAGATACCTCGAAACGATCCCGTGGCCTACATTCAGCAAAATTCAATGTTACTCATACTTCTGTAATGAACCAAATCCAGTGGAACTAATCAACACTTGGAAAGTGTCCATTAGAGATATTAAACACTAGAAATGTTTCACAACCGGAGAAACGTAGCATATATTTCCATACCTTGACAGAAGATTCAGATGGAATTGTTGTCTCACGTGCTTCTCCCACAGCAAAGATCTGCCAATTTCTGAAGCGTTCTTGCTTGCACAGCGTGTCGAATTCGGCATTTTGTCTTGCGGCACCTGTGCTCAACTGCTTCATGTACGGCCAAAACGGACTTCTATCCAGAACATGCTCTTTGATCTTCGCAAGATCCTCCATCCCAAGATGAGGAGTTCCAAGAAAATAAATTCCACCAAGACATTTCAGGAATTCTTTTCTTCGGACTTTCTGCTCAGAACCATTCACATTCTTGTCAGCAAGCAAACACAATTGTTTGATGATCAGACCGCCAAAACTATGGCCAACCAATACGATTGGCCGGGGTCCAGTTCCTCCATCTAAAATATCTCGAATTGCCCAAAGAATCTCAGTCAACAAATTTTCTGCGATATTGGACAAATCCATCCTCCCTTCTGTAGCGGTTTTCCTTATGCTTGAATCATAAGAGGCCAGAAGAATTCGAGCATTGGGAAGCCATTGTTTTGGCCAGACCTTCGCGGGGTCATTTTTACAGGTCCACGTAGTCAAATGAACAAATGCATTTCGCTCAAACTGAAGCCCGTGGAAGAAAATAATGTCAACGTCTGGTTGCTCCGGATCGTGTAGTAATCGAATCCCATCGCTTAGCTGAAGCAATATACCAAAATCTTTTACGGTTTATTGTGTATTCCAGAATGTAATTAATTCTTATCAAGTTGAAACAAACATCTCATCTTTTCAAATTAGACCGTAGCATTCAAAGCAAACCCTGCAGCAGATAGTAGTTTACTATTCATTTCAGAAGAACATGGACAATCCACCGACACAAACTCACTAGATTGAACAACCGTTTGAGTTATTTGTAAGCCTGAAGTACGACCAGTACCTTGCGGATGACTTGGTTCTCCAGTCGAAGACCAATAGATGAACTACTTGCCGCCATCCTCTTCAGACCTGTGTTTTCCAAATTTTAAACAGAAAAGCTTTAGATGTTAATGTTACAATCGTTAGGATGATGGCATGGTAAGGACTTCACGAACGACAAATCTCCTGGACAATTTATTCTTCTCTTCTTTTTCCACCATCTCGGCGCTTCGTGGTAATAATAATATTACCATCCACATCAAGAGATGTACTACTACAACCGTAGTGGAAAACTGGCTACACCGGGCACCATACGGCGTCGGAGTTATGATGCAAGCGATGTACGCTTTAATTGCTAGACATCCAGCAATCGGAACGTAAAATAAGAATATTCAACTCTTGCATGTTTTGGCGAGAGTACGCACACAAATTAACTGATCATATACATATCTTTTAGATACGGATTTCCACAATATATATTGGTATATGAGAGCAGAAGCCGTTCTGGGAACGGGTTATCCACAATATATATGCGTAGATCCCATACTTCTCACAGATGGAATGAACAAGACACTAGATTCCTTTCGTGTGGTACCTGTGGCTGAAAGAAATCACGGCACTTGCTCCAATGAGAAGTACTTCATCTTCGAAACTGATCTTCGAGTCGTTGGTTCAAAGCTTAGTAGAATGAACGAGAGCGCTGTTTGATCTTCTCACCTGAAATAGCAATTACTTTTAGAACAAAAAATGCAGAGAGGGGGACTTCTTGTACTTTGGCATCTTTACGGCTAGCTTCTCGGTTTTACAACTACAATAGCCAGTAGTCCAGAAGTTGATCCTGATCTATTAAATTACCTTTCATAAGGTAATAGAAAGTCGTTAAGCTAAGAAATCCTTCGAGATTTGATGCTCCTCCACCTCAGAGCTATCAGAGCCGCAAACGAGTGTCACTAACTTCCCAACTCCTAGATTTCCACATTCATTCAACAAACACCCTGGAGTTCAAGATCAGCTCTGCATATCGCAGTTAGTATTATCCAGCACAGGATCATGAGACTACCTCCTCTTTGAGATGTTCTCCTTCGACTGCAATGGAGAAGCCAATGTTAGCTTAAGGTGTGTATCTCCCGCGGTGCACTTACTTCTCTCCTCCTTGATTTCTGTTTTAAGTCTCTCCCCCAAACCAGTCACTCCCGTCTGGACGTCCGTGCTCTGCTCACTCGCAATTCAGCAAATCAACCAACGCAAGGAAAGGTTAAGTGAAGACGTTGAGATTGGCATCCCAGCTGAAATTTTGAAGGAAGAGAAGAGATGCATCTTGCTCCGTATCTAGATAGATTCTGCTTGCGACTGCAAGCTGTAGCTATCGGTTTCAAATTCGCGATCGAAAAAATACGGAGAGATACTCACAGACAGATGTTGTGCAAACTCAAGCATGCTCACATACTGATGATTAGATCACTTAACATCAGGATGTGATTCCGGTTGCCACAGGGAGGATCGAGTCGAGTCGGGATCGATGAACCGTTGCCAGATCCCACCATGAGGGCACAGGAAGGGCAAGAATTAGGGTGAAAAGAAAGTCGCATGTCTTAGCCCGTAAGCGAATATACTCGTGTACGGGCATGGGCAGAGGCCGTTTGGTCTTCCAATCCTAAAAGTCTCATATTCGACAACTTCTAGTACAGTAAAGCAGAATCCCGTAGAAGACTTGCTTTCCACGTTGTGAACTGCGAATACACGCAAATTTTCACCGTGATAATGATACGGGTTTTCAATAAAAGGGAAGGTCCAAGGAAAGGAAGTGACAGGCCATGGTTGCATGTCTAAAACTTCTCGGTACAGATCTCGGAAAAGTGTAGTCCAGGAATTCAACTTCAGAGAGCACCCGAGAAGGCAACTTGGAGACTTTGGTACACACTTAGAGCAACCGAGTTTCAAGTCAGCCGTATTTGGACTACCTGAAGACGAGTTGGATAAGATAGGACGCACTCCTGTGAAATTTATTTCGTTCGTTTTGTTCTACTTTTTAGTGCTGATCTTTAAAACACTTTCCTGGATAACCATTCTGTGTGGGTAATATCTTTAGTGATGGTTATAATAGAAGAGTGATGATAAGAATCTCATTAGTTCCTTAAATCCATAGAAGATCAATCGCACTAAATTATACATACTTTTACATGGTTATGAGGTTGTAGACACAAAAGGTCCGATTCCCCATTTGAATCAGATTTCTCATTCTAAAGCGAGATATCTCACCTCTTAAATTTTATTCTTCTAGTGTTTGATGGGGTCGTCCGCATCCTTCTTGTTAGCATATTTGTTATCTTATGTGCATCATTTACATTTCCGGATATATTTTTGGAATGGGAAGGACACTAAGTCAATGCAGTAGATATGGACTATGCGGGTTAGCATGTGAGGACGTATTCAACAGTAGATACGGTTTGTTAATAGGGAAGCAAACTACTTATTTCTTATAGTCTGCTTTTTGTGCTTCGAGATTCGTTCATGCTTAATGAGAATCTCTCAAGGGTCATATTCGGAATAGATGGCATTTTTATTACAAAATTAAAGGATACAATGTTGTGAGTTAGAACACTTAAAAGTTGTTCGTGAGTATAAAGCGGTATATTATAAAGTACTTTCTGGAATTTCATTGAAAACTAGTGGACAGGCTCATAAGAAACATATACTATAAATTGGAGTGAGAAAAATAATTCTATAGACTGTTATATAAATATGATACTCTAAAGTACTTGTTTCCTCAAAACATTGTAACATTGATTAGAGTTAATCTTGAAGTTAAAGTAGAAATTTTCATTTTTTTAATAGATGATTGAGGAATATATGAAGATGGATCCATATACCATAAATTTAGTGTGAACTTTCTAATCAGTTAGGTCTGATTTTAAATAGGTATTATGAGAACAGTTCTGGGAACGGGTTATCCGGAACTCATGAAGTGCAAATGATCTGCAAATGATTGGTAAGCAAGATGGACATGATTCACAAGACTAGAATAGTGAGAAATCCATGTGGTTGAATGCATCGAAGGTAACTTGGAACAAAGGCATAATTGAAACAAATTGAGAATAACATATGACTAAGGGACCAGTAATTGAGACAAATTGAGAATAACATATGACCAACGGACCAGTAAACAAACATGAAATCGAGAACATCTATACAAACTATTGCGAGAAATAGAAAATGTTATGTAATAGACCACCAATAAGCAGTGTGTGAACGATAGAAATAAGAAACATGGGCTGGAGTCATGTAGGAACACTACATAAGTGAGAGGTCAAACCAAGAATCAAGCAAGAACAAATGAAGAATAGTAGGGAAGGAATTAGTGAGAGGTCAAACCAGGAATCAAGCAAGAACAAATGAAGAATAGTAGGGAAGGAATTAGCCGGGAATGGAGGAGTGGTACAATGCAAGAGCTGTTGGATGTGTGGCTGTAGAAACCTATCAAAGTGTAACAGCGTAACAAGAGTGAAGTGAAATAGGATAGGATATAACAAACGCTATGGACGCTTGAGTTCTAAGATGCTAAACAGCAAAGGGAAGTAGAAGGCGGCCATAGTAAACCTCCACAAAAACACCTACAACTTCATCAGTGCTGAAGTAGCTGAGCAATGGTCAGTACCCCTTGCACCAAGTTTATGCTCAAAAACTCATGAGTGCCAACACGAACTCGATTACTTCCAAAAGTGCGGCTCAGGGTAAGGGAAAAGCTATAACATATGAAGCTTAAAATCCAAACAAAGTGCAACAATAGTAAAAAGCAAAATGATTTTGTAATGCAAATAAAGCAACATCCAAAGGAAGAATATGAAATCATGAGCATGAGAAAGTAAAGGACTTGAGGCATACCTAATTAAAGCCTGAAAGGAAACAAATATTAGTATCAAAAACAAGTAAAAACTAGCAAAACTACTCTATGATGCAAATTAATGAAGAAGGTGGTAAATTAACTACTTGAAATCACCAAAGAAACAATAAAGAGTTGAGTTAGAAAGCATGGGGAATAAGCAAGTCATTTGACACCCAAAGATACAATAGGGAGCGAGTCTAATGACACACACGGAAAGAGCAAGTTATCTACCGCAGCAATGGGGGCCGGAGCTCAGAGAGTAAAGTAGAGCGAGTAGCAACCAAAGGTGGAACAAAAAAGTATTCCAAAGAGGGGAAAGGGGAATATGAAGGGGCCAAAGGAGGACATCAATGGTGCACGGGAAGGGACAGGTCAACTCAAACAAGAAAAGCAAAGTCCAAGTGAATGAAAAAATAGAGAAGCAAGGAAAAACCTTAGAAGATTTAGCGCATCACAAGATAGTGCAAAGAAAAGAGGCAAGATCTACCTCGGATGAAGTGATGGACAAGGTGGACCCATGTGTCAATAAGCAAACCATGGAATACCACCGGCAGAAAATCCAAACCCATATGTGAATGAATATTGCGATAGACAATATATATAAAAATTCAGAAGTGAGATATGTATATGAGATAGTATATTCAAAATCAAATAGAATTCCCAAACCTCATTATGGTATACAAGCTTATAAGAATATATAATATATTTTATAAATGTCATAAGTAAGATGTAATCATTCTTACATGTCTTTTAGAGAGTATTGTAAACTATGTATATCCTTTAAGATTAACATATGAAATAGAACTATCTAACCTAGACGATGCAGACAAAGTTTAACTTTATAAAATTGAGGTGATTGTCATGATACGTAGCAATTATTATATCATTTAAAGAGTTACTACACCAATATTTCATAACTTCCATATCTTTCTCAAGCAAACAAGTGCCTTTTGAAACCCCAAAAACCTAGGTTGTGAGAATGGAGTTTGAAGGTTTGAGCCTAAGATTAGATTGGATCTCTTGCTCAAATTGGACATAAATCAAACAATTGCAATCAAATTTTTGGGATTATCTTTCTAGTACATAAGGGTATTTTCAATAATCTTGACTCAAACTAAATTTCTTCTTAGGATAGTCTTAAAGAGTATCCAAATAGCTTAAATTACCAAGGAATCATATCAATTAGCACTAAATAGTTTTGATTGATATATGAGTCATGAATGGTTTAGCATAAATAGTTTTGATTGATACACGAGTTATGATCACATGTCATCGAGAAAGACATGCTTGATCAAATTGGACTTTATATATAGTTGGGCAACTAGACATATGAATCATCATATCTTAACAATGTAGACGGTTGGTCAAAAGTCTTAATTACTTGCTCATATTTAGTGTAAGCAAGTATGCCGTATCCCATTGTAAACATAAGAACTCTTTAGCTTGAGAAGCCACTTGAATCTAAATTGAGAATGCTTATGTAATTTGGTGTTTAAACTAGTAATGTCAAGTTAGTTTGATGAATTGTAATATTAAGATGGTGAATGATTGAATGTGAGCTTACATGAGCTTCTACTACAATGATAGTTTCAAATATTCAAGGAAGGAATACTATAACAAATAACTTTGAGTTTGGTTTCTTATCATAATAAGTAGAAACCAGTGCAAAATTTATTCACCTTAATCACCTTTCATAAAAACTTACTTATATTTTTAAATTTTGTGGTAGGAATGATTACTAAAACACATAAAAAAGTATATTGATGTAGTATCTATAAATCTTTCTTGTAATAAATTTTATTTGAGTTATGTAAGTTATCAAAATAAGTAGCTATTATTGTAATAATTATAAAAATTTAGCAATAATACTAAATTTAACAAAAAGTGACTTATGTTTGTTAGTACTTGCTACCATGTGTGACACATCATTCTAAACTTTGCTTTATCATAAATAATTTTTTAAGTATTTAATATTAATATCTTGAACTACTTGATATAGTTGTGGAAAATAATGTTTCAAGTCAAGTAGTTCTAAAATTATCTACACTTTATTTATTTTCAAAATGGAAAAAAAATTAACAAAATATAAGCATGAGCCAACATGTTAAACAAATTGTTGGTGAGTGGTGTGGTTCAAGGATGCTCATTCAGACTAAACATGATACAAATGTATGTGGATTTGATAGATTTTACAAAACTCTATAAGATCTTCAATTATATGAGGTATAAAAACTTGAACTTAGAAAGGAATTGGTCAAACTTTGTAATACAAAAGATACTTTTCAAATTGAAGATATGGATTTTGAAAGGGAAGATACTTAGTTAGACTCTTTCAAGTATAGATAACTACTGCAATATCAATGTTGAAGATAATGTCATAAGAAATGTGTAGAAATAGTCAATCAGTAATGAAAATGGGAGGTAGATGATAGATTACCTTCCCACCCCAGAGAACTGCACCTTCAAGAGGAAGATGACATGGAAGAGATATACTGCAAAAAACTGGTAGTGGTAAATCTATACCAAGAGCAGGAAGTGTGGCTCTCGTAGAAGTAAGGTTATCAAACAAGAGAACCTTCAGTGAGGAACCCTTCAACTTGGGAGATTTTAGTCCTGAAGAAAGACCTTTGCCTTGGGTCATCCGCTAGAAAAGCCATTTAGCTTGGAAGTTCCTTGCCTGAATGTGGCACCCTCAGATGAAGAACCACTTAATGGCAGATTGATTGTACTGACCACTCACATGTGCAAGTGCACCAAAGGGTGCACTTATCAAAAGTTTGTAACATTTGGGCTAGAACCTTCAATATGCACTTGGGGCTTGGATCCTTTTCACTCTTTGCTGAATGAACCTAAGCAAGATTGGCTATGCACATAGGACTTCACCAGTGCCTCACGCAGTGCCAAAGTAGCTGAGCAAGTGTCAGTACCCGTGGTGTCCAATTTCTGCTCAAATACAAATGAGTGCCAAGGCAATTATCTTTCTGACATGTGAGGAATTACATAGCATTTAAAGTTTAAGGAGGCTCAACACAAGTAAGAACAATCAGTCAGAACTGTTACCAACCACAAGCGATGAGGTACGATGATGCATGATACATGCAAAGACCAGCCGAAAAAAGTAGGAATGTAGGCAAAGGAGTGAAGTCCAAAGTTGTGGAAATATGCAGGAGCAATAATGCAGAAGAGGAATGTATAAGCCAAAAGCATGATGTTGCTATTGGGTTCACTAAGAAGCCTTCTCGAGTATGGTCTGGATGGTTATTCCCAACAGTAGTCCAGGAACCATCAACAACGGATGCTCGCCTAGCACAGCATCCACTACTTGTTCCACACCTCCTTGGAAAACAACAAATTGACACAGAAAGTAGCTCACCGGTGTAGCTAAAAGAACAATGTAATAGGACGTGAGAGAAGCATCTGGCATAAGCTGTTGGGGCGTGACATTGACTTCGCTCAAACCTCGTGGTTACAGCTCATGCCTGGACATAGAAAGACCTGGATACTACAGCAGCTTCTAACCACGACACCACTTTTTCTGTAGCAAGCAGAAACCGTCCTTCATGGACACAAGAGGGATGAACCTGGCAACCTAATCAGTCCAACTTTGAGCGAGTAGATTGAAGAGAACCGTAACAGACTTGATCAATAAAACTACCATCAGACACTAGACACCTGCAGTATCTGGCCATGTTCGGTGTCACCAATTAGCTGACAGCATTACTTCATACAAGGGACAACTCCTAGGTGGACATTATCCGTGGTGCTTAAAGCTCCCAGATGTTCTCCATTAATAGCTAACGAAACCTCACCGACAGCCCTAAACTTTCGGCTGACTCCGGATTCCACTCCTAGGAAACAATAGGGAGATTATATGAGTATAACTCATCGGATCAAAGGCAAGGAGACCATATCTTTGAATACAACTTTTAAGGATAAATCAGCTTGCACCACACTATTCTGATGATTCGATGTGGTTACCCTATGCACGATCCATGGGCTAAGACTAACAAATGATTGATTCAGAGTGACTATTCTGTTTGTTCGGAAGAAGATGTCCAAGTATTTGTCAAAATTGTAAGCTGTACTATGTTCCAGCCCGATTACTTTCTACTCACGTCCAAGTCCGACGTCTCGGAATGGCTGATTAAGGTCGCAGTAGTTAAAACTTTTCACGCATTCAGCATCTCATACCCACGCTGCAGCCCGCATCAAAACTCCTTCCATGAGACTGACAATACCAGACCAGCAAAACTAGAGCCTTGAAATTGCAGATAGGTCAACATGCAACTTAAATGCACAAACACAACCTAGGTACTTTCAGGCAAAACGAACCAAGTAAGCTAACAATTCTGACACACAAGGTAAGCTAACAATGATCCTAATGTTGTCAGGCATAAAACACACAAGGTAAGCTAGTCTATGATCACATAACCATGGACAAAAGAATGCAGGCAGTCTTACTTGACAATGCTCTAGACTAGTTCTAGAAAAATTGGCGATCTTGACGCTTGCTGCTCGCCCTCTTTCTAGGCATGTCATATACTCATCAACTGCGAACAAAGAATTTGTCGTGTCAAATCATAATGCCATGTATCCCAGGCAGTTCTTTGAGCTCGGTGAAAGCTCTTAAGTCGTGCTTTTCATCGTTTTACTTTAGGAGAGACAGTTTCACCTTTACTGTTTTCATATTTATGATCTGAAGCTCTCCAGAGATGGCAACAAAATATAGATATATGGAAAGAAAAGCGAAAGAAATGCTCGTCTGTGCTATGAGAGAAAGCAGGTTTCATAATTGAAACTCGGGGGAGCATGTCAAATAAAAGTATTCAAAGCGGGCAAGCAATAGATCAATCCACAACTTTACAAAGGAAACGAAACTTCAGGATGGAAACAGCCAGGTCAGTTTCGTACATCCAAATGAATTACATTCCGTCAAAGACTGAAGGAAAGAGAAAGGAGTGGTTGCCTTACCATACATTGCTCCTCGTGTCAAACATGTGATGATCCCATGTTCTGCAGGCTCGCTAGCTACAGGAGCGGGCAATCCAGCCACCGTGGACTTTGGCCGATTGGGGAAGACCAAACAAACATGTGCTCGATAATTCTTTAATAAAGTTCAACATCCAAATCAGGATCTCTGATTAATAGACGACCAAGGATATCTGGACAGCATATTCATCAAAACAGAAGTACAACAAATACGGAATTGAAGGAGAAACAAACAAACTAATCAACAACGCACCTTCTCCTCCGCTTTCGTAGGATCGAGAACAACTACTCCATGGGACGTCACACCACAACTTACGGCAACTGCGCAAAAGCCGATAGCAAGACAAGGAAATGGCTTAATAGAGACAGAATCCTGCTTCGAATTGAGACTGTTGGCTCTGACATGATCCTTAACGTCTTGTTTTCCTGGGAAAGCTGTAATGACACCTCAACAGAACTTCTGTTAACTATCGACAGCTTCCCAGGACTTACTTAAGAAGCTCAAACAATGATCCCATTCTTATGTCTCTGTAAGACTCTGATTCAAATAGGATATCTGTTGTCATACCTTGGACCCTGTCCTAAATATCTCAATAACTTGAACATTACATTACAGTCCCTCCTGCTAGTATACTTGAGTAAACCACTGAACATAGTATGAACTATCATAGACACTCTGACGAGTTCAGCCCATCAGTTCAAAGATGATAAAAAATTACAGGCAGGAAGGGACAGCATTTTCATATAACAAACACCCGTGCCTTGCGATGACTCACCTAAAGATCAAAGTAGCGAGACCCTTCATGGTAAGTCTCTACGGGAACACAACTAATTCACCGGTGTCTTCATTCTTCTGGAGTAGGCCGACAGGGGTACTCCGCCACTATGAAGACACCGGCAATAACCTTCGTACCGAGTTTCTGTCATAGCTTTAGGGTGTCAAATTATGAAATATCAGTGACTGTGGAGGAGCTCTTACCAACAAGCCCTGCGAGAGGGATTCCGGCATCAACCAAAGCGGCGCAAGCTGCGTTCATGGCGCACGCCAGTAGCTGGCAAGAAGAAGAGTGATCAAGGATCCCAGGACCGTAGTGTAAGATTGCATCCCACAACATCGACTATATCCACCAACATCCTTCGTCTAGTCCCTGCTCTCGTCCTGATGAAACATATCCTCTCTCTTTCGCAAGTAAATTTTTCATAAAAATTTCCACAAGTCGAAAATAAAGCAGGCAGAAAGGAGGATACTGCTCCATCGTCATTCACAACCTGAAACAACCGAGATGCGTTATTAGTCTTGAAACGTTATAACCAGGATCATCAATGACTCATCAGTATGTATAATTTAGAGGCTTGGACTTCATGCTATCGTGACAAGTGAGCCAGGAAAGCCGGGATCTGATTACCTGAAATATGATTGATATTCCGGTGTTAGGGTGCATAGATGACAGGACGATGTAATCTAAGGTTCTTCGAATCAACACTTCGGCTTCCTTCTCCGCGTTCCCTGAACAGTTGCAGCTAATTCTTAAACAGATGCTTAAAGTGGGACCAGGCTTTTCTTCAGTCATGCTTCGGTTTCGTAAAGTTGCATAAATGATAAAATGGCTTGAGAGCAAGGGCACAGCAAGAATACCCAGCCTTGAAGCTAAACTCCCGATTCAGCCACCTATGCAGAAAAAACACATTCAACGATGATAACAAGCTAGGATGAGAAGACACAAGAACTGCTTCGTGTCTTCGTAACCTTTCAGCTGAGAATGGATGACAATTGAATACTTGATCGGAAGACAGATACTACTGGACTGATGGTGAATAATCGTCAGAAGGACGATTGAGGATCCGTGACGAGAAACCTGCCATTCCACTTTTCGTTTTCCAAGTGACTTCAAGGGTTGCCCGCTCTGAATTTTCCTTTCTGCCAGACACTGCCTTCGGCCCATACACTGCTGCGATGACAATTGTGTTCTCTGAAAGAAAAGCAGACGGTACAGAAACTATCAAGAACTGGAACATACTACTGAGAACATCTCCAATTCGCATCTGCAAGTAACGCAGTGTCTGGTAGATTTCACATGTTGAAAAACAGCACCTTTTACTTGATCATCACACACGGCGCAGGGAATTCAACGTTGCAAAAACTGGACATAGATATTTAACTTAAGGGCAAGTTTTGCGTCGTGGTTGTGAAGACAGAAGACCAACCTCCAGCTCAACGAATTCTCATCCGAAATTAACAAAAATGTCTTCAGAATATTAATTTCCTTGAGGGAATTAACTGCATCACAGTACCTTGTTGCCATCTTGCAGAACCGTGAGCGCGTTCGAGAAGACCTCTCGTGCAATTAAGGGGTCGCAGCTGATTGGCTGTTCGGCCATCCGGTCTGGCTACCTCGAGCTTGCTTGCATTGCTCATCTTGCCAAGTTTGTAAACCCAAATGGCTCGCTCGCTTCTTTCAAAATCGTAGAGACCTGTCCACAGACGACTCGGTACCGGGAGGAAGTAAGAGAAAGGAGACGACGACGACGTTCCCGGGCGCCGAGCCCGGGGCACCCTAAACCCGTCCAAATCCATTCCCGGGCGCCGAGCCCTGGGCACGGGACCTGAGCTATTTTGGCGGGCGGCCGGGCGAGGCAGTCTGTCACTAAGTAAGAGCGAACGGGCGAAAAGTGTACGGTGCTTGCGTCCCGGCAGATTTTAGAGTGTTCCCGTTTACGTGTTTCCCAGCCATATTCTTGCAGAGAAGAACCTTCCCTGGAATTAGTGAAAAATTAAGAGAAACCGTTATTTTCGTATTTCGGGGGAGTTTATAGATTCTTGACGGGAATTTACGAAGCGGAGTCTTGTTGCCGAGCAAAAACCTCTAGAACCAAACGTTTTCGTTCAGCGTTTGCATCAAGCTACTACGCCAAAGACTGATCCGTTCACGCGAGTCATTAGCGGGTTTGAAATTCTAGATTTTCAAAACTATACGGGTATTGGCGTGAAGTCTATATAATATTTTATAGATATTCGTACGCAGGGGTTGGTTTTAAAACCAATGGCCTCGTCACAAAGTAGGGTTTGAAAATTTTATAATTAAATTAAAGTAAATAAATTTTAATTTGATATCACTGGATCCCTGAAAGCTATGGGTCATCTTTTCAAATACCCATAAAATTATTTTCGACTATATATATTTCCCATACTTTACACGCTACCCATACAATTCTTACAATCTACCAATAAATAGAAAAAGGCTATCACATAGGAAAAACAAAGGATGGGAAAACCCGTCAAGCCCTACAAGGGAGAGACAAAAAAGGTAACATGGGGCTAAGCCCCAATAAATTAGTTTATGGATTCATACGGTGCTCCCAATGTCAGCACCATAGTAACCTGCTATACGCCATCTACGTTAGGATTGTAGCTGTTGCAAGGAAAAATTTAGAGAAATCTTTGAAACCCCTATTGTCAGTGATCCATGCATTTTATTCTTATTACGTGAATCAAGCACTCAAATTTCAATAATTTAAGTGGAGATTAAGATCTGGATTTGAAATCTAGAAATGTTTCTTTATGGGTATTTCACCATTTGACACTATTTCAAAATGTTTCACAAAATGACTCTATTGTTATCCAACTCAATATACATGTACCTCTCCATAGGTCCTCTGATTATGCCATCTTTTTCCGCACACGTTCTACATGTAAAAACTCTCACCGGTATTTGTTTCCCACTTTCATGTCTATTGCATGATCGTTTGATTACATATGGTATGATGAGAACCTTTGTTCATGTTCTTTGAAGTAGATGGTCTATTCTCAAGCATTTTGACTTCTGATGTATCAGACATCTTAACACTCAGTTTCCCTAGTCTCACCAGAGCAGACACTCCTAATTGCACATAGAAAGACTCACTTTTCTCCTAGCCTTCAAAGACAGTACAGCTAGTTCACTCACGCAGCACAAATAACCTCCAATACTAAGATACAAAACTCCAATATATAACACTCTTGAGATGGTGTTAGGCAGCTCAGGACTTCACTAAATGTAGAGGGGAAGTGGTAGAAATCAACTCCAGTAGAAGAAACTCCTGACTGGGATTATATATATAGAAGAGTGTACTAAAAGGTGTGCTAAAGGGTGTATTGAAAGGTGTGCTAAAGGGTGTGCTACCATGGTGCTCATGTAACACATGCAGCACATGGAAAGCATGTGAACAATGGACATGAACAGTGTTTGCCTATGAACAGTACCTATTTTGTCTAATTCTAACAAAAAGTCCCTAAACTAGAGAGTACTTAATTTAAGACTCCCACTTAATGAGAGTTTAGGACTATTCCCATTTCTACTACACATTTCATGTGTTTATCTTTAGGTAGTGCTTTTGTAAACACATCTGTTGTCATCTCATGTGTAGGACAGTAAACTAACTTCACAACATTCTCCTTTCTTTCTCCTCTACAAATCTTCTTCTAATCTCAATGTGCTTAGTCCTTGGGTGATGTACATGATTTTTGCTGAGTGCTATACTTCATGTATTGTCACAGTACAATGTAGTGGGACTTTCTTGCTCAAAAGCTCCTTAAGAAGTCTCCTGTTCTAGATGACTTCTTGAGTAGCATTTGAAGCAGCCATAAATTCTGCCTTAGTAGTAGACAAAGCAACAGATGTTTGTTGTTTACTACGCCAACTGATTGCTCCACCACTAAGCATAACTACATATCCACTAGTTGATCTGATGTTATTTGTGTCATCTCCCCAACTAGCATCTGTATAGGCTTGAAGAGTAGGAGCAAGTATGTTCCCTTGCTTTCTATACTCCAAGAATGCATCTGGAGTACCCTTTAAGTACCTGAATACTCTCTTTATACCTTTCCAATGTGCTCGTGCAGGGTTGCTAGTATATCTAGCTAGTGCTCCCACTGCATAGCATATATCTGGTCTTGTACAGACCATGATAAACATTAGAGAACCAAGAGCACTATGATACAATACTTTGTCACAGAAATTCATCTCCCCGTCTATGATTCTGCTGTGCTTCCACCCCAGATCAAGAGGTGTAGAGATAGGATTTGCCTCTGTCATCTGATACTTAGCTAGTATGGATCTCACATACTGTGGTTGACTGATTTGGATCCATCCTGCTTCTTTGTCTCTGCTCACTTTGATTCCCAAAACGAGTTTTACAAGACCAAGGATAGTCATCTCGAAAACAAAGCACAAGAAATCTATCACTCCTTTGATAGATTCCCTATTCCCCAAGAATAATAGATCATCTACATATACAGCTATGTATACATCATCTCTAGTATACACACTCATGTCAAAATCTGCTTGTTTGAAATCCTGCTCTCTCAAGTATGAGTCTAGTTTCTCATACCAGGCTCTAGGAGCTTCCTTAAGACCATATAAGGCCTTCTTAAGCAAGCATACTTTTCCTTTGCCTTCAGTATATCCATCTAGAACATCCATGTAGATAGAGCCTCTCAAATCTCCATTCAAAAAGGTTGTTTTCACATCCAACTGCTCCACTTCCCAATCTCTCTCTGTTGTAAGGGCTAGAAGTATGCAAATAGATCCATACCTGGTAACTAGTGCAGAAGTTTCTGAATGATCTATTGATGCTTTCTGATTGAAGCCCTTTGCAACAAGTCTTGCCTTGTACTTGAGTATCTTATTCTCATCTCCACTTTTGACCCTAAAAACCCATTTGCAGCCAATTGCTTTCCTACATGGTGGTAAATCATCTAGTACCAATGTACCATTAGTCTGAAGAGACTTCTTCTCTTTTGCTATAGCCAACTTTCACTAACTCAGATCTGGTCTGAGCAAAGCTTGCTTTAAAGTGTCTGGATCACAATCTTCATGACAGATGTAAGATTCATCTAACATCTCTTCTGATAGAAAACCAAGTCTGTCAATAGGTTTTCTATCTCTCTGTGATCTTCTTGGCTTTGTGCCCAGAAGATTCATGTTGTCTCTTGACATCTCTGGAGTCTCGCTCCAAGATTCTGCATCTACATTCTACTTGTGGAGGTCATCTTCTGGAGTATCAGAATCAGAAACCACTGTCTATTTAGGCCTTCTTTTGTACACCTTCAGACTCTCCTTTGGTGAACCATCAACTTCAGGTAGAGATTGCTCTTCTAATGATTGATCTGAAAAACTGACTCTGCAGATTGGGAAGATAGATTGATCAGGCTGATCAAACTGATCAGCTTGCTTCTGCAACTCATCATTATTCTCACTCCAAGTCCTCAATTCATCAAAGAGTACATCTCTACTTGTGATGATCTGTCCAGACTTAGGATTGTACAGAAGATATCCTTTCAGTCCCTCTCCTAGAAAAAGCATTCTCTCAGCCTTCTTTGTGAACTTCCTCCTCTGCTCCTTGGGGATATGAACATAGGCAGGACATCCAAAAACTTTCAAAGCTTAAAGATTAGGTGTCTTACCACTCCAACATTCTTCAGGAGTTCTTCCTTGCAATGTTGTGGTACCACTGATATTTCTAAGAAATTTGCAGTGCTAATTGCAGCATCCCAAAACTTTCTCTCCAACTTGGCATGTTGGAGCATTGCCAATGCTTTGTCCACCAGTATCCTATTCAACCTTTCTGCAACTCCATTCTGTGCAAGACTGTCTCTGGCAGTATAGTCAAGGAGGATTCCCTTTTCTGACAAAAAAGAGAGGAATTCCTCATTCCTGTACTCTTTGCTTCCATCTGTTCTCAATCGCTTGACTTTCCTCCCAATCTGCAACTCAGCCATGGCTACAAACTTCTGGAATTTTTGTAGCACTTCATCCTTGCTTTTCATGAGATAGATAAAGCTCTTTCTACTGTAATCATCCACAAAGGAAACATAGTAGGCTGCTCCACTCAATGACTTCTTAGTCATGTATCCCCATACATCAGAATGTACAACATCTAGAAGACCAGAAGCTCTAGATGAAGATTTCTTGGGGATAGGAGCTTTGTGTGCCTTACCTTCTGCACACCCACTGCAGAATTTGAGTTTTCCTTTGGGATCTAGTTTCAAGCCCTCCACTACCTTCTCTAGAGCATATAAGTTTTGCTCTGACAAGTGCCCTAACCTCAAATGCTAGAGATGGATATCATTTCTGTTTTCTGCTACCAATGTAGAATCAAAACAATCAGCTTCCATCAACTTGAACAGTTTCCCTTTGGCAGTACCATACCCAAGGACCAACTCTCCTTTCTTCAAAATACATTGATTTCTGTTGCTTTCAAATAGAACATCCACTCCATGCTCCATGAGGCTATGTACTGATATCAAGTTCTTGGTGTAATCTGGAACATACAATACATTTTCCAAATAGCCTTTTCTAGAACATCCCATGAAGGCAATAGGAACTTTGCTAATTCCTAACACTGGATTCAGAATCCCAGGTCCACAACGGACACTCTTGAAAGTCTTCAGAGGTTGAAGAGTTGAGAACAGCTGCTTCTGATAACAGATATGAGAGGTGGCTCCTGAGTCCAAGAACCATCCAAAACCGTTTGAGGACAATTGTGATTCTGCCAACATTCCACAATCTGGCTCTTCTGCTGAGTACCCCTCCTCATTGCTGACTATTTCATGGCACTCCTCTGAGTTGTAAGTTGAACTCCCAGATGTTTGACCTTTTGTTGGTTGAGGTCTCTTGCCTACCTTCTTCAGCTCTTGTTCTCTCCTTTCTCCTCTCTTGGGACATAAAGGTGCAATACGACCTTTCTCATGACAGAAATAACAAGTCCTATCATCAACACTACTAACTCCTTTACTAGATTTACTCACTCTGGCTTGCTCTAGTTTGCTCACTCTTCCATTTGGCACTCTTCTTGAATGAGAAGAAGCACTGAATAAAGCAGCATCTCCCTGCTCATCAATTAACTTCAGCCCTTTGTCCTCTTTGTGTCTGCTAAACATAAGCAATTTGTGTATCACATAATCCCATGTGACAGTTTCAACTGGTAAAACTTGCAAAGCTACTAGGACAAAGTCATAGCTTGAAAGAAGACTATCTAAGAGATGATTGATCTCAAACTTCTCTGTAAGTACAACCTTGTCCTCCTTCATACTCTTGAAGAGTTTTTGTAGTTTTGACAGATAATAGGTGAAATCTTCACCATCCTATAATCTCAAGTTCTTTACTACAGACCAGACTCAGTAGGAGCTTTCCAGCTTCTCAATAGTGTAATAACTCTTGATTTTGTCCCAAATCTCCCAACTCCAAGCATAAGTATCTACTAGGTCTCTAGATGGCTCTTCTATAGCCCTTAGCAAAAACCTCCTAGTAGTAGCATGATTGACTCTCTCCTCCTTGTTTGTCTCTAGCTCATCTATATCACGAGCTTCTAATGCAAACTCTAGACAGTCATAACTGTCTAAGATAGACTTCAAATCCAAACCCCAAGCTTTGTAGTTAGTCTTTCCCAATCTCTCTATCTCTCTGAGTTCTCATATCAATCCCAATGGTGATTGTGGGCCCATAACCTGATGAGAACCTTTGTTCCTGTTCTTTGAAGTAGATGGTCTCTTCTCAGGCATTCTGACTTTTGATGTATCAGACATCCTAACACTCAGCTTCCCTAGTCTCACCAGAGCAGACACTCCTAATAGAAAGACTCACTTCTCTCCTAGCCTTCAAAGACAATACAGCCAGTTCACTCACGTAGCATAAATAACCTCCAATACTGAGATACAAAACTCCAATACATAACACTCTTGAGATGGTGTTAGGCAGCTCAGGACTTCACGAAATGCAGAGGAGAAGTGGTAGAAATCAACTCCAATAGAAGAAACTCCTGACTGGGATTATATAGATAGAAGAGTGTACTGAAAGGTGTGCTAAATGGTGTACTGAAAGGTGTGTTGAATGGTGTGCTACCATAGTGCTCATGTAACACATGCAGCACATGGAATGCATGTGAACAGTGGACATGAATAGTGTTCACCCATGAATAGTACCTATTTTGTCTGATTCTAACAAAAAGTCCCTAAACTAGAGATTACCTAATTTAACATGGTGCAATGTTATACTCTTAAAAATCTCCGAGTGTGATGGGGTGATAGGATTTTATGTATATTTCTATTTATATTGATAGTGATAGATGACATAGCAATGAAATACCTTATGATTCAAGAAATAAAAACATCCAATCCAGAATCTCCATCAATTGTTTGAGATTCAAGTTCAACCAAAATCAAGAAAAAGAGTTGCCTTTCAAGAAGAGAATAAAATTGTCATTTTCCAAAGCTATAAATACCCCTCAAAGATGGGGAGAGAATTATGTCACCATGGCACATCAAGGAATATAATAATGTGCTCTTAGATTGAGAGTCACGATGAAGCTTGTAGGCTTCCCAAGTGGAATTGAATACATAAAGGTTGAGTTTAATAGAGAGGAATGAGTTTTTGAGAGGGACAACCAAATTATCCATGGGCAACATTTTGAAATTTCAATGTAATTAATTTCCAAATAGGATAGCAAAGTAGAGGGTAATTCTACATATCAACCTAATAAGTATGAGGTTTATGCAAGAGAAGGAAGCTTTGCATTGTATATGTAATACCAATGGTTATACATATTATCTATAGGTGAAATTTGACTTGGCAACATCTAGAATGATGTTTTGTATGATGGGGTAAGTAGATCAGATAGAAGTGTCACCAAAAGGATATTTCTACTAATAGGGTAGAAGTCAAAAATAGATTGAAAACTTTAGAGTCAATTCTGAAGGCCTAAACATGAATTAGACCTAAAAAATAGAAGAGATCCTTTCAATTTGGGAGAAAAAGCTTACTTTCTCTCTCTCTCTGGGTTTGTCTCATCAAGAGCTTTCCAATAGCACGTCATCCACATGATTTTGAGCTTCATGCAAGAAGATTCTCTAAAGATTCCCTTTGGTTAGACATGTTTGACCAATTGATAAGACAAGGATCGTGTCACGCCATTTGTAGCATCACATCTAGATTGCTTGAACACTAGAGTAACAATGATAGTAGTTAGAGGTATTACGGTCAGATTTTTTGTTTTGGGTATTGATTTCATGGTAGGCCGCACCGTCACTGCACCATTTGCACCGTCGAGTGTGCCATCAGCGAGACCGTTGTTGGAGACCTAGGTCAAAATTAGTAGTATACCTTGGGAGTGCAACTCCAGAGAGCTCACTTCTTTGTTGTTGAGCTTTCGAGTTCCTAACTAGAGTGGACAGAAAGCCGATAAGTGTCACCTAGAGTCTCTTAGCTAGAGTGGATGTGGCTTGATTGTAATTAATGCTCAATTGTTGGTAGATTATGGAGTGATAGATTAAGTATTGATCTAATTGAGTGTAAGTCAAGTTGTGTAAACGAACTGATTACAATAGAGAAGTGAGAGTCATGGGGAAATCAAGTGTAGGAACTGAAGGTGGTGGTGATATCTCCAAGCCCGGTGGATTTGGTACCTTGATCACAATTCTGATTTCGCTTTGAGTGATTGTGTGTGGAAGCGCTAGCCAAATTTGGAGCTAGAGAGAATCAATTTCAAGCGGTAGTTGTGATTTTGAACTCAAGAGGTGAACATAGGAACAATCTGGTACGAGTTGAGCTTAGAAAGTGAAATTAAAGGTGGAGTTGAGAACCCATTCTCACAAATTAAAGATTTGACAATCCCTATCTTTCCAATTTGGCTTGAGTGAAGAGTTAGTGAAAGATTTAGTTAGAGCTACATTAGTTGGTGGTGTTGGTAATTGGAGGTATTAGCACTTGGTGGGGTACTTGCGGAGGTTATAGTTGCGGGTTGCGATTCTTGGTTACTTTTATCACCATTGAGTTCTTTGGGGATTCTGAGGAGATAGCATAATAGTACGTAGTGGGTTTACTTGGAGTGGCACTTGGTATTGACCTATATCTTAGGTCCCAATAAGGGAGGAGATTAAGAGTTGGAGTTTGACACAAGAGCTGACCTAGTTGAGAGTGCACTTGTTGTGTCCGCACCATTATTGTGGGACATGGACAAGATTTATGGGGCCTCCAAAGGTCCTTGGTGTTACTATGGTACAATGGGTACCATTGAGTTGGATGACTTCATCTAGGAGTTTGATAGTTGGTGTGATTTGCAGCAAATGAGTAACCGACTTTGTTCACACCGTTCATGGGATGGAAAGGATTGTTTTAGCATTTGAAGGTCCGCTGATGGACGACTAACATGAGTTCAAGAGAGCTCACTTGGAGGAGATTGAGCTACGGAGACAATATTGGTGTCTAAACTATATCTGCATTACTTCAAGCTCAATTTCTAGGGGTGGATCTGTTGTACCTACGCGTTTTAGCTCTAGTAGCATTGGTAGATCTCTTGGAGATGGTGCTAATATGAGTGGAAGTACTATTACATGAGGTGGTATAGTATTGGAGTTTAATCCCATGGTGGAGTTCTTCTAGTGTTTGAGGCAAAACTACTAGAGAGTGCAGACTAACAAGCTGATGAGCTTGCAAGAGTTCCAATAGAAGGCTAGAGAGAGCCTACGCAAGGCATACACTCGTATGAGATGATTGATCAGTTTTACTAAGGCCTAGGCAGTCTATTTTTAGTATGGGATATTGGATAGGGAGTTGTGATGTAGAGTCTGTGATGCTACATTGTTACAAGCTACTTCACTTACTTTGGCAATGGTTTTTGGTTTGGCTGAGCGTATTGACCTCAACATGATGGAGGAGAGAGTGGTGACATCTAGATTTGGTAGGGAGACCTCATCCACAATAGTTACTTCTTCTAGAGTGTAGTAGTGCACCATGCCATGTTGGTTTCCAAGGATATGTATAGTAAGGGTCTGGCTATAGTAGGTCCTCCACTCGCTCTAGATCCTATGGAGCGAGTGGAGGACCTACTATAGCTAGAACCTTACCTTCACTTTTGAGTCAACAGCAACCAATGAATGGTAGTGTTGTTTGTTGGGGACCTTATCATAGGAGAGAGTGCACTTACAGCAATGAACCTGATACCTTTGGTGCATCACAACCAGCACAAAGAAGTGTGAGCATTGCTATATATTTGGTTACATTAATGATTGGTGCTTTGACCTACACCCAGAGTTACGGAGTGGTAGAGCTACTATGGTAGGTAGTAGAGGTGGTGTTAGAGGATCCACACCTAGTAGAGGTGCAGTACATGCCCTTACTTCTAATATAGCCATGGCTACTCGGATTGAGCAGTTGGAGTAGAGATTGGCTACCATGGCCATAGCTTAGAGGAGATCAGATTCGGTTGTTGAGGCTTCTACCTCATATGTTGGTGATAGAGATGTCTTGGATTTCATATGCGGAGAAGCACAAGTGGATGCATCTACCATAGTGACTAGGAGTGCAATATATGCTCTAGAGCCAAGAGGAGCATTAGTGGAGTTGGACTCACAAAGAGGAGAGGTTGAGAGATAGGTCAAACTTCCTGAGTCTTTCATGGTCTCTAAGGTACTATAGACTATATCCATGGCTCCTAGACATCCTAATGTAGGTGTGGTAGGTGGTGATGGGGTGCATGATAGACTACCAACTAGTCAGCCACCTACCACTACATAGATTTAGTCTAGCATGATGTTGGGGGTGGCACATCTGATTATACGCTATCCTTTATTTTTAGCCAATGATATGTTTACCTTGGGAGTTGACCCAGCCCTAGTGTGCCGGTTGGCTGCCACGCTTTGTGAGATTAGGGATGATGTGGTCCCCACCACTAGAGCAAAGGTGGTTGATAGTGGAGTTGACTTGGTTGAGGAGCATGGGATTTGCTCAACAACTAGTGGTCTATGGCAAGCAATAGCGGTGAGATTGGAGGAGTTACCAACTAGACCGGCCTTTGAGCGAGCACAATTTACACCTAGGGTTGTCTTGTTGGATAACCAGAGGGGGATTTTTTGTTTGGTGGGACCTTTAGGGAAGGTCTGTACACCATAAAGGGTATTACTAGAATCTTATGCACAACCTTTTATGTTGGGAAAGGCTGCATTTGTTGATCTAGAATTATGGTAGACCAATGTGTAGAGGTTTTCCATTTTAGATCCAAATCTCTCTAGGGGTAGTTCTACATAGTACATCACATGTGGAGAGCTTGTATCCAGATTCAGCCCAGTCATTAGATTGATAGCTTTGTAGTGAGAGCTCAAGCCATTGCAACCATAACTAAGTTGTATGATGTGTTAGTTGGAGGAGCAATGTTATACCCCATGGGTTTTAGTATTGGCTATTGGGAGGAGATAGCCTCCTATAGACTAGGTTGGCAATCTGGTGAGGGATGAGTATATTGCCTACCAATGCTCTTCAATAGTGGCAGTCTTGGCTCACTATAGTCTAGGACCATGGCGGCATCAATTTCAACTTTAAGTGGTGCTATTACTTGGCCTAGTGACTTATTGGGAGGAATGCACATACAGAGGATACTCTAGTACTAGAAGAGATCACTCAGATTTGGAGTACAAGTGTGATTGTTCCATCCACCTTAGATGTTCCATTGTGGAGTCTAGAGGAGGCATTGCAATAACATGCAGATCAAATGCTACAACAAGCTTGAAGTGGAGCTTTTGTACCACCAAGAGACTAGTGTGAAGATGAGCCTCCAGAGTCGATTACCTTTACACCTCTAGATACCACACTCATTTCTTGGTAGTATTGTGTAGAAGGAGTATGTCTATTGGAGTTGTTGAGTGGGATTAGCATTGGACTAGGTGCGGTACTACAAGCAAGTATACGAGTACATAGGTACTTGTATGTGGAGAGAGATGAGATTGCTAGGTGAGCCTCTCTCCATCATCTGACACACTTGACCTATTAGTTTCTTAAGTTATTATCAATGTTAGCAATCAAGGGTTACCAAAAGGCCCTACCAATAGACATTTCCTTGCTGGGGAGACATGATCTAAAGAGACATAGGCTTGTTCCTTTGGTGATTTTTGGATGGCCATGTTAGGGATATACACGTGTTGGTTGAGGTTTGGGTCTTCAAGATCCCCATTTTGGTGTGTTTTGGAAGATGTTACAAATACTATAACATCTCCAAGTTCATCAGTCTATTTTTGTAGCTTACCTTTTGGAGAATGTCCCTTTGATGAGTAATTCTTGCATTCAAGTGGTGGCAAGTACACATCAGGTCCATTCTTGGATGGGACCTGCCGTGTTGTTAAATGTAGCCAGAGTGGGATCACAGGTTTATTGTCTTTGTCTTTGTCTTTGGTGGACAACCCTCTTACCTAGAGAGGTTCTATAGCATGCTTATGATGGGATTTAGCAACTAGACCACATCATTGTTGATGATATCTTGGATGTTGGGCATCAATCTCAAACGGCGATAGTGGCTGATAGGTCACCTATGGTAGTGGTGAACCTAATTGGACAGCCCAGAGCCACTTTCCCACACTTAGAAGTTTCCCAAGCTCTCATGCTTTTCAAGAGGGAGGTCTTGGACTGGTTTGGGACTCACAATTATAGCAATTGGTGGAGCCCAATGCCAATGAGAGAGAGTGGGTGATAGGTTTTTACACCGGTATTATCATTATTCTAGTAATGTCAAAGGCATCTAGACATCAGGTCTTAGGTCAAGCTATGGAGTTGAACTATTTGACTTGGATTGTGAGCCTTGGTTTGGTAGAGCAGCTTGGGATGCACTTGATAGGCATCACCACTCAGACACTTGTGAGCCTTGTGCCTATTGAGACAATTCAAGCACATGCTAGGGGCGATGGACCAAGTGGATATGGTATTCTTGGGACACAACGAGTGGCTACTAGAGATAGTGGTCTACTTGGAGTCCATCAAGGTGAGCATGGACTACTTGGATTACACCCTTGGTCTACTTAGAATGTAGCTAGAAGACGTATGGAGCTTGCATCCAGATCAGAGGGAGTTTTTCACACTAAGGTTGGGACCTCTAGTGGTTGGGAGCATGACATTACTACTCCCAAGGGTCCAGTGTAGCAACCAATCAATATGTCTTCCACTCCTAGGATAATTACAAATGCTACTTGGGAGCCAAATCTTGGACCCAAGCTTACAGAAGAGGAAACATGGAGAGTTTGGAGGTTCTTGAGGAGCTACATGAGTTTTTTTGCCTTTAACATGAAGGATTTGGGTGCTCTAAAAGGACCTGATATAAAAATTGAGTTGACTAGCAATATATTAATTTTTCAATGTCTCTATTGATATAGTGACATGGAGAGAGCATTGATTCAAAGCCAAAGTAGTGACCTTTTTGAGGCTATTTTGGTGGAGATTTCACGTGGAGAGTATGCATCAACCATGGTGATGCTAGCCAAGAAGAATATGCATGGCAACTACACAAATATGAAAATGTGTGGAGATTACTATCCTACCAACTAATAGACTAGGGCTTATCGATATGCCATGCCTACACTAGAGGAGATCTTTGACACTATTGGGCATGCAAAGGTCTTTAGTACTTTGGATCTTTGAGTAGGATATCATCAATTGCCGATCAAGGAACAGGATAAGTCCAAGATAACATTTTGGGCTATTGATCGTCATAATAAAGATGTGTTATATCAATGGAGGTTCTTACTATTTGGGTTAAAAGAACACTCTTGCTAAGTTCTAGAGGGTCATGGACAAGATCCTAGCTGGATTGGATTTTTCTTGGTGCTATATTGATGACATTTTGGTCTATAGCACTATGGTGGAAGAGCATGAGAGACAATTATTGAAATTGTTTGAGAGGTTGAGATCTCATGGACTCAAATTACATCCTAGGAAGTGTAGGTTCTTCCATGAACAGGTTAAGCATTTGGGTCACACTATCTACCTCGGAGGACTTGGTATTCAATAGACCAAGGTGGAGGCTATTGCATATATTCCTTGGCTTACGGATGTGAGTAGAGTGTGAGCACTCCTTGGGTTGGAAAACTTCTATCGTTGTTATGTTAGAGGACTAAGTGCCATTGCCAAGGCCTTGAAAAAGCTGACCAAGCTTACACAAGAGTGGTGTTGGGGAGATGAGCAGGAGAGAGCTTTTGTAGAGCTCAAGGAGAGGTTGACATCTTCTCCTATTTTGAGGAGACCAATCAAAGGATGACCATTTTAGCTTCACATTGATTGGAGTATGTTGGGGCTTGGAGTAGTGCTCACCCAACACGTGATGAGGGGAAGGAGTTTGTGGTGGCCTATGCTAGTCACTCCAACAATTCAACAAAAGGGAAGTATAATTCATATGAGGGAGAGTGCTTGGTAGCAATTTGGGTAGTAGCACATTTCTAGTGTTATCTATTTGGTAACCTCTTTACTCTCATCACTAATCATCAACCACTAAAGTGGTTGATGGAGTTTGTCAAGCTTTCAAGGAAGTTTGCACGATGGGCTTTGATTTTATAGGAGTATGGTTTCACGGTTATTCACAAACTTGGAGTGGTGAACCATGATACAGATAGGTTGAGTAGAAACTTATGTCCCAGCCAGTAGGATTAGATTGGAGCACGTTGGCATGGTGAGACAGATGAGGAGATGGTGCCAAGTTGGCATGCATCTGCCTTTCTTTGTATATTTTTAGAGGCTTTGGTGGTACTTCTCTCATCACATACAAGAGGAGTTATTGAGGTCACAGATCCAAGGAGTGGATATAGTGGTACACTTTAGCAAGACATTCATGATGATGTTTTAGTGATGGACTATCTTTGCATAGGTCTTGTGGGTAGCACAGTTGGGGCCAAGGAGAGAGATCATGCCCTTTAGCAAGCTTGATGGTTCAGATTAGAAGGTAGACACCTTCTTTGTGTGTAGGAGGATGGTAGAGTGAGAGTAGTACCACTTCCATCTTAGAGACTATAGTTGGTCCATTATGCTCATGAGGAGCTAGGACATTTTGGAGTAAAGCATACATATAGCTTATTCCAAAGTCATTATTGGTGGTACGGTATGCAGACTGATATACAACACTTTGTTGCCAAATGTGTGATTTGTGACCAAGTTAGAGCATCATTTAATGCTCTTATGTAACAATTACACCCATTACCTATCATTTGATTGGAATACTGCTCAAGTTTGGACTTTGTTGGACCTTTACCATTGATTGTGAGACATCATTGGTATGTTTTGGTGATGGTGGAGCACTTCTCCAAGTGGATTGAGTTGGTGGTACTTCTTGAAAAGTCTAATGAAGGGACAACTTACTCATTCCTAGATCAGGTTCACCAATTGAGGTTTTGACTAATCAAGGTACAAATTTCTTGTGGGAGTTTCAAGTCTTGTGTGACAAGGCTTTGATTGATCATTGTACTACCTCCCAAGATCATCCTAAGGCAGATGGCTTAGTAGAGAGAGTGGTTTAGACAAGGAAGAGAGGATTGCATAAGTATGGTTTGTAGAGAGTCCACTCGGGAGATTGGGATCTCCAGTTACCTTGTGGCCATGGGCTATTGGTTTTGCCAACAAGCCTCCTTAGCATCCTTATCTCCTTACTTTCTACTCTATGGATGAGATCTAGATTTACTTTCAGCCATTTATTGAGATGCTACTATAGTGTTGGACTTGGATGATCCAAATGTATGGATGAGTGTATCCTCTCAATGAGCAAAGATCTCTGAGAACTTGGTAATTGCTGAGCATAAGGATACCTTATGCTATGCTACCATTCAAGAAGGAGTTTAAAGACCCTTGATATGTCAATTTTATCTAAGTGACTATGTATATCTATAGTAGGCAACACCAACAACACTTGATGTTTCTATAGGCCGCACTATCTGAAGACTGCACAAGGTTTTGCCATCTTGAGTCCTTGTATTGGAAGGATGTGATGGTGTTGTTTGGAAGGATCATGTGCGCAATTGTGTGTTATGTCACCTCCCAAACACTGATGGTACTATGGACCCAAGCTTAGTACTTGTACAAGCAAGCTTGAGGTGTATGTTATGTGGTTCTTCTGGTGGAGCTACTATTATGTTAGTGTGTGATGGTTGTTCAAGAGGATGGCATGTGGCATGTATGACTCCTCCCCTCATAGTGGTTCCTCAGGGATAGTGGTTATATCCTAGATATACTTGACCTATAGTTAATTCATCCTTTATATGGTATAGATTACAGATAGGTAACTAACAATGGGGCTCAATAGCACCCATCCTCTTGATCTTTTGCCCACCATAAGGTATACCATATACTTGGAGTAGATGGCTATATGGAGTTAGAGAGACCTAACCGCCAGCTAGGGAAGCAATTGTGGTACTTTAGAGTCCATGATGTAATGTGTGATGTTGACAATGATGTATATACGCATGACAGTTGTCACACTATTTGTTGCATTGCATCTAGATTGCTCAAACACTAGAGTAAAACTGATAGTAGTTAGAGGTATTTTGGTAGTTACTCATAGATTACTCTTTGACGGTCGGATTTTGTGTTTTGGGTATTGACTTCATGGTGGAGTCCACTATCACTTGCACTGTTTGCACCATCAAGTGTGTCATCAATGAGACCATTGGTGTGAGACTTAGATCAAAATCAGGACTACACCCTAGGAGTGTAGCTCCAAAGAGCTCACTTCTCTATTGTTGAGCCTTCAAGTTCCTGGCTAGAGTGGACAAAAAGTCAACGGGAACACCTAGAGTCTCTTAGCTAGAGAGGGTGTGGCTTGACTATAGTTAGTGCCTAGTTGTTGGCAAATTATAGAGTGATAGATCAAGTATTGATCTGATTGAGTGTGAGTAGAGCTGTGTAAACAAATTGATTATTGTGGTACTTTAGAGTCCATGTATGACTTATGTGTGAGTTGTACTTCTATAGTGTGTGATGTTGACAAAAATGTATATACGTATGACAACCAACACATCACCTATCTAGTCAACCAATCTAAGCTTGCTGACATGTCACCAATCCTTGTATCTGATCCAAAGGTGGAGCTTGCTGACATATCACCAATCCTTGTATTTGATCCAAGGGTGGATACTCGTTGCTATATAACAAAGAGAAGGTGCTCCTTTGGAGAATCAGAAGATTGAGTGTGAAGTTTGTGTTTTATCTCTTGTATATCTCTTAGGGAGTTCTCTTATCCTCAAAGTATTACAATATAGGAGGGCAAAGAGGCTTTAGCAAGGAACAGTGTATGCTTAGGAGAATGAGAAGCATCCCAAATTGTAAGGAGCATCAAGAGAAGAGAGAGACAGAGTTGTATTTAAGAAATCATTACTTAATACCATGGTAGAACCATTGCAAGACTTTGGACCAACCCAAATGTGACTTTGAAGAAATTGACTCCCATTGTACCTTCCATGGCAATAAAGTAAGACGAGTTACAAAAACATTTAGTTCCACAAAATGCAAGAATCTTTTAGACATGCCTTGGGTTTTTAGAACAAAGAAGAATCTATGAGAGATAGATCTTATTACTTAAGGAAATACTTGAGGATTGGATATTAAAATAATCCTTGCAGCATACAAAGTGAGGAATATAGGGGAAGGATTATTATCAAGGAGCAAAGCATTAGCTGGAGCAAAAAGGAAGATTTTTTGGGATAGCACGTATGTGTATTGTTCTTAGGATAAGAGAAATCCCAAAGAAACACAAGACTTCACTCTCAATACTTGAATGCCCCAAAGAGCCACTTGTCTTTAGTATATAGCATAAAAGATCCACTAAAAGTGAGCTACACCCTTGGATTGGATATGTGGATTGGTGATAAGTCAGCAAGCTCCAACCTTAGATTAACTACATGGATCAATAATATGTTAATCCTTGTCCTATCTAATTGGTCAAACAAGTTTTACCAAATGGAATCTTTCAAGAATCTTCTTGTGAGATGCAATAATAACATGGGTGAGGTTACATTGGAAAGCCCTCAATGAGAAAACAAGGGGGAGAGAAGGAAACACTTTTTCCCTTTAAAGATAGAGAACCTTCTATTTTTTGAGGCCTAATTCATCTATTTAGACCTTCAAAATTAACTCTAAAGTTTTCAAGGTGTTTTTGGCCTCTACCCTACTAGTAGAAGTATTTTTTTGTGACAACTCTGTCTGATCTACTTAGACCATCACATATAACATCCTTCAAGATATTACTAAGCCAATTTCTATCTTTAGATAATCCATTCAACTAATGTTATTACAATATGATTCCAAGGAAGGATATACTTTTAGCTTGATTGGTAACTTAAGAGTTCATAAAATATTTGAATTCCTTCTACCTATTTTTCACTTGGACCATCTGAGAAAAATTAGCAAGGTTTGGACCTCCACCATAGTTTGTGCATGAACCAACACTAAGGTGGCAAACTAGAGTAAGTTAATCCATGGGGGGAATTTGAAACTTGGCCCAAAGCAATAGCCAATCAAATTGCTATGCTAAGATTTACCCATTTCTTTATCATGTTTACTATAAGCATAATATGTTAATGATCAAGGAGAGAGAAGAGTGTGCTATACAAGAAGAGATGTGGAGAAGTTCTCCTCAAGTCCTTTTGATTATAGGAGATAACAATCCAAATACTTTGAGTAAAAGGAGAGCAAGCGTACTTGATATTGATGATACTACACACCACAACACATAGAGTTAGTAATAGTGTGCATACAAACAAGGAACAATAACAGTTTCCCATAGTTCAAATGGAGGAGAGAGGGGATAGAATTGGTTCAATCTAACAATAAAAGAGCAAGCAAAAGTTGTAGGCTCAATACCATAACAAAAGATAGGGATACCTTGATTGGTTCAGTCTTTTGAGACCCCAGAAAGGAAGAAGCACAGAATATACGGGTAGGTTCTAACATGAGAAAGGAGTCCCAACAAGATCAGGATGATGAAGAGAAGAAGGTGGCCATGTCCTTGAAGAGTCCATAATCAAATAGATCAAGGTCTCCACTGTAGAAGTAGTTAGCCAACAAAGCTCTATCAAGTACATCTTGTTTACTTATGAGCTCAATGATGCTAATTATCATGTAATTATGTAGATAAATTAGTCAAGATTATCCAAGGGAAGATGAAGCGCTAGGATGTTATCAAGAAAAGCATAGGCTAGATACTAGTACCTTGGGAGACCAACCACAACTTAATCATATAATCTGAATCTAGGAAGTGGAGGGTTGAGCCTAACCAAAAAGTGGTTGTACATAAGTAGCATTAGGAGTATTGGGAATGGTGCATTATGTCAAGCCACTCTCTCAAGGACCTTGAGGACAAAATTTGTAAATTAAATGTTGTTCTCTAGTGGGTCAATAATTTGATTGGTTGGATATGGGCCTCAAAGCATTGGTTGGACCTGCCTATTCTAGGTGGCAAGAGTAAGCCTACTTGGTGGAAACATCAATTTATTAGTGAACAAGAGCCAAACCCAAGTTGTGTTTGGGAGGTATTTAAGCTAAGGAGTAACCCTAATGCTCTTTGGTTAGTAAAAAATGGTCAAGAGCTAAGAAATTTGCTCACTTCTTGAAGGTTTGAGTATCAAAACCAAGAAATATAGTGGAGAGGAGTTGTGGGGAGTGGGAGTTGGTTGCAAATTGAGATTAGGATCATGAAAGCATTTGCTTTGTGATGTTACCTATGGTTATAAAAAATCAATTTTGGTGTAATGTGTACCCACTATCTATCTTTTGACATTTGTATGCTTGTCATTAGGTTCTATAGATCGCTTGTATTACAAGTGTGTCTCCCTCTCTTGATAGTATTTGATCTTGCAATTAAAGTGAATCTGGCCCAAATACTCTCTATTTTAAGAGCCTAAGCTAATCAAAAACCATCATCTTATGATCATGTCACCAAGAAGAGGAAAGAGGAAGGTCTTGGAGACTTTATATCCACCTTATATCTTTAGAGAGTTTTTGGTGTCTCTCATTAGTGCAACACCATAAATCAGATCCACTCACCTCCAAGAAAGGAAAGGAACTCTCCCATAACCAAGAGAACACTTGATAACTATTCCAAAGCAAAATAGTGATGGATAATTGATTATCACCTAGTCCACCACCACCTTAATCAACATCACCATGCTAGGATCTCTGCACACCTCTCCAAACACACCTCCATTGCATTCTAGAAAGCCTACTAAGGAGGTACTAGGTTTTGATTCCAATAGCTTGGAGTGTCATAGGAGCTATTGTGGAGTAGGTTGGTAGAAGTATGGTAGGACATGAAGAAGAGTCAAAACTAAAACTAATTCCTTAAAGTTAGTTTGCAATATATAGACAAGAGAGGTCCAAAAGGATGGAATCCTTGGGAACTCCATGTCTAGATGTCATGATCTAGTTCAAAGAAGCACCATAGGTCCACGTCAAGGATGGTATGCTCTGAAACCAAAACCAATTCCCAACCATTCTGCAACTTAGGACCACAATTCTATACTTGAACGCAATATGGGGTAAGATAGTTTTATGTCATGAGCCAAAGTCTCCAAGTGATGTGCATATTATGTGGATAGGATGATGAGTACAATGTGGATTCAAGAAATTTATTACTCTTGAGAGTTGATGGGGATCTATGGGATCTTTGGTATCAATGTCTACTACATGTTTTGTACTTATTAGTGGAGATCAAGAGTGTTAGGGTAAGAGAACCAAAGCAAATATAGATTCAAAAACTCAATTCAAGGAGAAGAAATTGGTTGTTGACTAACAACACAAATGGAGGGTAAGAAGACCTAATGTATATAGTCATAGAAAGCTAACTTGGGGCTCTAAGTAATTTAGAATCACTCCACTTTTGTAAGGTTAGAGATAATTTGAATATTACCCTAGTATTATAACTTTTTTCCGTAAAGGGAGAAAGGATTTCCCAATTGTGTGTAAATCTCACTAACCTTCCAATCTTTGACACCTCCATCTTATAAAACTGTCAAGTTTGTTATCTAACCATTTTGTATAACCTACGTGTTTTGTTTGCATTTTATGCACATTATGTTAATGGAATCACAACAAAACCTTTAGGAAAGGTGCTTGGGGGAAGTTTTGGTGACACTTAGATCAAATTTGGTAAAGTATTAGATTTAGTGCATACCGTACCTTGTGGAAGGACACATGTGTGAAAAATGGTTGGTTCAAGTGCAGTAACTTTGGGTCACTCTTACCTCATTTATACCCCTCTAAGTGTGATAAAAAACTCCATTACTTGTTAAGAGATCTTTCAAGAAAGTACCTCGTTTGAAACCACATGTCCTAGTCTAAAACTTGAGTGAAGAGTAGAATGCGTGCCTCCATGAAATATTGGGTGCATGCGATGAGTGAAGAGGAAGTTTGCTACAATAAGGTGTAGGTCCTTCTTGCCTATACTTCATCTCATAGCTTTATAATTAACCCATCAAGGGAATGACCTCAAGATGCATTCTTATCCTACCTTGAGTACTTTTTTAGGGCAATGAAGGATACTTCCAACAATAGACCTCCATGATTCTGGTCCTCTTCTTGCACATCTAGCTCATTTTCATTAGTGGGTATTTTCCTTGTGCATTAGAGCATATAAAATGAAATGACTTTATTCCTTATGTATAGGAGATTGAATCCAACTTGGTAGTTCTTCACATGGGAGTGAGAGCTTACTTTGTTGGTCTATCTTTAAGAAATAGCATGATGTAGCTCGTGTTGACCAACTTCAAGGAGACCTAAATTGGAAGGTGGTTTTAAATATTTCAATATTTCAATACACTTTTAAATATTCAACAAACTCCATTTTAAAAACTCAAACTAAATATTGTGTGGCTCCAAATTTCTAATGAAGTTGCACTCTAATTTCACATAACTCCAATTTCTTTCAATGTTGGTGCACATAATTTCTTCATTTTTTTGCAAAATGTGTTTAAATTGGATGGGAAAAAAACTTGGTTCAAGAAAAATCAACTACCACAACCACACATTTTGCATTGGGAAGGATTGCACGTATTCACACTTGCAATCAAATTTTCAAATTTTGAAATAAGACATTCTATGCACAACACACATTTCCTTGAGGTTTTCTTACTTCCTTGCATTTTTTGTCTCTCCCATGCAATAGATAATTATATCAATCATATTATTTCACCTAATCCTATTTCACCTTACCCAAAAATTCATACTAATTGAACCTAGAATGGAAATTAAAATGAGATTCAAAACTCGGCAACATATTTATAAACTATAGGGTATTTCAATGATGGCTTTTTGGCTTCTCATAAATATAATGTAAAAAATTACAAGTATTGTTGGAATTTGTACTAATGATTGGTGAGGAAGTACTTTGTACTTTTACAAGTAGAGGCACATAACTTACAAATATTTATGGGTACTCTAAATCATGATCCATAGGTCTTCATAAGTTGTTGGTGATCTTGAAAATATTAATCACAAAGGATTTTGAAATAATTGTAAGGAAGTTACTTTGATGCATGATTCGGGAAATTGAATCATACTGGCAAGTGAAGTGAAATTGAATTGCTGATAGAAAATTGCAAGGGAGAGAACATTTGGTCAAACATGTCTTTCTATCTCTACAGTAGACTTATAGATCAACTCAATTGCAAAAAGATGATCAAAAGAGAAATCAATGTGAGTGAAAGTGGAGGGTTGTAAGATACAATCTCTCGAGCTAAGTTGGGAGAGAGTGTAGAATGGTATGATATCAAGAGTTCTTCTAGTTTAGAAAGAACATCTTAATGATGCTTGTAAAGAAGAATTTGGTTTGATAGCAAATTAAAAGTGAAAGTGAAATCCAAAGAGGGATAGAACAAAGAAGAAGGAAGAGAGTGATAGAGAAGAAAAGAGTGTCATAGCAAAGAGAGTTGAGGGTCAAGTAGGAGTGAAGAGTGGATAGAAAAGAGAGAGGAGTTTGGAGGGTTGAATGAGATTGATAAAGGAGAGAAGAATGTTAAGGAAGAGTAGTCATTGGAGGTGTACATGATAGAGGACCTTTTTATCTAGTGGGATGGCAACATTGCCATTATTAGGGTTGTGCTTTGTATTGGGCAAATATTATTGAGAGGTAATGTTCTTAATGTTCTTAATAGATGGTGCTCTCCTATGCTATCAAGTAGAGCTCTCCTAAGTCCCAAGTTGTCAAGGAATGGAGTTGTCTTAGGTCAAGAGCTTGGGATTATCCATGCTCTAGGTCAATTTACAAAAGAAGGTGAGTAATGAAATCAAAACATGCATGCAGAGTAAGCCTTGGAGTGGCAAGGTGAGCTAGAATGTGATAGTGACAGGTATGCATACATGTGAGAAGAAGACAATGAGTGTTTAGAAGAAGAAATAGATAGACATGAAGAATATCTCTTTGGTAGAAAGTCATGTTAAAGGCAAAGAGGAAAAAAGCACACTACAAGTAAATACATATATTACTTTTAATGGCAAAGCATGATCTTTGAACCTCTAAGGTTTGGTTAGTTTTGAAAGCTTCAAGTTAGTGATATTAGATTGGCTGTGGTTTTGAAACCCTTGTAATAAAGACAATTCTTTGAAAAGAGCCTTGATCTTATGTCTGTATTGTGTGTATATATTAGTTGGTGTTGGTATTATGAGTGTTTTGCTCTACACTATGAAATTCATCTTAACTACATGATACTAAGATATTAGCATTTGTAACTGAAAGAAGGTATAACCAGTCCAAAGACATTGGTATATGTAATAGAAATAAGGTATAAGCAATGTATATTTAAGTGTATTAAGCCAAGAAAGTAAAGAAAGAACAAAACTTTAATTGAACAAATTTAGAAATTTAACAACTTAGAGCTACTATATAAACACATATTTCTCTATCTGAAAGCTTGTACGACATGACGGTGTACCCATATTTCTCTAGCTGAAAACTTGTGTGGCATGAGGGTATACTCATATTTCTCTAGGTTGTCATTGTATGCAAAACCAAATTAGTATAAAAATAGGAGTACCGTTGTTTGCTTCTTGGAGTGATTGCTATAGGAAAAAATTGATAGTGTACCAAGAATGAATGTGAAGTAAAATCCTTTTGCTTTGAGGTGATTCCACATATGTATTACTAGAGTTTAGAAAGTTTATGAATCATAAAAAGGTTTTGCTCTCCACCATGAAGTTCATGTTAACTACATGCTACTAAGATATTAGTATTTGTAATAGAAATAAGGTATAAGTAATGTATATTTAACCAAGAAAGTGAAGAAAATATCAAAAGTTTAATTGAAAGCATTTAGAAATTTAACAGCTTGGAGCTAATACAAACACACATTTCTCTAGCTAAAACTTGAATTGAGTGAGCGGTATACCTATTTTTGTTTAGTGTAAAATTTGTATTAAGTGCATGGTGTCATTGTATGGAAAACCATATTACTGTAAAAGGATAGGTATATTGTTGCTTCTTGGGGTGATCATGATAGGAAACAGTTGTTATTGTACCGAAATTGAATACAAAGCAACATCCTTTCTCTGTGTAGCAACTTCTCCTATATGTTAGGAGAGCTTAGGAAGTTTATGAATCACAAAAGAGCATTTAAGATCTTCAAGAGAGTTCCAAGAGTAGAGTGGAAGAAGAAAGGGAGTCTAGATTGAAGAGTGTTTCAATGTAGATAGGAGGAAGTAATGAAATTTTGGAAATCAAGAAGCCAATTGGTGGAGCAGACGATGAATTTAAAAACCCAATTGTTTACAACTCAGAGTTTCAAGAGTGATCCATTGAGCAAGAAGGAGAAAGGAAAGAGATAAATTTCAAAAATCAATAAAAGGCAAAGTAGAAAATGAAATTATTATTTACACGACAACAAGACAAAGAATCCCAGTAAAAAGGATGATATAAGGAAAAATAGAGGAGGAGTATAAAAATTTGTAAATTCTTTGCAAGGTTTAATTCAAATTTTTTCGGACCTTGTATTTCTCTTGCCATATAGAATTAATTTTAGAGCTATCTAATCACATTCCTTGATAATTTATTCATGTCAAAGCTCAGCCTTGATTTAGGCCATCAAGTTTCCCATATGCTAGAAAGCAAAAATGGCTTCATAGAATGTTTTGTTGGGTTTTTATGTTTTTTATTATGTTTATTTGATGGATAGTGGATGAAAATTTAACAAGTAGCATAAACTTACCATTAAGAACCCACTAAAATAATTATTGGAATGCCCTTATGCATATTGACCATCAAGAATGTTTATAGATCATTCATTTTTGCTGGGGTCTTTTTTACAATCTCTCACACAAAAGTATTCCTTGAATACTAATTGATGTAAGGTTATGGACTTGATATAGGCCATAAATTTTTCTATATGCAAGAAAGCAAAAATGGCCTATGAGAATGGTTGGATACCCATGAAAAAATATATGAGCATTTTAATTGTCTAATACACTTAGTTTGTAGGTAATGGATGATAATTTTATGTGTAGTCATACCTTACCCATAAAGAATCCATAAAATGATTATTAAAATGCTCACATGTGCATGGATCAAACCATTCATTTTTATTGGGCTTTTTTCTTATAAAAACTCATCCAAAGTTTACAAGGATTGCCAAAGTCTTGTAATGAAAGAATCAACTATAAATTACGGAGTTCAATCCCTCAATATACTCTTAAAGAATACTAAGAGGTTTCAGACTTAGCTATTTTGAGCTTCAAAATATTTTTTTATGTGCATTCCATATTAAATTTTACAGATTTAGATTTGAAAATTACAAATGTTGTATGGGTAGAGTACACATAGCCATAAATTTTTGATTGGTCATGAAAATCATGACACATATCTTTTCAGAGGACATTTATGGTGTTTTGTAAAAAATAATTCCATGTTAATAATACTAATGCAATTTTGAATTTAAATATAGGCCATTTTTGAAAATTTATTTAGCTATGCCATATCATTACTTGTCCATTTAAACCTACTTCAATATCAACATTAGCCAATTGCTTTGCTATTGAGATTTAAGTAGCTTGTGGGTTTGAGATTGAGATTAAGCATAGTTAGAGATTTAGTTATCTAAAGAGGTCAATATATATCACTTATAAGATGTAGTTATCTAGAAGGCTTGATAGACATAACCCAAATTGTCATGCCTAAATAATTGAACTATGCTCCAAAAAAGAATTATAAAATGCATGAGACAAATTTTGACAAATTAAAAATAAAGTGATTTGTTTAATGAGATAGATGAGGATGTTTGGAGCTTGGAGGAAAAAGAGAATTTTCAATTGTTAAGGAGGTAGTGCAATTTTGTTGATGATACAAAATATTTGCAAGATAGAATCCAATGTTGTAAAAGACCAAGACCAAGGAGCAAAATACTAGAATGGAAGATCACATTGGGACAATTGAATGTGGGTAAACTTTGAATACCTAACATGAGCTTTTGCTCTTGTATTTATAGGGATCATACAAGGTTCTTGAGAAGCTTTTTTGAGCTTCTTTCTTGGAGTGCAAGCCAAGTTAATTGGGAAACTTTTCAAGAAGCTTCCTTCTAGAAGCTGCTTACTTGGCATGTAAGCTAAGCTAGTTGGAAAGCTTCTAGAAGCTTCCTTCTAAAAACTACCTACTTGGGGTGTAAGCTAAGCTAGCCGGGGAACTTCCCAAAAAGCTTCTAAGATACTTTTGGAATATTCTAGGCTAATTTATCTAATTTGCTACTTTGTTAGCCCTACTAACTTCATCATTAAAATCCCATATTGTTACATATTCCACCACCTCATTCCCCTGATCAGTCTGCTCCACCAACTCCATCTAGGTGAGTTTTTGAGGTTGCATATTCCTAAGTGGAAATTAAGCAATGCAATATCTAACTTGACGACAATAAAAACAACCACTATTTTGTTGCAATCTTTATTTATCCGTTGTATTAAGTGGTCTTTTTTAGATAGCATCAACCTTATTGGTGTTAGCTCCTCCACCCATGCATAGTGTACTAGTAGGCTTTGTGTAGGTTGAGGTCAAGACCAAATTGTTGCAACCAAGGAATCAAACCGCTCAGCCAATTGCATGGTTTCTTCTATGTTTTGTGGTTCCAACATGGTCATCTCCAATTTGGTTTGTGACTTCAAGCCCCTCACAAATTGATCCAAAACTTCACCTTCTTGTATATCTAAAATCTATATGATGATTTTTTGAAATTGCATGATGTAGCTCCTTAAAGAGCCAATCTATTTCCACTCTGCCAATTTATCTTGTGCGGCTGAGGTGGCATTTATAGTTTGAAATTGATCAAGTATTATATCCTTGATTTCTACCTATGTCAATATTGGTACAACAAATTTTCATTCAGCTTGCTCCACTTGGAATTGCCATCAAAGTTTTGCCACACCAATTGGCTAGAAGCCAAGAGAATCTATTTTTGTTTATTTTGAATATTAGTAGCTTTAAAGTAACAATTGTAGTCAAACACAAAATTCTCCACTATGCTTGAAAGATTCTTGCCTTCAAACACCTTGGGTTTTGAAAATTGAATTCAATCTTCTCCATCTCAAATGGATGCTCTCTCTATATGTTATTGTTGTTGTTGGTCCGTTCATCCAACAATCAAGTAAGGTGCTCAATTTGTTGCTACATAATAATGATAATGTCTAGTATTGCCGCCATGGCTACTACTCTATCCAACTACTCCAAATCTATCTAATTTATTAACACATAAATACAACAAGTTCACCATTCTACATTAGTTACAACCAAAAGTATCAAGGGTTCCTCAAACAAGGTGATCATATGTAGAAAATCTTGCCTAAAGCGCAAGGTGATGAATTGTGTGAAATGATGCTTGGGTTGAACTTGGACACAAAAATCCCAATGGTTTGGTGAAAGTGGATTTGGTGGTCCATAAATTCCATCCATTCCATTCCTACTCTGATATCAATGTAAAAGACCAAGACCGAGGAGAGAAATAAGAGAATGGAATACCATATTGGGACACTTGAATGGGGTAAACTCTGAATACCTAGCATGAGCTTTGCTCTTGTATTTATAGGGATTATACAAGGCTCTTGAGAAACCTCTCAAGACGTTTCCTTGAGTTGTTTTCTTGGAGTGCAAGCCAAGTTAATTTGGAAGCTTCTCAAGAAGCTTCCTTTTAGAAACAGTTTACTTGGCGTGCAAGCTAAGCTAGTTGGAAGGTTCTAGAAGCTTCCTTCTAAAAGCTACCTACTTGGGGTGCAAGCTAAGCTAGCCAAGAAGCTTCATAGATACTTTTGGAATATTCTAGGCTAATTTGTCTAATTTGCTACTTTGGTAGCCCTACTTACTTTGTAGTTAAACTCCATCCTTTTACAAATGTGCTTGTTGTATTGAATTCCTAAATTATTTGTGGATTAGATCCCACTACCTTTAAAGAGTTAATTATGATTGCTGTAGCTTTGTTCAATGCATTGGTAGATACCCTCAAAGAATATTTTGTATTTAGAAATGCATAAAAAATAAACAAGACTCTCATGTTGATGCAAGTAGCACTTGCTCTTTATAGGTTAAGGCACCACTGTAATGGAGCAAGCATTGCAAGAGGGTGAAATATTTAGAGATTAGTGTTGGATCAACTACCAAATTTATGCAATGTGTTATGAAAACTATCTATTGCACTTTAAGAAAGGAAGTCAAATGGCATGATAAAGAGAAGAAAGCACAAATCTATTTTGTGTTTTGCCAAGAGAGGATTTCTTGGGCATGTAGGTTTAGTAGATGGTACTTTATTTTGCCTCTCTCATGATGGTGAGATTAATTTTAGTAGAAAAGGATTCTACTCCTTCAATGGTCAAGTGGTGTGCAAAAATCAAAGAAGAATTATCTAGTTTGTAGGAGGTAAAATTTGATATAAGTCTCTTCAAATTTCATTGATTGTATTTAACTGAGTGTTTATTATCATTACTATGTTATGCTCTTTAGGGATGCACAATTCTTTTACAATTCTTGACATGGTATGCCTTAAGAAATCTATCCTTTTGTATGATCTAAAAAAAGAGGAGAATGTAATTTGTATGGTAAGCATCAGTTCTTGTTGAGTACACCCACAAGACACTCAATCACTTCTTTCAAGCAAGCATGAACTCAAGAGAAAATAGAATTCAACAAGTATTTAGCTCAAGATCAAGTGGTCAACAAGCACTCTATTGGTGGATTGAAATCAAGGCAGCATTCATTGAAACATATCAAGGTGAAACTCTATGACTCAAGTAGGAATGCACATATATTGAAGTGGATTCAATTTGTGTAATTCTTCATATTTTTTCATCAATAGAGTGGATGATTGGGGTGGAAGAAGATATTGATATAGTGGAAGCAACTAAATAAAAAGGTGATATGGAGTACCATGTAGAGAACAAAGAAGAGACTAGTACCTTTGCTATGAAAATTACCTTGATTTTTTAGTGCAAGAAAATGAGGTACTCATTGCAATGTAATTAATTTGAATACATTTGATAATATATTATTTCTATAATACCAAGAACTATCCATATCATCTAGATGTGAAATTTGGTTTGGTAACATCTAGAATGATGTTATATATGATGGAGAAAATAGATCAGATAGAAGTATCACCAAAAGAATATTTCTACAAATAGGGCAAAAATTGAAATAGACTTGAAAGCCTTAGAACCAATAGCTAGACATATGATTTAAAGGTGAGAATTGGTTTGGTAACATCTAGAAGGATGTTTCACATGATGGACTAAATAGATCATAAAGAGGTATCACCAAAAGTGGACTTCTACTAATAGAGTAAGAACCAAAATATCCTTGAAATCTTCAAATGCAATTTTGGAGACCTAAACGGATGAATTAGGCCTTGAAAATGTGCAGATCCCCCCTCCAATAGATGAAAGGTTGGCCTTCCCTCCTCCTGGTTTGTCTCATTAAGAGTTTTCCAATGGTACCTCTTCAACATGATTTTGAGATTTCTAGAGGAAGATTCCTTAAAAGACTCTTTGGTCAAAACTTGTTTGACCAACCAAATAGGACAAGGACCAACATGTCACCCATCCAAGTAAGTAATCCAAGGGTGGAGCTTGTTGACATGTCATCTATCTATGTGTCTAATCCTATGGTGGAGTTTCCTTGGAGGAGATCATCTTTATCTATATAATAAAGAGAAGGTGCTCCTTTGGAGCATTGGAGTTTGAGTCTGAAACTTGTGTCTATGATTCCGTACTATCCTTGCAACATTACAAAGGTATCAAAGTAGGTGTTTCAATACAAGAGAGTGGATCACCCCTCTTGGAAGAACATGGGCTTTTGAGATTGAGTAATTTTGGAGTGAAAATCCGTAGAGAAATTGATAGGATAGAAGTGTTTTAGAAAGAGGATGGGATGGAAGCTCTTGGAGGACAATTTCATACACCTTGTTTTCCATTTTTGAATCCATTTACATCAAGGTCATGTACATTCAATGAGAGCAAGAGCAAATATACCTTGTTTACCATTTTGGAGCAAAGTTCATGGACATAATGATGAGTTCATTAAACTTGGTGATTCTACCTGTAGTGGTTTACAATAAAGAGTGGGATTTGACAATCTACATTTTTTTGTGATGGATTTGAATGTTCCAAATCCTCTCCCTTTCAACACTCAAGTAGAAATTTGTTATCTAGTGAGACCAAAAGTGATGTTTAGAGATTTCATGGTCAGGAATTTTAGTGAGGAATATTTTCAATAAGTGATAACTTTTGAGGTCCCAATGATAGTCCCAATAGTTTGTGCACTATCTACAATGATCATATTAACTCTCTATTGAAGTAGAAAATAGCAATTAAGTGTTATAGGAACTATGGATCCATAGTTGCACGAGCTGGTGCAAGGAATGCAAGGGATGTTGAAATTTTTTTGAGAGATTAAGATAACCATGGTGGCATTACAAAGTCAAGTGTAGACCCTCATGAATGATCAAGCAATGCAAGAAGAAGAATCATCTCAAAACCCAATACATGTGATTGAAGTACTTGGAGAAGCACTTGTGCCTACGAACCTGGTCAGTGATGAAGCCCCATTGCTACTCTGGATGAAGAAGACCTGCAACATTGAGCCCTACAAGGTGCAGCATATGATGGGAGTAGTGGAGAACTGGATCTCAAGAATGAATTGATATATCTGATTGTTCTTAACATAGATCATTGAGCATGCTACAAGCGTGTTTGCATGTGGGTACTTGACCAATAAAGCCCTCACATGGTATGATGCTTGGGAACAATCCATGATGGCAAAGAGAAGGGAGGCCATGTGGATAGCAATGCAAGAAGGATAACTAAAGAATTTCCAATTGGTGGATTTTGTGCAGATGGCCCGGATCGAACTATGGGGATTGACACATAAGAATAATGTACAAGAGTATGTGGAGGCATTTCTAGATCTACAAGTTGCAATAACCAACATGAGTCCAGCAGAGGCTTGTGATAATTTCAAATGAGGGTTGAAGGAGTGGATTTGCCAAGAAGTCATGGTACAAAATCCTCACATGATATTTGAAGCCATTGCATGTACGCAAAGAATAGCAAGTGCATTGGGTAGAAGTGGAGTAGTTCCATCTCAACATTATCGGGCAGAAATGCCACACATGAGTGGATCAATACCAATGGAATTGGGCAACCTTTGGTTTTGAGACCGAGGAGCACAACCACTTCAAGGAAAGCAGGGACAAGTAGAAGACTAGAGAGAAGGAGTCCCATGACGAGAAGGAACTCAAGGAGAACAATGCCATTGTTACAACTGTGGCCGTATTGGGCATATATCTACCAATTATTATGCTCATCTCTTTAGCATTATTGTGCTCATCTCTTTATTGTGCCCATCTCTCTCATCATCTCTTCATACATGTAATCTTTGAATCACATAGAGAGACGCATTGAAAAGGAAGAGATGGAAATCACTTCAAAAAACAAAGATCACTAGTAAATGTACCTCATGGCCTTATTGGCTCAATAAGGAAGCAAAAAAGTGAGGGAAGGAAGGAAAAAAGCACGCAAAGGTCCCAAATGGCAACCTCACAATTGATTGTTGTGAGTGGAGTCCTAGAAGGCAATCAAGTAAGAGTATTAATAGATCCAAGAGCAATAGAGAATTTCTTGTCTTGCTCTATTGCAATACGATTGAGAATGGATCTAGAGAGAGATGAGAGTGAAGAAGTAGAGTTACCTAATGGACAAACAAAGAGGATTGAATCATTACCTAAATGGGTAACACTCTTTGTAAGAGAATATCAAGAAGCAATTGAGTGGCGAGTGATACAATTAGCTCATCATGATGCAATCTTAGGCACGCCATGGATGGAGCATTACAACCTTATGGTAGATTGGAGGAAGAAAGTAGTGAGAACTCACCAATGGTTGATCATTTGGGTTAAAGAAAAATCATATATGCAAGAATTGCCTCTCTATATAAAAGGGACAACAACTATCTATAAGACAGATGTTTTATGGGTCTAATAAGAGAAGTTTAGAGTGCACAACTTGATAGACAAATTCTTGAGAAATTGAAGGATGTGGTAAATGAGTTTCAAGATGTCTTTCCAAATCTACCCTCAAGATTACTATTAAAAAGGAGAGTAGATCATAAAATTGACACACTCCTTGGGAAGACACCTCCTTGTAAGGCCCCATATTGCTATCACCTTGGAGGAATATCAGCCCATATCAATTGGAGGAGTGTAAGACTCAAACTGAGAATATGCTATAGAAAGGGTTCATTCAACCCAACATATCACCATATGGGGCTCCTATCTTGTTTGTGAAGAAGAAGGATGGTACAATGCACATGTGCATTGACTATTGGGGTCCCAATTAGCAAACAGTGAAGAACAAATACCCCTTACCTCGCATGGATGACTTGTTTGATCAACTTAATGGAACAAGACATTTCACCAAATTGGACTTTCAAAGCGGCTACAATCAAATTCAAATTGTAGAGGAGGATGTGTACAAAACTACCTTTTGAACCAAGTATTGCCACTTTGAGTATCTTGTGATAATGCCTTTTAGCCTCACCAATGCACCTACCACTTTCATGAGTCTAGTGAATGACATATTTCATCTATATTTGGATAAGTTTGTTATCATCTTCTTGGACAACATCTTAGTATACAATAGCACAATCACGGACACAAACAACATCTACGAGAAGCCCTCTAGATTTGAAGAAAAAATTGATTGTAGGCCAAAATCTAAAAGTATGAGTTTGGAAAGTGTGAAGTAGACTACTTGGGGCATAGAGTAAGTGTAGAGGATATTTAAGTATTGATAGATAAAAAAGAGTTAATTCAAAAATGGAGTGCCCCATAAGATCAAACTCAACTCAAGAGCTTATTGGAGTTGATAAGATTCTATTGTTGATTTGTCAAGGACTTCTCCAAGGTTGCAAAACCTTTAATGTCACTACTTGGCAAGGAGAAGAAGTGGGTGTGAGGAACTGCACAAGAGTTGGACTTTAAAGAATTGAAAGCCGCCTTGCTACATGCACCAATCTTGAAGTGGTATGATCTAAAACATCCAATCAAGTTGGCTATAGATGCATCAAGCGTAGCAATAGGAGCAATCTTACAACAAGAGTGGCATGACGGATAGCATCCAATTGCATATTTCTCTCAAAAGTTGTTACCGGTAGAGTGCAACTATCACACCATAAAACAAGAAGAGTATTGTCCTTGCAATTAAGCATTGGAAGCACTATTTGGGAGAGAAGGAATTTGTAGTAGAGTAGGCTCACAAACTTGGTCTACCTTAAGATGTAGAAAGATCCATCTTGGTGCTAGATTTAGTAGGTAGAGTGGCAACAATGCTTCAACATGACAATCACTTGCATGGAAGGTAAGAGTTAACTTGCAGATGCATTCACTTGCATGCCAATGGTAAACAATTTGGTGGTAGAGATTAAGATTACCCATAAAATCTGGCAAGAGATTATGGCTGCTACAAAAATTGATTCGTAGATTGTAGGATCGCAATCATCCAAAGGCGTCACTAGCACCCAAGGACTCACCTTGGTTGATGGCAGATTATGGATCCAAAATGTCCTGGATTACACACCATCATTCTAATGGAATGTCATGATTTGGCCATTATAGGTCATGTTGGAGTAGACAAGACCTTGGATCCAATCCGATGCCATTACTATTGGCCCAAGATGAGCAACAACATGATGGACTATGTGTCCAACTGCCTACTCTATCAAGAGAACAAAGCTTTTAATCAAGCTCCTATAGGGCTCCTTCAACCTCTCTCCACTCCTACACAATGTTGGGAATAGGTGAGTATGGATCTAGTCTATGAATTACCTAAGACCACCTCAAGATTTGACTCTATTATGGTCTTTGTGGACTGGCTTAGCAAAATGATTCATGTATGCCCTACCACCAAAGATGTGACCGCTCCACAACTAGCTCAATTATACTTCGATGTAGTCTTCTCTCACCATGGCTTGTTTCGAGTACTCATCACCAATAGAGGCACTCAATTCACCTATTGTTTTGGTGATCACTCTTTTGTTTCTTCAAAACCAAGTTGGCCATGTCCACAACTTACCACCCACAAACAAATGGACAAATAGAGCAAACTAATCACACTATTGAAGACATGTTGTGCGGCTTCACCTTAGAGGAGCAAGAGAAGTGGGACACCCTACTCCCCATTGGTGGAATTTGCTTACAACAATTTGGTGAATGCATCCACTCGTGTCACTCTGTTCTTCCTCATATAGGGTGAGAATTCCTTCACACCTTCTAGCTTGATGAAGATCCGTCTGGTGGCTACCAAGGTCAACGTAATCAACACATTTGTTTCTAGAATCCAACAAGGTGTGGAAAGTGCCAAGCACACATTGCAGATTGCATAAAATCAATAGAAGTAATATGACAATGCACACCATAGGCACATGGGGTTCAATGTTGGAGATCAGGTGTGGTTGTATACAACCAACCTCACATTAGTTGGCCCAAGTAAGCTCAACCCTTGTTTTATTGGACCTTTTTCTATTCTTCATTGAGTTGATGTTGTGGCTTATCACCTCGAGCTACCACCACACATGAAGATCCATCTAGTGTTCTATGTTTCCCTACTATGCACATATGCTCTCTGATTGGACCATTGTCATTCCATACAAGACATTTGACCTTGTCCAACATTTATTGATAGCATGGAGGAATATGAAGTAGAGTATATCCTCCAAAAATGCATTTGTGGTACTTGCCATTCGTGGGTGGACTATATGGTATAGTGGAAATATTACCTCCTCTATATGGCAACTTGGGAGCCTACTATCAATTTGACACATGCACAAGTGTTGGTGCAAGCATTTGAGCAACAATTGCACAATGAGGACGTTGTGTCTTAAAAGGAGAGAGTTTTGTAATACCAAGTGCTACCCATATGATCTAGATGTGAAATTCAATTTGGTAACATCTAGAATGATGTTATACATGATGGAAAAAATAGATCAGATAGAAATATCACCAAAAGAATACTTCTACTAATAGGGTAGAAACCAAAATAGACTTAAAAACCTTAGAACCAATAGCTAGACATATGATTTAAAGGTGAAAATTGGTTTGGTAACATCTGAAAGGATATCACACATGATGGACTAAATAGATCAGAAATTGGTATCACCAAAAGGGGACTTCTATTAATAGAGTAGGAACCAAAATATGCTTGAAATCTTTGAAGGCAATTTTGGAGGCCTAAACTAATGAACTAGACCTCAAAAATGTGCAATGCCCTCCCCTTAATAGAGGAAAGGTTTGCCTTCCTCCCTTGGTTTGTTTTGTTGAGAGCTTTCCAATGGTACCTCATCCACGTGATTCTGAGATTCCTACAAGAAGATTCCCTAAAAGATCCACTCTGGTCAAAGCTTGTTTGTCCAACCAAATAGGATTAGGACCAACATTTCACCCATCCAAGTAAGTAATCCAAGGGTATAGCTTGCTGAAATATCACCTATCTCTGTGCCTAATCCTATGGTGGAGCTTCCTTGGAGTAACTCCTCTTTGTCTACATAATAAAGAGAAGGTGCTCCTTTGGGACATTGGAGTTTGAGTGTGAAACTTGTGTTTGTGCATCTGTGTTTCTCTGCTATCCTCCCAACATTAAGATTTCACTTTGCAAGTTGATATCACAAGCTGATTGATTGATGGATTTGGTTTGACAAAACTCTTGATTGTTGTTGGAATTTCTTCTTTTGTTCAAATTTACTTGTTCTTCATATGTGCTTGGGAATATATTTTCTTGTTTGAATTAATAGGTGCTTAGGAGGTACCAACCAAGAATATAATTCCTTGAGGTCTTTAGATGTACTAAATGTCAAGATTTGATAGGAATTTTGTTTCCAAAACAAAAACAAACATTTTCACTATCCTTCTAAAGTTCTAAATGATAAGATGTATATTTTCATCCATTGACATTTCAATAGTGGAAGAAATAGCTATGTTCATACCACCACTTCTCATTATAAATTGGGTGTGTTTCTCTATACCTCTCCTTATAAATTCTATGTGTTTCTTTATGAGACCTCTTGTAGAATATCCAAATTATGAAATCTGAGTCAAGAGGCAAAATTTCATAAAAAAGGTATAGAGAGCCAAATTTCATTTCAATAGTAGGAACTGAAAAATATTATCATTGTCCTCAATCTTATTCTAGGTTACACATTTTTTTTGAAGAGAAGAGAAGATTGCTTAAGAGAGAAAAATTTTAGGGGGGGAAGAAGATGTTTGGCAAAGGATTCAATTGCCTATTTTTGTTTCACAAAGAGAACTAGTTTAGAAAACTCATATAAAATACGAAAGAGAAGTTCACAAGAAAATAAAATTTTTGAAGATAAAAAAATATAAGAATTGAGAGTGCTTTTGTAGAATCAAGGGGCTTTTCTATTGGGTTTCAAAAAAAGCAAAAGAAGGTATAGGGTTTTGGAGAATCAAAGAAAGCAATACCATAGAGAAATAAGATAAGGCATAGAGGGGTTTGGGAGAGATTGTTTTAGAAATTATAGGGAATTGAGAGAAGTGCTAGACAAATTTCTTGAAGAGGAATGGAGAGAAGAGAGAAGAGTGCCAAATTGAGGGTAAGATTGAGAGAACTCACATATGGTTTAGTAGAATTATAGAATTGTAGCAAGAGAAGACTGGTTGGGGTATCAATTAGACTACTTGTAAAGAAAAGAGTGAAAGAAGAGTCAAAGACAAAATGCAAATTTGGAGAAGCAAAATCATTAAAAATAGATAAGAAAATAGCAATGCAAGCATATCAGGAAATTCTTGAGGAGTAGAGGAGAGAAACAAATAAAGGACATTGGCTGGTAAAATTTAATATTGTGATAGATCATATGCCATTTATGGAATGGTATTGGATAGAGAAAGTGCAAATTAGAGCAGTAGCTGAAAAAATCCAAGAATAGATTTTGGATGCTCTTTGCTAAAGATTGCTCTTAGGATGGATTATTCCCACCATCATGTGAGTGAAGTGAATTCAATTGAATTAAAGTGTTATATGTTGCATTTTGAAATGTAGGTAAGAATTGAAATGTAGGAGCAAGAATGCAATTTTTTGAGATTTTTGAGTCAATTATTAAGCAACCCTATCCAATCCGTGCAAAATACCAAAGGTTTTCATGGATGGATGGAGTTTTGTGTGAACTCATGCATCAAAACTTTTAAGACTTTATGTAGTTCATTAGAATTCCTCATCTAGTGTTGTAACTTGTAACTTGTGATAGTAACGAGGGAGTCCAATAGTTTCTAGTGTTATGAAGGGTAAGTTACATTATAACTTGTGATAGTAATGGGTGACTAACAAATTTCTTTTATTATGATGTGTAGGTTTCATTGTGTATTGAGTTTGCACAGTCTTGGAACAAGGATACACATCAAGGGAGCATTACAAGGAGAGATTTAATTTTCACTATTTTAGAGGAGCAAGACAATTCCATATAGCATGGTTGAAGATTGGTTTCAATTAAGAGACCATACTATTAATGATATTTAGTAAGACATTGTGCATATTTTGCATTTTAGACTTTCTTCTAGATGCTACATTCTATTCTCATTCCATTTAAGCATCCTTGTGTAGTACACAAGAACATCATTTTGATAGTGAAGAGTAAGATAGAACAATCTACTATGGTGGACTATGATTGAGCAAAGCTTATATTACTTGCTGTTAAGGCCAAGTTGTAGTGCATTGGTAGTGTAACAATATGGAGTTTAGCGATGTAATTAGTGAGGCTAACAAAGCAAAGAATAAGCCAAATTAGCCTAGAATATTCTAGAAGCATCTAGGAAGCTTCTTGGGAAGCTTCCCAATTAGTTAACTTGCGCCCTAAGTAGGTAGCTTCTAGAAGCTTCTAACTAGCTTAGCCTGCACGCCACGTAGGCGGCTTCTAAAAGGAAGCTTCTTGAGAAGCTTCTTGGTTAACTTGGCTTGCACTCTAAGAAAGCGGCTCAAGGAAGCTTCTTAAGAAGCTTCTCAAGGGCCTTGTATGCTACCCATAAATACCAAAGCCAAAGCTCATGCTAGTCATTAGGAGTTTTACCTCATTCAAGTGTCCCAATGTGAGTTTCCATTCTACTATTTCTCTCCTCAGACTTGGTCTTTTACATTGGTATCAGAGCAAGAATAAGATGGATGGAATTTATGGACCACCAAATCCACTTCCGCCAAACCATTAAGATTTTCATGTCCAGATATTACCAAAGCATCATTTCACACAATTCATCACCTCGTGCTTTGTGTAAGATTTTCTACATATGATCACCGTGTCTGAGGAATCCTTGATACTTCTAGTTGTAACTTATGGAGAACGGTGGACGTGTTGTATCTATATGTTAATCAATTGAAGGTAGTGGAATAGAGTAGTAGCGATGGCGGCAATACCGGATGTTATCCTTACAATGAAATAACAAATCAAGCATCTTACTCAATTGTTGGATGAACGAGACTAGCAACAACGAGAAAATATAGAGAGAGTACCAGTTTGAGATAGAGAAGATTGCATTTGATTTCCAAAACCCAAGGTGTTTGAAGGCAAAAATCTTCCAAGCACAGTGGAGAATTTTGTGTTTGACTGCAAATGTTTCTTTGTAGCCACCAATCTTCAAGACTAGCGGAAACAAATTCTCTTGGCTTCTAGCCAATTGGATGGCATATCAAAAATTTGGTGGCAATTTAGAGTAGAGAGAGCTGAACAAAAAATTGTTGCATCGATTTTGACATGGGCAAAATTCAAGGATGCAATACTTGGTCAATTTCAAACTATAAATGCCACCCAATCCGTACAAGATAAATTGGTGGAGTTGAAGCAAATTGGCTCAATAAGAAGCTACATCACACAATTTCAGAAGAAGGTGAAGATCTGGATTGGTGGCTACAAAGAAGGTGAAGATCTGGATTGATTTGTGGCATGTTTCTTGAAGATTGGTGGCTACAAAGAAACATTTGCAGTCAAACACAAAATTCTCCACTTTGCTTGGAAGATTTTTGCTTGTTGAGACCAAGTTCCAACCAAGGAATCAAAATGCTCATCCAATTACATGGCTTCTTCTACGTTTTGTGGCTCTCGCATTTTCATCTCTTATTTGGTTCATGACTTCAATCCTTGCACAAATCAATCCAGATCTTCACCTTCTTGGACAAATCTTCAAGAAACATGCCACAAAATGTAGAAGAAGCCATGTAATTGGATGAGCATTTTGATTCTTTGGTTGCAACTTGGTCTCAACCTTGACCTACACAAAGCCTACCAGTACACTACGCACGAGTGGAAGAACCGATACCAATGGAGATTGATGTTATCCAATGGAGACCACTTGGTTCAACGGATAGAGAAAGATAGTGACAAAATGGAGGTTGCTTTTATTGTTGCCAAGTTGGACATCACATTGCTGAATGTCCACTTAGGAATGGGCGACCTCGACAAGTTGCCCAGATGGAGTTTGTGGCACAGAATGATCAGGGAAATGAAGAATCCTAGTAGGAGATTTTGAGCCGCCTACTAGGAGCTTGATTAGCTCCAATGGGATTGAAGGCTCGACCTATGCAAGTTTGCTTCACTTGCAAGGTACAATATTTAGTTGTAGGATTTTGGTTGATTCTGGAAGTTCAGAGAATTGCATGTCTATGCAAGTAGCAAAAGAATTGGTTATTCTTATCAAGCCAGTGTTTGGAAGTAGTTTGATGATGGTGGATGGTAGAAAGGGTTCTACATTTTGCACCTCACATCATGTTACCTTCAAGATTGGGAAGGAGTATTTGGAGTGTATGAGGTTTGTAGTGGCACCTCTACACTATGATATCATTCTGGGTCTACCTTGTCTTGAATGTCATAGGGTTCAATTTGATTGGACCCGACAAAAAATTAAAGTACAACACCAATGTAGGAAATTCTGATTAGGTTGTCTGGCACCTCTAAGTAAGATACCTAAGAATAGTCAGTCCCAAGATGAGAAGTTTGTTGAGAAGGTAGCCATAGAGCAAATCTGGAAGGGAGATGAGTCCCAAGATGGGAAGTTTGCCAAGAAGGCAACCATGGAGCAAGCTTGGAAGAGAGATGAGTCCCTAGAAGGGAAGTTTGTTAATGAAGTAGACAAAGAGCAAGCTTTGGAAGAAGATAAGTCTGTATTTGCGGTGTGGATCAAACCAATTGCACAAGAACAATCTGAGGAGGGCCAAGAGCCTCATCAGGCAATAGTTGATTGGATAGTTTAGGAGTTTGCGGATGTGTTTGCGGATGATCTGCCAAAGGGATTACCCTCCAATCAAAGTATGCTCTTCAAGATCAAGTCATTGCCAAGGAGTACTCTAGTGAGTAGATTGATCTTTTGGCTCTCACCAAAGGAGTTGGAGGAGTTGCGAACAACACTTATAGAGTTGTTGGAGAAGGATTTCATATGACATAGTACCTCTCCTTGGGGAGCACTAATACTATTTGTTTGAAAGAAGGATGGAGGACTTCATTTTTATATTGATTACCGTGGGCTCAATAAGCAAACCGTGAAGAGTGCATATCCCTTGCCTTGGATTGATGACCTGCTTGATCAACTAAGTAGAGCATGCTACTTTTCCAAGCTGGATCTTTGCAACGGCTATTGGCAAATTCCTATTGAAGGAGAGGACGTGCAAAAGACTGTCTTTCACACAAGGTATGGGCATTTCAAGTGGAGAGTTCTACCTTTTGGACTCATTAATGCTCTAGCAATCTTCATGGATAAGATGCATCAGGTGTTGGAGGGACTATTGGATTGGTCCGTGGTGGCGTTCTTGGATGATATCTTAATCTATAGCAAGATAGAGGCAGAACATGTGAATTATGTACGAGTAGTCCTAAGACGACTACGATAGTGGAAATTTTATTGCAAGAAGTCAAAGTGTGCCTTTTGGTAGAAGGAGGTTACCTTCTTGGGTCATAAGATCTCATCAGAGGGGATCAAGATGGAAGAAGAGAAGATCAAGGCCATTACTGATTGGCCTACCCCAAAAGATGTTATAGAAGTACGAACATTCAATGGATTGGCCAATTTTTATTGACAATTCATCCACTATTATGCTCATGTGGCTGCACCATTGACTTATCTCTTGGGAAAGAACTTGAGCTTCCAATGGACCACAAAGAATGAAGAAGCATTCCAAAAGTTAAAAGCATATGGTGTCTTCAAGACCCATTCTTCAACCATATGATCCTCAACTACCTTGTGTCGTTGATTTTGATGCTTCTAACTTTGCAATTGGAGTTGTGTCACAACAAGAATTTCTAGGTGGACTATATCCTGTTGCCTTTGTGTCTTGCTGACTAAATACAGCTGAAAGAAATTACTCTGCTTGAGAGCGGGACAACTTGCAATGGTATATGCCACCAAGGTATGGAGGCATTATCTCTAGGGGAAACAAGTGATCATGCAAACTGATCATAAGCCATTGTTGCAGACCTTACACTTGGAGTACATGAAGAGTCGATGTCATCAATGAGAAGAGCAACTCCAATTATTTGACATCAAACTTGAGTACAAACCAGGTCGGTTCCATGTCATTCCTGATGCTTTGTCACAAAGACCTGATTTGAAGTCTCTTCCTCTCATCGCGGCAAAAATTATGATGGTGTCAATTGACCCCAAGATCCATAACAAGTTTTGGTTAGCTCTACAATAGGATTCCTTCTTCCAAATGGTACATGGTTGTCTAACAATAGGTGACAAGGAATACAACACCTTCTCCTTCAAGGAAGGCCTTCTATTCCATGTGGACCGGATCTATGTTCCAGCCAAAAGGTGATCTCCGACTTGTGCACCTTTAGGAAGCCCATAATTTACCAATAGTTGGTCACATAGGGGTGGACAAGACCTTGGGTACCCTCCAATGCCAATGGTGGTGGCCCAACATGACACAAGATATTTGGGAGTTTGTCCAATTGTGTGAGAGTTGTCAACGCAACAAGGCTAGTAACTAGAAGCCGAGTGGACTCCTTCAGCCACTTCCCATTCCAACTACTTGTTGGGAACATGTGAGCTTACTTGTTGTGAACATCACCGCCTTGCCCAAGACACAACAAGGTCACACAACAATTGTGGTGTTTGTAGATAAGCTTAGTAAGCAAATCCATTAGGCACCAACGGTTGATATTGTGGATGCTCCAACCTTGGCGCACCTCTACTTCAATAATGTATTCAAACATCATGGGATGCCACGTGTATTCATCTCCGACCGTGATCCTTGCTTCACCAAAAAGTTTTGGCAAGTCCTCTTCCAAAAGACTTGGCACCAAGCTTGCTTTGTCCACAGCCTATCATCCTCAAAATGATAGACAAATTGAACGTGCATATTGCACCTTGGAAGATATGCTTTGTGCCTTCATCAACATTCACCATACCGATAGGGATGAATATCTTGCAGCTGCGGAGTTTGCATACAATAATTCTAAATAGGCAAGCACCGGATTCTCTCCTTTCTCTCTCAATTTTGGCCAAGATCCGCTTGTCCTAGATTCTCTTCTTGCTCCTCCTCCATCTCAGGTCCCTCATACTTCAACCTTCTTGACCACCATATCCAAATCTCTCGAACAAGCCAAATCTCACCTCCTTGTAGCTCAGAATCATCAAAAACAATATGCGGACCACCATTGTCATGATCTCACCTTTGAAGTTGATGATAAAGATTTGTTATCCTCTAGTAATCTACCCCTCCCACTTGATACCCAAGTTTGTAAACTTGCCATTAATTGGATTGGACCTTTTGATGTCACCCAAATTGTCTCTCCTATTGCTTATCGACTTGCCTTACCTTGTCATATGTGCATCCATCTTGTCTTTCATGTTTCCAAGTTGAAATCCTTTGATCCTAACCCCTCTTCTTTTTCCTCTCAAGTCCAACTTCCTCTTCCTCCTATCCCTATCAATGGTCATGAGGAGTATGAAGTTGATTGTATCCTTGCACGTCGCCACATCCAACGAGGACGCCGACAACATACATAGTACAAGGTCCTTTGGAAAGAGTATCCCCTTCATGATACCACATGAGAACCTCTTTCTCACCTCCAAAACGCACAGACGGCCATCTAGGAGTTTGAAGCTTCAATGGCAACGAGGACGTCACCAACTAGCTTTGGGGGAATATGTAACAATATGGAGTTTAGCAATGTAATTAGTGAGGCTAACAAAGTAGAGAATAAGCCAAATTAGCCTAGAATATTCTAGAAGCATCTAGGAAGCTTCTTGGGAAGCTTCCCAATAAGTTAACTTGCACCCTAAGCAGGTAGCTTCTAGAAGGAAGCTTCTAACTAGCTTAGCTTGCATGCCAAGTAGGCGGTTTTTAGAAGGAAGTTTCTTGAGAAGCTTCTTGGTTAACTTGGCTTGCACTTTAAGAAAGAGGCTCAAGGAAGCTTCTTGAGAAGCTTCTCAAGGGCCTTGTATGCTACCCATAAATACCAAAGCCGAAGCTCATGCTAGTCATTGGGAGTTTTCCTTCATTCAAGTGTCCCAATGTGAGTTTCCATGCTCCTGTTTCTCTCCTTGGACTTGGTCTTTTACAGGTAGCTTCACCACTTGGATTGTAGACGCTTTTGTATGACTCATACAGGGCAAGTTCTCACTCACTTGTTCATGGAGAGAGGATTTGCAAGTGAGGATGAGGTGGTGTATGGCCCTATAGTAGCAAATTAGGTTTATGGCTATGAGCATAAGGATGATAGAGAGGAGGCATTTGATGACAAAGGTGAGTGAGAGTTGAGTTGCATAGAAGTTTAGAGTTTACTTAACATGTATTTGTATCTCCTTCTATATATATATACTTGTATTTATATTTATTTATATTTATTTATATTTATTTATATTTATTTATATTTATTTATATTTATTTATATTTATTTATATTTATTTATATTTATTTATATTTATTTATATTTATTTATATTTATTTATATTTATTTATATTTATTTATATTTATTTATATTTATTTATATTTATTTATATTTATTTATATTTATTTATATTTATTTATATTTATTTATATTTATTTATATTTATTTATATTTATTTATATTTATTTATATTTATTTATATTTATATTTATTTATATTTATTTATATTTATTTATATTTATTTATATTTATTTATATTTATTTATATTTATTTATATTTATTTATATTTATAGAGCATGGTTTGGGTGGTTATGATAGTTTAAGGGTTAAATCTGAACTCATGGAGGTGCTTATGAATTGACCTTATTTGATATGATATGAGATGGATGAATGTTCTTTGGTGGTGAGATTCTTGTGTATGATAATGTTGAGAATTTGTGTACAGATCATGCTCACTCTCCATACTCTCTCTCTTTCCATGAGAGTGCTCCCCATTTTGTTGATCCATTAACCATACCACCACCAAAAGATTTGAGTATACCTCCAGAGGAGCATTTTTGTAGTGAGAAGGATAGTAAACTAGTTGAGCCTGAATTGATGGTGAGTACTCAAGAGAGAAGACTAGTTGAGAGGGAAGTGTAGTTGCATCTAGAGAAGCATAGACTAGTTGAGGAGGAATTTATAGTGAGTATCTATGAGAAGAGACTAGTTGAGAGGGAGGAGCAAATGAGGTTAGAACAACATATTTTGTTTGAGAAGGAGAGAAAATTTGTAGAGTAAGGGATGCATTTCTCTATAGAGGAGAGTGCACTTCAGGATAGGTAAGTTGTATTAGTTAGGGCTATTAGGGAAAGAGAGTAGGAGAGAGCACGATTGAGAGAGTGACCAAGTTGGATAGCCTTATATCATTGATAGAGTTGAGAGGATGGTTGAGTTGGGTGGACTTATTAGGGATAAAGAGTTGATGGTGGAGGCATATAGACTTTAAGAGAACTTTTATGGTAGAGGGTTTAGTATTATTATGGAACTTTTGGAGAAGACCTACCATATTTACATGAGGTGAGGACTCAACTAGACACTCTCCATAGCTATATGAGGAGGTTCATGACAAGGCTATTGTAACAATATAGAGTTTAGCGATGAAGTCAGTCAGGCTCATGAAGTAGCACATAAGACAAATTAGCCTAGAATATTCCAGAAGTATTTAGGAAGCTTCTTGGGAAGCTTCCCGATTAGCTTAGCTTGCACCTTAAGTAAGTAGCTTCTAGAAGGAAGCTTCTAGAAGCTTCCAACTAGCTTAGCTTGCACGCCAAGTAGGTGGCTTCTAGAAGGAAGCTTCTTGAGAAGCTTCCTAGTTAACTTGGCTTGCACTTTAAGAAAGCGGCTTGAGGAAGCTTCTCAAGGACCTTGTATGCTACCTATAAATACCAAAGCCAAAGCTCATGGTATGCTAGGCATTCGGAGTTTTCCTTCATTCAAGTGTCCCAATGTGAGTTTCCATTCTCTTATTTCTCTCCTCGGTTTTGGACTTTTATAGCTACCCAATGGTTGGAGTAAGAGATGTTACAATACTCTTGATGTGAGGACTTCAATTGATCATGGTAGGATAGGATCTAATGGTCATGGTGGAGGAAGATCTTGGAGAGATCTACCTTTTGTTTTGAATATGGGGACTCAAACCACCATTGAGATAGTTTATGCATCACCCTATTGATGTTATACATCATTCTCTTGATGTGGAGACTCAAACTTATGATAGAGACCATGGTAGAGATTGTGAGACTATAGCTACCAAAAATGATTCATCTTATGGTCAGCGTCAACCTAGTGAGACTAGAGCTACATTGGTGGGGAGATCATAGACTTTTTTTATTGGATGAGCCTCTTGTGCAAGTCAAACTTTCTTGACTCTCATTGTGGGTTGAGGGAGTAGCCTTATTTGCATATAGTGGAAGATATTATGTCTTTGAGACCTTTTATTGGTGATGATCTTGCACTCTCATTGCATTTTGAGAGTATTTAACATGAGGCTCTGTAGCTTCAAGTGAGGAAGTAGTCTTTGCAAGATGAGTTATTTAGACTCTTTCAATTGAGAGAGAGGATGAGCTCCTCTAGAGCTTTCATCCCACACATACTTTTCCACATTGATTTGAGGAGTATTCTAGTATTGGATGTGAGTTGTTTGGCAAACTTGAGATTTCATAAGAGACCTCTATTCTTGGAGTTGTTTGCTAAGACCACGAGGAGAGGATGGCATTAATACAATAGACTCTTATATATTATATTTATGATGGATATTGTTTTTATAAAATATGAGAGATTATTGGCTAGAATTTGGCCTATGTGATTTCACACTAGAGTAGGGTTATGGTTAATGTCATGTAAGCCGCATATATATACATGGTTATTGCCATGTGCATCATATCTGCCCTATCTACAAGGGCAAAGCTTATCCTTAAAGCCATTGATGGTTTCATGAATTGAACTCACAATTCAATTCATGTTTAGGAAAAAGAGCAAGGAGAAGATGGAGTCAAGTATGGAAGATGAGCCAATTGAGAAATACAATGTTAAGTTAAACAATGAGCAAAGAGAAGAGATCATGACAAAGAAGAGGCTCAATCCACGTATGAAGTAAGACAAGATTCTTGAATGGATGAAGGAATAGGTTTGAGTGCAAGTTAGGCAAGCTACCATTTGAACAATCATAGTGAAAAGTATTGGCAAAAATATTGGTATGTTGGATGGTACTGCAAAGAATAGAATATACAAAGAATTTGTTTAAGACTCAAAAAAACTCAGAAGGTGTTAGCAAAATGGACCAAGCTTCATGTAAATCTTTTGAAGGTGCCCATATAGACAACAGATAATAACATCCTCAAGCAAAATCTGGAGTTCCTAGGTATGCTTACCCATTAAGAGTTGGCAGTGAAATGTCAAGCAAAGTTGCATTATTTTGAGATTGACATTGCATTAGCAAATTAGGTGCTTCAATGTTAGTTGTGCAAGGTAACTATAAATGGCCATCTTATTTAGGCTAAAGCAAACCAATTGGGAAATAGCTTATAGATCTTGGTAGTTGCAAAGCCCCAATTCTCTATTGAATGGCTAGACAAGTTTTAGAAAAGACAAAATTGGGGTAGTTTTGCTCCCATGGTGCAAGCGGGTCAATGGATGTATTTAGACATAGAAATGGAACATTTGCAAGTCCAACAAAGTATAGAAAATTTTCCCCTTTGTGATACTTTTAATATGGATGAGACATGCATTGTCCATTTAATGGCATTGGATAGAATGATTGTAGCTCATCAATTAGAGGGTTTTAAAAAGAATAAGATCCAAATAACAAATGCAATTACTTATAATGCTAATGGTAGTGAAAGGCTGCCAATCTTGTTTATTGGAAAAGCAAAGAAGCCTTGTGCTTTTGGAAAGAAGTTTGGAGAACAATTGGAGTAGGTTCTATTATAGTTATGATGGGAAAGCTTGGATAATAGGATCGCTTTTTCAAGAGTAGCTTGTGAAACTATACGCAAAAATAGAGCAATAAAGTATTCACATGTTATTTATTCTTGATAATATATGTTTGCATGTAAATGAGAATTTGGTTCTCAAGCACATTACAATTCTTGCCATCAAACACAACGTAAAAATTCTAGCCAATGGATGTTGGGATTATTTCAGCCTTTAAGCAGTGTTATAGGAATCTCTAGCTTGAGGAGGCATTGCATCATGATGAAGCTGTTGAACATGACATCTACAAGGAGAACCAACTATAAGGAATGTGGTTGTTAGTTGAGGCAAGGGTGGGGATCAATGCACAAACCATAAAAAACTACTAGTGACATTGTGGGTTTCTTAGTGAGACAAATAAGGATGGGTGGCTGGTGGAAAAAGAAGGAAAAGGAAAAGGAAGGACCTTCTTGAATATAAAAGAAGGTTAAGCAAACATCATAGAGTAGGCTCTTGATGAGCATCTCCAATGGCAAATTTCAATGCTCTATGTTTGTAATCCTATGAGCATCATCCATCTCCTTAATCCAAATGAAGAGGCAATTGTCTATGAAGAATTCATTGATGAAGCCTTGCTTAGGATGATGAAGAATGTTGAAAATGATGATGAGAAAAATGGCATGGATGAGGAGGAAGCTAGTACACCAATGTCCAATGTAGAATTGTTGCCTAACTCACATGTTATAATAAGAAACAAAGAGAGAATTCTTACTCAAATATGGAAATCTTATTAGACTATGATGCATGTAAAGAGAGGTTAGAGAGGAGGAACACAAAAAGAATGCTCAAGGTATTGAAAAATATATCAAATCATATTTTCCAATGTGAAATGTCTTGCCATGTTAATAAATGATAATTCTCCCAAAAACTACTTCATTTTCATAATTCACTTAAATTATATCTCATTTTCTTGTATAATTTATAAGAGTATAAAGAATATAAATCAGTAGCTTAGGAACAACATAGGTGGACAACTTGGCCATAAATTACAAGAAGATATAATCTATAAAAATATAAAATATAAGAGATTCTATTATATACTACATGTAGGAGTTTATGGTATATCCTATACCTTGGCATCGGGGAGTTTATGGAGTATTTTATCACACACTTTGAGGTTGTTCTTTGAACTAATGGTCCAAAGAGCTGAAGGAACTGTTGCAATCTATGTGGGATCTTTGTTTTCTACTAATTGGAGTACACACAGGTTCACATCTCATGGCCTGCCTTGTAGAGACTAGTGGGCGTAATGATGAGTCTAGAAGGTCCATTATTAGACCTTATAGTACATTAATATCATTAGGTTTGTCCCTTAGAGACATATTGGTTGTGGATAGTGATGCTTTACTTGATTTTAGTAACCACCTTCATGGTGTTATATGTCCTCCCATCTTTTATCTTCTTGATACGCTTAGTGCTTTACACGCCTCCTTATAGATAGACTTGTAATTCCTTTAATAGATTTAGAATCTTCACACATCCAACATTAGGTTTCTAGAGGAGGAGTGGACTCCATACCATTTTTGGGATTAAAATTTTGACTCTTATGAGCTTCTATGATGATACTTTTGTGAGCATGAGGTGCATCCTTGTGAGAAGAGATGGATGTAGTGGTATAGTCCTTTCTTTACACTACCCATCTTGTATTGAGGATTTCAGGATACATTCGAGTGGCCAACTAAGTAGGATGTAGCCTATATTTTGTATATTATACACTCCCATACATTGGGTATTATTATATAATACCACTTTGTTTCATATCTTTGGATATTTCATACATGTGTTTTATATATTTTGGAATCCTTAAATTCTCATACCAATTGGTTTTCAATGTATTTGAATTATGAAATGTGCTCATGTTTTAAGTCTTAAGTCCTTTGACCATATGGAACTACTATGATAAGGAAGCTCTTTTACCATAATTACCATAACTTCCTCTAGTTATTGGATTAAGGTAATGTTTGCAAGTATACATCTTATTCTTAAATCTAGCATCAACACTAAACTTCATTTTTGAATCTAAAATATTAAAATCTCCTTGTTCTTATAGAATTAGTATTAAAATCAAGTATTGTGATGAAGATTAAGCTAAGAAAAAGCAAGATTAAGCAAAAATTGTGGCAAAGAAGCCAATTTGTAAGATTAAGCATGTCCTAGAAGGGTATGTTGTTGTACTTTTCCTTTCTCTCTTTGGCAACATACTGGGTGCATAGTTGTGTTTATAGATCAGATATTGTGTGTAGACTAAACAATTAATAATTTGAGATTAGTTTGCTTGTTTGCCCAATCATCAGAACCTTCTAATCTTATTTCTAGCTTCCTTCTATCTAGTAGGGAAATAAAGTACAACTTAACTTTTCATCACAACATGCACTCCTAGTTTATAGGTCTTCACTTTAACCTTACCAAGGAGAAAAACAAAGCATGCCTAGAAGGAAAGAACCTAAGCGCAATGCCAACGCACCAATGCAAGCTATTTGGGCATACAATCAAGCATGTAGCATGGAGAGGATCCAAATATAAGAATTCTAGCAAAAGCTCTTCATGCTTTTGGTAGAAATGAGCTTGAGAGCACCCTTGCTCTATCCACAAGTTAATTTCAATCTATACTTAAAGTTGTATCTTATTTGTACTCCAAATTTATATCCAATTTGTACTCCAAATATGGAAATTCTATGCTTTTTTTTGCGAGGAAGTCTTTATGACTCGGATTAGAATAAATTTTTTTTCTTGAAACTCCAATTTGGATGTTCTAGGACTTAATGGAAAGATTAGAAGATAAAATTTTCAATGATATAAAGCAAGTCTCAATCTAATTACTACATCTCCCTTGATAAGATCTCAAAATTTTCCAAATTCATATCTTTTCAACCCTAATTTTGAAATCCCTAATTTAGTGTTTGCTCAAAGGTTCACATAATACTCATCAAAACTCCAATAACCTAAATTCTTCAATCATTGTTACACTTGTTATTTGAGATGATTGGATGTAGAAATGCTCCATTGAACTTGTGACCAAATTTTTAGTAGAGTTTGTTACATCAGCTCTCATTCTTAATAAACCTTGAGCCAACCATATTTAAACATTAACTAATTGTACTACAATCTAAACCTTTATCAAATATGGAATTAAACTCAAATCCAACCCCTAAATATAGATCAATTCTCAAGTTGGGCTAGCTTTTGAGCTCTATAGACCCATTTATGCTTGATCCAAGATCTTAAATTCTCTATTTGAAGAATTCAAATGAAACCTCTACAACAATATAAGAAGTTTTCATGGCTTGATTCAAACAAGAGTTTGAGAAGTGACCAAAACACCAAATTTGATCATAATCTTCTCCTCAACAATTTGATTTCCAATACTAGAAACTTTAATTGATTAGAGCAGATTTTAAATTTACTTAAAAGTAAAATTTCTTGAGTTTATCACAATAAGCACTTTTTCTTCTTCCCAAAACCATTGATAGCTTATGAAATTTTTTGACCAAAATTTCACAATCCTCCAACTTTTTTCCCAATGTATGAATATGACCCCCTTGCTTCAATTGATAAAATTGCATTTAGATTTCATTTAAATCCCTTGTTGCTTGTCTCCAAATCATAGCCTATTAGCTTCTCTTCACAAATAGCCTTTTCTAGCTCACTCAAAATGTCAAAACCTTTTGACTTCTCCTATTGGGATCCAACTTTTACTATTTTGTCATTTAGTATTCTCTTTTTTTGTTCAAGGTGGAGTCATGGGGTCCCACAACTCCACCTTGAAGCCCTTGAACAAAATGAAGTACTTGTCTTTCCACAAGAGCACATAAATGGTCAAGTCCTATACCTGTCCATAAGTAAGCATATGAAAGACAATATACTAGAGGTTCCATCACTTATGCCATAAATGCATGCCTAAAATATGCTACCATCCAAGATTAAAATTAATCATAGTGCAAAATCTGAAGCTTGATTAGAAAAAGATTTTGAAATGGTAGATCAAGAGTGAAATCATCTCTAGTTCCAACTCTTCTTGTAATGCTCTAGCTCCTACACTCTACTATAATTCTCACTCTCTATGTCCTTCTCTTGCTTGAGACTCCCAAAACTAAAACACCTCCATCGAGCAAATCTCCATCACCTTTAAACATCAGAGCGCTCAAAGAGAATACAACTATAATCCACATGTCCAATCACTTAAATGTACACAAATTGCACACACAGCAATATCTCAACCATGAGAGTCGTAAGACAATCTACTCCAATAATATAGAGAAGCCGTCCTAAACTTCTCTTTCATTGGCTCCACAAATCACAATATGACACCATGCAAACTATAAAAACCATGGTAGCATGCAAATTGGGCTTATATGGTTTGGGAGGTTTGCCTATGTTATAAGTTGATTGATCAAGTAAGAAGAATAAGTCTAGAAATTTGGAAAGTGATTGATTAAGCTAAAACAATTGATTTGGAAAGACTAGAAACATAAACACCTATCCCCAAAAAGCAATCTAAGTAAAACTAAGAAATACTTGCACTAGAATGTATCTTTCCACTAAAACAATTGATCTTTCACTTTAATGCTACTTTATATATATATATATATATATATATATATATATATATATATATATTGTATACATTTATGATATGTATAATTAATCATAAAATATATATATATCTAGATAGGTGCAATACTTGAACTTTATATACCAAATAAGGCTACATACCATTTATTATTATCACTATTAGTCATTGTCACTTCAATCCAACTTGCACAAGGAGTGTAACTATGGTGTTATCTCAGATTGGAAACTTAGGGTCAATATTATGACTAAAAGCACAATACGGCTATGAATTTATCTCTTACAATGTAGTAATGATACTCTTGATTTCGTTTGGTATCTTTCTTGCTTGTGTTAATTTGAGTGTCACCAAGGAAAATCTCTAAGATTTGCTTCTCTCTCCTTAATTAAAAGTTTTTCTACCTTAGACCTCATTTCTCAATTCTACTTCTATTCTTGACCTCAACTTTTGTATGATGCTTTTCTATCTTTGTTTCCTTTAAAGCTTTAATCTCAACTATCTTACACCTTTCTCTCGCTTTTAGTACTTCACTCTTCAATTTACTATGGCTAGCCAAATCTTGTGATAAAGAAGCTAATGTAGGTGTTATTTAAGTGGTTTTGGAAATTCTTGCTCTCTTCCTTTTGAGCTTCACTTCCCTTCTCCTTGTAAACTTTTATTGTCTCTTCATTCTCTTTTGATGCTTCTCTAGTCTTCTCCTCTTTTACTTCTCAACTCTCTTCCTCTTGAGCTCTTGGAGAATGATGCTCCTCTACTTCTTTGAAAGGACTACACTCTTGTCAAGCATGGAATATCTTGCTCATATCCTCCACTTGCAATAAACCCATAATGTTGACCTTCTTCCTTACACACATGAAACAAATCTTCTAAGGAATGCTGTCTGCTTGAAATTGTAAAGTGAATTACATCCAATGGAGAATTTCCTCCCAATTCTTCATCTTAGTGAATGGAGCATGTGCCGTATAAGATTATAGTCTCTTCTTCACAACCACCACCAATACTAACTAGAGCAAAATGAGAGATATTAGCTCAACATCCAAACATTGCATCCATTTTATGAATATATGTGCACAAGTGATTTAGTTTGTATTTTATTGTTCTGAATCCTTGCTTTAACTCCTCTATAAGACTCTCCTTGTGCTAGTATGTTTCCATTCCTTGGCCTCTTATAAGACTTCATATACTGAGCTTGCTTCTTGTATAATTTGTAGACATTTATCAAAGCAAGAAATCTCCTATTGTGTTCTACCATATGCATGCCGTGTAACTAAAAGCAATACTTTTTTTGCATGGGTTTCTTGGTGTTTCCACCTTGAATTTTGACTAAAAAGTTCAAGATCATCCATATAATCCAATATCTTTGCGTATTGGTGAGGAACCATCCTACTCCTATCTTCATCACCCTTTACTCATGTACTAGTGATTGATTGTGGAATTAGCAACGTAAGGCACTTTTGCTATTTAACTAATGATAGTAGAAGTGGACACAAAAGCAACCATTTGCTTGAGGAGCTCTTGAAATTGAAATCAAAGAGTGGAAGGGAACCAATGTAAATTGAGGTTGTTTGAGTTCATTACTCTAGGAATTGAGGCATGGAGTGGGAGCTTGAAAACCCTCCATTCTTTCAATCTCACTCTAGTCTTGGAGTTTTAGGACACTATAATTCAATTTGTTGTGTGAATTGCTAACTAGTGTCGAGGAGGATTGTCAAGGTAGGTGGAATCTTTATTCATTAGTTTGCAATTTCAAGAAAGATATCACAACTCCAACATCAAAATAAGGAGGGAAGAAATTAAAAAACTCAAACACGCGTGAGACTTCATTACTTTTGTCATTTAGATCGAATTGGAAGTACGTGATTAGTTAGCATTGACGTTTCATGTAATCTAATACTGCACATAAATGATCAATAATGAACATGCATACGAATGAACTGAACACTCTCACTCCTCAAGGACATTTCAATACCCATTTCAATGGGAGCTTCATTTGGCGGACACATAGTTTTATGGGTAGTCATAAATTCTTTCCGGATCTCCATGCTCTGCCTTTAAAAAACTTAAAATTTGAAATCTAAAACTCTCTAATGAGCTACCTCCCTTTTTGAATATTGAGTTTTAGGAGCAAGCTTCGATGCAACTGAAATCATTATCGTTACAAATAAAAACTCTACATGTCTAGTCCTGGAAGGAAAAACTTAACATACGATTGAATGTAAATCAAAAAGAGAGAAATTGGAGCTTAGCCCCATTTTATTTTCCGAGATTATCCTTGTAAGCTTGCACTGATTTTTCACATCTTCTTGCAATCCCATGTGCGTTAATTGTGTTCTAATACAAAGAAAAAGCCCTTTGGATTGTCCTGTGTTGTATTCTATCTCTGTTTAATTGTTTAATTGTAGAGCTTCTGAATGTGCACCTTCCAAAGTCAATTCCTTATATATGGATGGTATAAATATAAATATGACTGAACAAATAGATTCTCTTTTAAGAACGAGTTACCGTGCGTCAAAGAAACATAGATATTTATCACCTATATGAGTAGATTATTAAAAAAGTATAGGATAGTCAACCCAAGCGCCACTCTTATTCTAGCGTATACCTCATATAAACCCCGGGCTAAGACGATCATATTGATCATCGTTCTTGATGATCGTATTATTGCAAAGCATCACTCGTGTAGTACAAATTTTAGTTGTAAGTGTAGGAGCGACCGCGTAGAAAACACGAAGGATGGTATTGTAGTTGTAAGTTATGAGTTATGCCTTGATTTATCGCTTTTCTAGGTTACAAGTGCTTATGCACGGAAAATATATCTATATAGTGTTTTACATTGTTTATTTCACTTCTAGGTTATCTTATTATCAAGTACAGTTGATCTACAAATTTGTTTAAGGGATTTTAATTATTCTTTTTGGAGAAAATAAATTGCCCTCCCCGGATGGCCATAAGTAGTTCATCAGGACTGTTCATGGAAATGCACTATACGTTATAGGACAGTCTCAAGTCACTAAATAAGTGAACCATGCAAAGTGGAGAAGACTGTGGAAAATGTGAACCTTCGGATCTAGGTCCCCTTGCGTTGCAATCGACGGCTTCAGAGGAGTTCGATGTGTCATTAGGGTTTGAGTGGCAGTGTCCGATTCTGTGTGTGGTTTTGCCTAGTCCGATCGACTCAATCTCTCTTTCCCTCTCTCGCACCGTCGAGTAGTGCGTCCCTCAGTGCAGCTCCGGGAACGTAGGTCTTTTGCAATTCAATCTCGGTTATTGCTGCGTGCTAGCATCTTATTCGTAGAACAATTGTTCAGATTTTGTTGTGGCACGAAAGTCTTATTTCTGTGTTATCAGAGTACTTCGTCGGAGCATTTGTTCCAATTTCGTTAGGTTAATGGTAGGGACATTGTGGCGCATTCCGAAAAATAATTTGGTTATTCCTTAATTGTGCAGGCTGTGTCGAAGATTTTGAAGTAATTAGTCAACATGAGTGCTGAAGGATTATCTGCACCAACGGTTCCTGAGTCCGTCCTCAAGAAGAGGAAGAGAGATGAGCAGTGGGCTCTAGCTCGCAAGGAGCAACAGGATGCGTCCAGGGTGAAGAGCCGCGAGAACAGGAAAGTTATCTTCAAGAGGGCAGATCAGTATGTGAAGGAGTACCGCTCTCAGGAGAATGACTTGATCAGACTGAAGCGCGAAGCGAAGTTGAAAGGTGGTTTCTACGTCGAGGCTGAGGCTAAGCTCATGTTCGTTGTCCGAATTAGGGGGTATGTACCAAAAACCGAGCAACACATTTTGCTTTTGAAACAAGAATGTACAGTTGACGGAAAACGTGTCAACATGTTTTATTGAATTCAGTCTTTCGTCATTCAAATTGATTCATTCCCTTCTGCTCTTACAGTATCAACGACATGCACCCCAAGACTCGCAAAATTTTGCAATTGCTTCGTCTGCGACAGATCTTCAACGGTGTGTTCATGAAGGTGAACAAGGCTACCATGAACATGCTCCGAAGAGTCGAGCCGTACGTGACTTACGGGTGAGTAATTGTAGGGTTCTGGTTATCGAGGTGGTGAATCGTAGGGTTTTAAGCTCTCTGTGATGTGCAAGTCCTGATGCGTGTTTCATTCTATGCGGTGAAGCCCAGTGGAATTGTACTCAAGACCTTTGGCCCCTTCCATGATCACCGAGCCATGCTGATGCGAATGCTTGTTATATCCAGATACCCTAACCTTAAGAGTGTTCGTGAGCTCATCTACAAGAGAGGTTATGGAAAGCTTAACAAAGCCCGAACTCCTTTGACCGACAATTCAATCATTGAGGAGGTAAGACATAAAACTGCTAGCAAGCCTATTGTGGTGCGTGCATTAAGGTCGGGATGATTGTTAAAGTGCCTCCCAGGAGGCCGAGATTGATCGTGTCATTGTTGAACCTGCTGATTATTTTGGTCAGCTGAGAATCGTTTCGCGCAACGTGAATTAACGATTGAAAGCTTTTGTTATTAGGCTTTGGGCAAGTTCGGTATCATCTGTATTGAGGATCTCATCCACGAAATCTACACCGTTGGCCCTCACTTCAAGGAAGCGAACAACTTTTTGTGGCCCTTCAAGCTGAGCGCTCCCCTTGGAGGGCTAGAGAAGAAGAGGAATCACTACATTGAGCACGGAGATGCTGGAAATAGAGAGGATAAGCTCAACGCCCTCATCCGCAGGATGAATTAGAGCTGTTGCGTATTCCTGCAGCATGTTTTTGCCTAAAGTCATACAGGTCACTGTCAATTCGGAACTTATAAATGAAGTGTCGTTGCACATTAGTTGGCTGGCCACGTAGCCTTCATCTCACTTGGTATTGATTCAATCTGAGGTAAAATTGTATACAGTGATATCTTCCCTTTTTGGTATATGAGCTACTGTCTTGTTCGACATTCGCATGTATAGTTTGGATACAGTAAATGCATCTAGTTGTGAAGCCCCATAAGGCAGAGAACTAACTTCTCCGACGTGGGGGGTTAATCACCGAACCTTCGTGCCGTGTTGTTGCCGGAGACAGCATTTGCACGATTTCGTTCTGATCAATTAATGAAACTTGGCCGAGACAGTTCTGCGTCTGTCATCAGCACGTTAGCTGGGCGTTTGTATCTGGTGTTCTCTATTAAATACGACCTCATGTCCGTTGCATCTTCAGAACATGGAGTTGGTATCGTGGCTAACTTTGCAGCAGGATATCGCTCTGAACAAGTTCACGAATAATTGGCCATCAATTCTCGGGAACTCAATTGGTGCCCTGTCGAGCATTGATCACGTTGCCTTATGATAGTAATTTTATCAAATGAGCTCTAGAGGCAAATTGTTCTGAAGCGGCAAAGGATTGTGCGAATTAATGTTTACAATCTTCTTACTATTACGTCGAATGCGATTTAGTTCCTTGTAGGGCTTACGCCCTGGTGGAGTTTTGTTAACCGCCCACAGTCCTTAGTAGTTTTAAAGTGGTTCAGCCTATCATTCCCACAGCCTCTAGTTTTAGAAATGGTTCGTTTCATTTTTCGACGCCGATCTGCTCGTCATCTTGGTCTTCACAGGGAGTTCACATAATACATTTTGTGATAATGGAAGTGAATGAGATTGCTAGGCAAGTTAAGATGATAGTAATGGGAATATATTTCGTTTAATTTCAAGACATGATGATGACGAGTGTATGAGGCTCGGTTGGTTGCGAATTATTTGCTTCCTTCCGGTAAATGGAAGTAGGAAATTCATGTGGCCACCGTATGTGTGGTGCACTGTGCCACCATGAATCTTATCTGTCAATCTTTAGATCTATAGTTTGTGAGCTCAGTCCAGAAGTTGGATGGAAATGGAGTTTCGTCCCCCGTCAAGCAATTGACCTATACATCTGACTGTAGAAATTCTCCATCGCACCTCGAACCAAGCAGACGTAAGGTAAGTCGTCGCAAAACGATGCGCAGATTCGTAAAGGGCCCAAACGCGAAAAATCAAATCTCGGAAGCCAGTCTAGAGACAACTCATCGTGAGCATGGAGTTGAAGTAAAAGTCACTTCAGAACGTGCACCGCTATGGTTTTATCACTTTCTACGTGCCGAGTCATCGCCTATCTGGTAGGCAACTTTGGACGTCCGCAGTTCTCAGACTCGTCTGTGCACTCCACTACTATATACCATACCGGAGAACAAACCAATGCGAAGGTCAAGACCACGGTTCTCTGTATGGTCCTCTGCACGATTCACAGCATAAGTTGCGCAACTCTTCTCTCAGCAGGGGTAGTGTACACATCTTGCTGTCGAGCAAATTCTGTTCTCATCGTAGTGCCCAAATGAAATGAACCGAAGTGTTGCATAGGTCGTCCATCCGCCAAGACAAGATTTCTAGCGTAATGAACGTAAGATTTGACACGATTCTGTGGATGTATCTCTGGTACACGCCGCAACCACGTCCACACTTGGACGGACCCACGGAGTTGTCGTTAGCGAAGGATGTGGTCGTGTTTGTCGAAAACTACTTTTGCGGGAGAGATCATACAAGCAGAACAAACAACAAACGTTCTAAAACAGATTGTGTGTGAACATGGACCGGAGACTAGGATGCGCCGTATGTCCTTCGCTTCGATTAGATGGTAACACAGAAGGGCTACTAGGGTTTATGGATGTCTTCTCTCCGCGGAAGTGTGGGTCGTAGCGTTTTCTGGTGAGGATAAGAGCTATGCAGGTGTGGATCCAAACGGATACAAAGCTGTTCCGTCTGAATCACGATGGGCGAACCTTTGAATGCAATGATGGATGATGTTAGGAAAGCTGTGGATGACACAATGATGCCTATTCAGCGTTACATTTACTTCACGCTCCAGGTACAGTATGATGCTCGTTGGTGGAGATGGACTTGACAAAGTAGTCTCCTCTAGATCATACCTCGGAAAGAGTGGTCTCTTAGATTGGGTACCCAGCTTGTGGTTATATCTCCGAGCTTGCACATTGTGATCTCACCGCCATTTTGTGGAGCCGAATTCCTACTAAATTGGACCTTGAAATGCATTTTTACAGAGGTCCTTTTACGAGTGTGGCGTTAGTTGTTTCAACGATAAGAGAGCCTCCCAGCAAGAGATTCAGAGCTGCCTGAGCAAATGCCAAGTCCCGCTGCAACGAGCGCAGATGGTCGTGGATAATGAGTTGACAAGATTTCAGGTAAGGAGTGAAACCAAAACGTTGGCGTAACCTCTCCTTGGATTAGATCTCTGGAGCGCATGTCTATGCAGCTCCATGCTGTTTTTGAGCCGTGTTAAGGAGTCCATCAAACTCAAATGGATGTCCTGGCCTGTCGGAGTTGTCATGGCTTTGCGCTAACCTGTGATTTTGGTAGAGTTGTTCGTGAAAGGACTGCATTAACCTGCCTTTAGATTGACATGAGTACCCTACGTAGTACTTTGTGTCTCATGAAAGGCACATACTAATACATACCTCAGAAATTGTCGTTGGGTACTATGCCTTCTCGATTCTGGTAATGTGACACGCGGGTAGTAAGTATCCATTCATCTTTAGAGCGTCTTAGCAGTTGCCTAAATTGCTTGCATCGAGGCTACGGGGGTCTATAGAACCTTCCGTGGATTTTTTCAGTTGGTGTTCATTTGGAGCATTTTGTTATCGTAAGGCGCAGCGTGATTAGGGATGTGTTTCTCAATCGTTACAATGTCAGGCAGCTTATGCTAAATCTCAATCTTTCTCTCCTGAACCCGAACAGGAACGACTGGAACGCAGTTTTATGGTGTGTCGAGATAAGGTCGAGGCCTACGATGGAATAGCATCAGATGACGACGGAAAAATTAAACAAATGGAGAGTTGCATGGAAACATCTTTGAGGGAGCACATGAAGGTTCTTCCCCGGCTGGCAAGTAGCATCCAAGCTCAGATTTCTACCAGCAAATGAATAGCAACGTCTTGATTTGACTGTTCGTTCACTGCTGGAAAGAATTGAGCAGATCACTTGAGTTTCTGCTCAGGTTCTTTTCAATTTCAGACCCTTGCAGGCCTAGGGGTCGCTCTCATCTCCACCCAGTAGATCATATAAGTTGAACACAAAAGCTCATTGAACCGTCTACGTCGTTTTGAAGCCGGCGGGAATATGGAGGTATGGGCTGTCAACAACACGCCTATCCTATGGCTGTTCCGGGCTTCTAAGCTTCATGCCTTGGTCGAAATGTATCCCCTTAGTCGTGCATCCCCTGATGGACCGTCCGGACAACGACGACGCAGTTGTTCTGGCGCATATGATTAAATCCATGTTGGGAGCTTTAAGCACCTTACTCTCCCTGACGCTTTGCCGATGCGGTTCTTTACTGCCGGAAAATACAGTGTCAAGTGCAGCAGTCGACTTCAACCACAGCCATAAAAAGAGATGCTCTTTAGGTGGTTCACCAAAATTTATACATGGCCCAGGCGCACATTCAACTCAGTGTAACTCTTGGGCATGAACATCCAGTTGGAGGTTGTGGATTTGGCATTGAAGACTGTCTCGGTGTCTCGGTGTTACTTAAACTAGCACAATATGCATATATCAAGTTGTAGAATCGTTTGGTGCAATTATACACCCTTGAGAGTACCACTTTCTAGGATGCAGCACTTCTGACTTTACCGCTCTTAGGGGCTGATACTCCCTTGCCAGTTTGAATGATGAGAGGGGGTCTTTCTTCCTTCGTATTGGGCTCACTGCAGGCTGAAGTAAAATCTTAAATGTATCTCTCCCTTGTCCCAAGAAGGTTCTGTTGGCCGTCATCTTGTACACTTAGTGTGTTGATATTGATCGTGGCAAATACCACTTCTCATATCATTCTTCTACTTGTGCACTTTGTGTCCAGCACGGAAATCCTCTCCGTGCTATGCCACTGGTAGGCTAGAGGATAATGGTGCACTAAGATGGACAACATGACCTCTATAATCTGATTTGGGACTTTCGTGTTGATTTGTCATGCGTAGTCTAGTGGAGCATATCCAGCTGCTTTGACAGAACTATAGCAACGCGATATATGCGGCGTATTTCCCCGCGTCATACATGGCGAAACAGAAAAGTTGTTTCCACATCTGGGACACATTTTCGAAAGATGACTTCTAGTAAACGTAGACCAGTTGGGTAACGCCATCTTCTGTCCATTGTTTTGAAGGGTTTTGAAATTGTAGAGGTAATGTACGAATATATGATCCGGGGGTAATCACGCTTAAGCTTCGTAGCTCTAGATCGTTCGTAATGTATCTTGTTTTGGAGACGGCACCATCTCAAGTTCCACTGGTACTAAAATCAGATAAAATATTCTTCATGCCCACAAACAGATTCATATGTCGTTCTTGACGAAGCTCAAAATATACTTTTCCGAGAATTTTTTGGTGTGATATATGGAGAGCGAGATCGTGTCGTGATCGTGTCGTGATATAAGGCGTGTCACGAGATCTTACACCGATTCACATATTCACTTCTTCCCGTGTTATAGCTTTGCCTCGTGTGTTCCGGAACACAAATTCAAATCCTGATAATTCGACTTGCAGATGTTATGGCCCGTCGATACGTTTTCCCGTTCACATTCTTGCAGGATAACTGACGGTGCGTTGTGTCTGATGCTTTCGTTGCGATTCAGATGGAAAAACCAGAAATTCTGACGGAGTAACCATTACGGATACCCCCGGGAAGTAAGGACAACTTGCCTACGAGGTTGATTAGATTCACTGCATAAGCTTGAATTGCTCCAGCTGCATATGACCTCCAGTTCTTGGATCATAGCATTCTTACCTACAGAGTTTACTGCTATTGGTAAAGTGTCAAGTGAGAAATCAGTCAAATTGGAAATCTCCGATTCAGAAGAACTGTTCGACTATACTTCTGACAAATTCCTATGGCAGGCAAGGGAATTCGGAACTCTCCCCCTCTCGCAAGTCAACGCGAATACTCTGGATCACCAAACTAGCCCTATCTCAATCACAGATGAAAACAACGACAACACGTTGTATCGTCTCGCATCCAAGACTTTGCACACTTCATTAATACATCTACTCATCATAATTCACAGTGAAGCTAATTTGTTTTGGCAATGCAGCCTTCCTACCCGGATGCCTTGAATCGCGAACTCCTACGAAGCTCGAGAAGACCAAGACGGGATCGATATATACTACTCTGCCATATATAGCTTCTAACCGATGTCCAGATGGAAATAGTTACCTACGCTATTAGACGAATACACAAAAGATTGGTGAATGAAATGAGCGGGAACATCTCTTCTGGTCAAGTAAAACAGGAAACAGAACTACTGTATATCACAGATCTCGACTGTAACTTGAATTGATGTCAATTAGAATGTGGGCTCGTTTATGGACGGTGACAAACGTACTTCAACCGAAATTCCTGTTCGATTCATAGCAATAACTGTTCCGCATCTTGACCAAGATTGGGAGCAAGTTGTGTGAGTTTTACGTAGTGTTAAAAAATATAGCTGATTTAGGCTGTCCGCATATGAAATTCTAGTTATCATCTCCTGGGTTTTGATTCAGATTCTGAGACACATTCTATACGTTTACATGGCATTCAAATTGACTCATTACTAAAAATACCTATTGTTCCTTATGAATATATCTGTGACTTCTCATCCATGAGTAATGAGAACAGGAGCGTTGCTACGAACAGGCGATCCACACCAGTTAGGAAGGAATCGATACTAACCGAAGACAAGCATAGAGAACCTGCACGGAAGCACGAACGGCTTCATCATCAGTGCGGCAAGAAGTAAGTGCCAAAGTACCTGGGTGAACGCCAGCACCCCTCATACCGAGCTCCGAGAGTTCATGAGTGCAAAGGCAAACTCGGGAATGTGTCTTCCACAATGTGCCGCTCAGGAATGATAGTAGTAAATTGTGCTAGAGTAGCAGCGGGGCAGAAAGAAGAAAGCTATCGTGATAAAAGTGCAATACAAAAATATGAACATAATGCGCATAGAAGATGCCAAACCGAAACATGTGCATGGAACGGAAATGAGGCGCACCTTAGTAATATGTGAGAAGGAGAACGTTTAGTTCGGTAAGAATGGCAAGAAAATACAAACGGAAATCAATATGTGAATGGTGAGAATAGTAGAAGCAGAGAGATAAGAACAGAGAGAAAAAATATGGAGGAAAGTATTAAGAGCAAAGAGATGGCATCAGAAGAAAGCGAGAGAACGGTAAAGGTCGTCTGAGAGAAAGCGACACAGATAGAATAACAAGAAGGATGGGAAGACCCCATCAAGCTGTACAAGGGTAAACTCTGAGAGAAAGGGGCAAGTAGTTTTACAAGTGTGATCCAGGGCAGAAACAGTAATATAGAGGATGCAGCAAGAGAAGTACGTATTGGTAAGACTAAGAAGAATTTGTGATTAACTTCTACTATTAGTTAGCTACTGCTTTAATCTAAACTTAACCCGGAATGTGACATGTGATTCCGGGCCAAGTTTCAAACAATTCTTACCACTTGCTCGTGAAACTAGATAGGTCCATCTTGAAGAAAACATAACGGTAATTTTGGAGTGGACCCCGAAACTGCATCAATTCTCTTCTTGCCATCGTCATGCATTGCAATACTAGCTAATGTTCATGACACGTTCGTCTTTAGTAGATTGCTCTTGCTCCTGACAAACACCCTACAAATCCATCTATAGCACCTGGAAACTCTGCTATCTGCTTGGCGTACTTCTCATTTTGACCTAAGTTTGACAGTGTTCTCACCACTGGCCTGTGAAACTGGATAGATCCATCTCCAACTCAGATCCATCTCGAGGAGCCGAACCTGCAGGCTCTACCGGAAGCACTCGGGCAACTCAAGCAATTGCAGTCGTTAGAGATTCTTTGGTGCCCGAACCTGCAGGCTCTACGGGATGCACTAGAGCAACTCGAGCAATTGCAGACGTTAGAAATTCTTCGGTGCCCGGACCTGCAGGCTCTACCGGATGACTCGAGCTACTCAAGCAATTGCATACGTTAGAGATTGTTCGGTGCCCGAACCTGCAGGCTCTACCGGATGACTCGAGCTACTCAAGCAATTGCATACGTTAGAGATTGTTCAGTGCCCGAACCTGCAGGCTCTACCGGATATACTCTGGCAACTCCAGCACTTGTAGGAGTGACACATGGTGTGGTGCCCGAACTTGAAGGAAAAAGAGTGAGTTATTCCTAAATTGACCACTGAACCGCCTCAATTCGCCTTCTCGTCTTCATGCGATGCTATATTAACAATGTCCATGAAACGTCTATCTTGAGGGATTGCTCGTGCACCTGACAAACAGCTCACAAATCCCTCCATAGCACTTGGGAACTCCGCTACCCGCTTGGCGTACTTTTCATTGTGAACTAAGTTTAACAATGTTCTCACCACTTGGTGGTGGAATTGGACAGATCCATCTTCAGCTTGAAGGAAAAGGGTGAGAAGTTCTTAAGTTGACTCCCGAACCGCTTCAATTCTCCTCTTCCCATCTTCATGCAGAGCTATATTAGCTAATGTCCATTAAACGTCCATCTTGAAGCGATTGCTCTTGGCCCTGACAAACCGCCCTCAAATCCCTCCATAGCACCTGGAAACTCGGCTATCTGCTTGGCGTACTTCTCATGTCGCCCTAAGTTTGACAGGGTTCTCACCACTTGCCTCTGAAACTGGAGAGATCCACCTTCAACTCAGATCCATCTCCACGACCCAAACCTGTAGGTTCTACCGGATACACTCGGGCAAACTCCAGCAATTACACCTGATGTTAGTAATTCTTCGGTGCCCAAACCTGCAGGCTCTACCAGATACACTTGGGCAACTTTAGCAATTGCTGAGACTCTAGGGTGCCCGAATGTGCAGGCTCTACAGGCTCTACCAGATACACTTGGGCAACTCTAGCAATTGCTGAGACTCTTGGGTGCCCAAACCTGCAGGCTCTACTGGATACACACGGGCAACTTCAGCAATTAAAGATGCCGAAGAATTTCTAACGCCCAAACCTGCAGGCCCTACAGGATGCACTCGGGCAACTGGTAGAGCCTGCAGGCTCTACCAGATACACTTGGGCAACTTAAGCAATTGCTGAGACTCTTGGGTGCACGAACCTGCAGGCTGTACAGGATGCACTCGAGCTACTTCAGCAATTACAGACATTAGAAATTCTTCGGTGCCCAAACCTGCAGACTCTACCAGATACACTTGGGCAACTTTAGCAACTGCAGAGACTCTTGGGTGCCCGAACCTGCAGGCTGTACCTTATACACTCGTGGAACTCCCGCAATTACAGACACCCAAACCTGCAAGCTGTGCCTTATACACTCAGGGAATTCCAGTATGAGCAGTTCCAAAATTGACCGCGGAACCGGAACCGCCTCAATTCGCCTTTTCCCATCTTCATCCAATGCTGTATTAACTAACGTCCATGAAACGTCTATCTTGAAGAGTTTACCCGTGCACCTTACAAACAACCCACAAATTCTTCCATAGCACCTGGGAACTCAGCTACCTGCTTGGCATACTTCTCATTCTGACCTAATTTTGACATAGCTCTCACCTCGTGGTGGAACTGGACAGATCCATCTTCAGCTTGAAGGAAAAGCATGAGCAGTTCCTAAGTTAACTCCGGAACAGCTTCAATTCTCCTTCTCCCATCTTCATGCAGAGCTATATTAACTAATGTCCATGAAACGTCCGTCTTGAAGCGATTGCTCTTGGACCTGGCAAACAGCCCACAAGTTCCTCCATAGCAACTGGGAACTCCGCTATCTGCTTGACGGACTTCTCAATCGAACTTAAGTTTGAGAAAGTTTTCAGCACTCGCTGGTCAAACTGGCCACGTCCATCTTAGTCTTCAACAGGAAAGCGGGAGCAATTTCGAAATTGACCCCGGAACTGCTTCTTTTCTCCTTATCCCAACTTCACGCATTATTACTTCAGCTAACATTCTTGCAACATTCCTCCTGAGGAGATGGCTTACTGGACCAGACAAACAGCCCACAAATACCTCCAAGCCCCTGCGGACTCCGCAATCTTCTATGCACATGTCCGACTGAGAACTAAGTTGGAGAGAGTTCCCACCACTTGTTCGTAAAACTGGACACGGCCATCTTCGTCTGCAAGAAAAAGCATGCGCAATTTCGAGATCGACCGGGGAACTGCTTTTCATCTCCTCCCATCTTCTTCTTGCAGTTCTACAAAAATAAACATGTTTGCAACTTCCGTGTTGAAGTAGTGGTCTTGGCACCAGACAAACAGTCCACAAAACCCTAAACACCTCGGAACCCACAACGTATTGCGCCTCGAACGCTGCCAAAACGACCAACACTCGTGTGGAACAAGTTGACGAGCAGGGAGAGTAAGCTTTGATCAACGGGCATGAATCTGATGGACGATGTAATCACTTCGATTATGGTCCTAAGAAACATGAGATGTCATACGCAATCATGTCACCCAAAGCTGATGTAATGCCCCATTTGTTGAAGTAAACGTGTAAATCAAGTTCTCCAGCGCAAATAACCTTGACAAGAATATCCATGAATGTAATAACATGAAAGAATGGCTGGAATTTAACGGCGTGGACATTTCAATAGGTTCGCATAAACGTGAGTGCTCTTTACAATTGATGTACAATTTCAAGATTTGACTACACCTATGAACCAAGTTGCTCAAGAGCTTTGTCATCATTAGTTAACGAAATAAACACAGCTGGGTACCCATGTATTAATGACTGGACTAATTCAAAATTTTGGAGAGAGTGAGATGCGAGTTTGTTAGGTGAGATTTGCTTAACTCATGTCACCTTAATCTTTCATTACTTAAATTCATATGATTCAATTAATTCATCAATTAATCGATTCAATTAACGTGTATAGGACACTCTCCCCAGTCGAGAAATCACTCTTAACTAGATGCTCGTGCTCGTATACTCGTGTTTGAAACAAGAATATAGCACCCAAAAATGCGAACAAGGCGATCCCATGAACATGAATGGGGAGACCCAAGAAAGACAAGAGATAAAATGGAACTAGGTCCCAATAGTTTCGGTACAAGAGATCTGCCCCATTGCATATAAGATATCCATGTTGAAAGATGTAAGGTCTACAAACGCCGGGAGCATCTTAAGAAGCATCACCTAGAGTGATTACTATCCTATGAATTGCACAAGCCAATGTTCTATATAAAACAATGGACACGCGTTCTAAAGTATACTATAAAGTATGAGAGTGAGAATGGTACCCTTTGCATCTAATACGATAAGCTCTCATGCACTCCCCCATAAATGTGTCAAATTCAATGTCTATCTCTCCATATAACTCCAAGGCTAGTAGAACAAAGAGGTGACCTTGCTGCATACCCCTATGTTTGGAGACCTTTGTCACGCCATTTGTAGTGTCGTATCTAGATTGCTCGGACACTGGAGTTGCAGTGATAGTAGTTAGAGTTATTTCAGCAGTTTCTCAAAGATTACTTTTCGACGGTCAGATTTTGTGTTTGGGATACTGACTTCACGGTGGGGCCCACCGTCACTTTGCACCGTCGAGTGTGCTGTCAGTCGGACCGTTAGGGTTCAGACCTAGCTCGAGTCTAGGGGGTATACTTTTGAAGTGCAGCTCCAGAGAGCTCACTTCTCTGATGTTGAGCCTTCGAGTTCCTGGCTATGGTGGACAGAGGTCGGCGAGCGTCACCTAGATTCTATATGCTGGAGTGGGTGTGGCTTGATTGTAATCAGTGCCCAATTGTTGGCAGTTTATAGAGTGACAGGTCAAGTACCGATCTGAGTTGAGTTGAGTTGAGAGTGGTAAACAATCTGATTATTGTGCACTTTAGAGTCTATGTATGACTTATGTGTGAGTTGTACTTCTAGTGTATGATGTTGACAGCAATGTATGTTGTGTAGCGATGTATATACGCACGACACCTTGCATGTTGCTACTCCGTTCGCCGCACATCCATGAGGATGAGTATCACTCCCTCCAAAACTGCATCAAACAAAGGTCTCCAAAACATCCACCAATATCACATGATCATCTTGGACCAAATATAAGTTTGCTCTGACATGTGTTGTCTACAAAAATATGAATACTCTATCCAAGCAAGGTATCCGCTCTCTTGTGCCATAGCAAACACTATATTCCTCATGGCATCATGGGTAGCTATCTTTTGTCCTCCAAAATGATAGCATGTCATATGGATCATTGTTACATCTAGTGTAGAACCACACTCACAAGTGAGTAATGAAGATGCGGATGGGTGGACCAAACCTAGGCAGAACCTCATTGCTGTAGAGAAAGTGGCTAATGCAAATCAAAACACCCTAAAGCACGACTAAAGTAAGATCCAAGAGTGTACACCTTTGCTTGAGCAAGCGCAAAAACATGCTCTAGTGGCCCAAGGACTGGACGAGTCAACTAAGAGAGAATGTAGCATAGGCTGACATTGTCGCTCCATCAAAGAAGATTGCAAACCTCTACTCCAATCTGATTGTAGTGAAGCAAAGGATGGAAGGTCCTCCTGGGCCCATGGAGATAGACAATCTCTTGTTTGCAGCAATAACACTTGGAGAGAAATGAATCCTTTCTCCATCTTGATCACATATGTATCCAAAATTGATCTATTCAACAATCACAAAATGGAAAGAAAGTAGGGGTATTGAAAGATCACAACTATCCAAAAACACTATAGGTGCCACCTACTCCATAGATAATAGACCTACCTCATTGCACGAGCACATGCCAAATCCTTCATCACACATTCCAATGTCCCCATTCCAATCATATTTCCAAAGACCCCCAATCCTCCTATCAAAAGCTCTCATTCGTTATTGGAAAATTAAAGAAGAGGGAACCGTGCAAAGAATGTGAGTCCATCGATGGACTCACATTCTTTGCACGGTTCTTTGCACTCACATACCAAATGCCTCCTTCGGATCTCTTAGAAGAGTAAGGTCATCCACATGGAGAATAATCTTGTGGCCAAAAATAAGATTACACTCTATTAGGTCACAATCACCCCATCATTATTTCTAAATGGTTTAAGAGGTTTGAAATGTATAAAACTTTGAAGAAAGAGAATAGTAGAAAGGTGATAGTTTTTTGGAATAAGAGAGTAATGAACAAAGACCCTAAGAGGCCTTTCCGTAAACGTAATATCTACCGTGGATTAGCTTTGAGTAATTGCAAAACTTAGAATTCAATGTGGTAATTCAACAAACTACTGAAATTTCTGGCATGGAGGTCAGTACTTCCTTGACCCATATTCCTATTGAGGGCGACCGCGTAGGAAGACGGTTGCGGGGGGCTGCGGGAGAGTGTGGAGATGGGAGAGGAGAGGGAGAGACGTGAGACGATTTCTATAATTTTGGAGTACTCTCTAGCATGTAGCATTCGAGTGAATAGTCAATTCTCTTTGTTTTTCAATTTTGGTTCTATTGGCACCTAGATTGAAGACTATGGAGAATGGAGTAGAAATTTATGAAGATTTTTAGCTTTTTTAGGGTTTAGAGTGATAATTATACATTGGGAATTTTCATTTCCAATCTCTTGGTTTTCATGATTAAGTTCCATGGGAATTTAGTTTGAAAATTTTGGAGATGGAAATTGAAAGTTATGAGAGCTTATAAAGCCTAGGGTTTGGAGAGATTGTTTTCTTATGTGAGTTGGGATGTGAGGAGTTGTGGTTTTGCAGATATGGGGAGATATGGAGAGGAGCAGCATGTGCTACTATCACTATTCTTGTGCTAGCCATGGCTACACCTTCCCATGTGGAGTCGCCTAGAGCGGGTCGGGATACACCATGCCCGGTGTGTCATCTACGCTTTACCTTGCAAGGAGTAAAGACCCATGTGTGAAGGATGCACAAGGACTATGATTGGACCACTTGGGATGTCCACGTGAGACGAGCGACCACATTGATAGCAGTGACACTCGGGATTACGCATTCTTCTTATATACCTTTGTTGATTGTTCTAGGGATATCAATCGAGTCATGAGAGTGGTTAGCTTCTTAGGTGGGTTGCATTTTGGTGTTATTTGAGACTAGTTTCCATGTCCACGTCTATTCCATAGGCTACCCTGCACACTCCATGATGAGGCTAGACAGGCTTTTCGCCTACCACTGGATCATTTGGCACGTGATCCCTTGAATGAGTTAGCATGGTTCCTATTCCTCCTACTCCCTCGATGGTGTCTTCGATATGCTAGAGGGGGACGTGCGGGGCATAAAGAGGTGGCGGCTAGATTTTGTTGATTCCAAGCGGGGGATTGGGCAACCCTTCAGGAGGAGTCTGTTAGGGCTTCATGATTTAGGAGATAGGCATCGCCACAAGATACCACAGATTCCACTTGATTACGACGATGTAGGACATTGGGTCAAGTGAGAGAGTTTAATAGAGCAACACGAGTGCTACACCCTTTGTCTATAGTGAGTCCTACTGATGAGACCATCTCTTCCCTAAGCTCATTGCATCCTATAGCAGTAGAGGGACTACCATTAGAGGTCTTAGATTATCAGTCTGAGTAGCCTTTATGTCTTGATAGGTCGCTATTTGCACAAGTATTGTGCACTGCCCCTCGCCTGTCTTTAGGAGGCTTGTCAGGGATGGTTTATGAGCACCTTAGAGATTACTTCCAAGCAGATGATCCTTCTAGTGGTTTTACCGAGTTGTTTCAAGTGGCTGCAACAATAGCGAGAGGAGACATTCCTATGTCTGTTAATCGGGTGTTAGGTGCTAGTCGACTTCTTGTGATGGAGAAAGACACGGGAGGCATTAGACCGATTGCTATTGGAGAGATCTTTTTGCGTTTGGTAAGTCGTACCATTGTTCTCATCCTCATTGTCCAACATCGTTCTCACTTTTGACAACACCTTAGTCCACATCAGTTTGGAGTAGCTACACCTGGAGGATGTGAGGCTATATCTCTAGACATTAGAGCACTCCTAGATATCCATCCGGAGTGGGTCGTCCTACGGGTGGATGTTGAGAACGCTTTTAATAGCGTCTCACATGCATCTATCTTTAGAGAGCTTAGGGAGGCTGGTGGATCCTTGGCAAGTCTCATTCCTTTTGTGCGGTCTTTTTATGGCTCTCCTGCTTCCCTTTACTACCAACATGGTGGTTCATAGGAGGGAGTCACCGTCTTGGAGTCAGTTGTTGGTACACGTCAAGGAGATCCTTTGGGGGGGCTCTTATTTGCCATGGCTCACTTTAGAGCTCTCTTATCTATTACTTTGGCCATGGTAGGTTGTGTATTTCCCTCCTTGGCAGATGATACACACATCGTAGGCCCTGTAGATCAGATTAGACAGGCCTTTGACTACTTGACTACCAAGCTACATCTAGTAGGCTTGAGAGTCAAGGTGTCAAAGTGTAGGGCATGGTCCCCTTTAGGTATCTCTCCCCACCTTGAGCTTCTAGAGGGGTGTATCACATCCACAGATGGACTTCGTGTTCTTGGAGTGCCAGTAGGATCGGAGGATTTCGTCACACGCTTCTTGGACGTTGCCCTTGCAGAGGATGTTCTCCATGTGGATGACCTTCTATTACTAGGAGATCCGCAGGTGGCATTTGGTATACTCTCTTCCAGTATTGCTCGTCGACCATCCTACCTCATCCGTATAGTTCCCCCATCACCGTCCTTCCTATCACGTGTGAGAGCATTTGATAGGAGGATTATGGGAATCTTTGGTGATATTATTGGACCAGGGACTTTTGAGTGTGTGACAAGAGATTTGGCACATAGACAGATGGCTCTACCAATCTCATGTGGTGGGGTTGGCTTGCTTTCTATGGAGGAGATGGCACCTATAGCATTTTTGGGTAGTTGGGCCCTCTCAGCATCCCTACTTTCCTCTCATTTTGTGGTTGCTGATAGGCCGGTTTTGGAGACTTATGTGATAGAGGTGGAGGGAGTATCCTTTTCTCTCCAGGTGTTATTGCGGCAGATGAGAGATAGTCTATCTCCACGAGCACGAGCGGGTTTTCCACCATTTGCTTCACTATTGTCAGATTGGACTAGAGGTTTACAGTCTTCCTTGATGAAGCGATAATGTGAGCATACGCTACATTCTCTCTTAGTTGACTCGTCCATTCCTCAGGCTACTAGAGCACGTCTACGCTCTTGCTCCGGCAAGGGTGTAGGCTCGTGGATCCTAGCTCGACCGTGCATTAGGGCATTCTGACTCGCACCGACTACTTTCTCTACAAAGATGAGGTTTCGCCTAAGTTTGGTCCACCCATCTGCATCCTCACTACTCACTTGTGAGTGTGGTTCTACACTAGATGCAACGGCGGTCCACATGACATAGTGTCCTTTTGGAGGACAGAGGATAGCTACCCATGATGCCATTAGAGACATAGTGTTTGCTATGGCGCAAGAGAGTGGATACTTGGCTTGGAGGGAGTGTTCGTATGCTTTGCAAAGGACATGTGTTAGGGCAGACTTATATTTGGTTCGAGATGATCAGGTGATAGTAGCAGATGTCGTGGTCACGGACCCTACGCGGGATACAGTTCCAGAGGGAGTGACTACCCATCCCCCTGGATGGGCGGCGAGTGCAACAGCAAGTCGCAAGGTCTTTAAGTATAGGGGCATGCAACAAGGTCACCTCTTTGTTCCTCTAGCCTTGGAGTTATACAGAGCAATGAACATGGCATTTGATACATTTGTCAAGGAGTGAGCGAGCTTATCATGTCAAGCGTCAAGGGGTACCACTCTCACTCTCATACTTTGTAACATATTTTAGACAACGTGTGTCCATTGCTCTATAGAAGACAGTGGCTGGTGCAATCCATAGGAAAACAATAACATTAGGAGATGTTTCTTCAAATGCTCCAGTTGTGTGTAGACCGTACGACTTGCATAGCTCGGATATCTTAGGTGCGGTAGGGCAGATTTCTCATAGGTAGGGCAGATTTCTCATACAGACTCTAATGGGGCTTAGCCCCATGTTACCTTTTTTGTCTCTCCCTTGTCCGGCTTGATGGGGTCTTCCCATCCTTCATTTTTCCTTCACCCTTGACTTGTTGCTTAGTAGGTCTTCCGGCGCCTGTTGGAGCATAGAAAACCAATCCAGTCGACAGCCGACTTCTGGAGACGTACACACAGCAGATCTTTCCCTGTTACTTCAGTGGACTTAGTCGGGAAGGAACCGATGAATTCTCATGTTGTTTATGATCTTCCAAGGATCTGGTGGCCACAGATCTCTTTACAGCAATAGGCATGCCCCAGCATTTGCTCCACTCAGGCATGCGACAGAAATTCAAGTTCTTACTGTGTCACGACAACCTCATCAAATATAGCTGGTATGGCGTTAGTATGAAATGCTGGGTTCCCGTGGTTAATTTTGAGGCAATGACTCCAAGTTTTCGAGTCTTTCAATAGACAGATTAGGCTGGAGTGTTGAGATCATAATCCACGTTGTGTGCGACAGCACACCGTGGATGAGTATGGTAAGAAATTGCTCTTCCGCTCTGCTTTAGGGAGTTGCTTCATGTGATGACTATGACCCAAATGCTTGCTTAAACATGAGAGTGAAATAGCACATTCAGGGTAGACAGGCCCAGAGCCAATTGACCGAAACGATGATGTGTGAAGATAGGTATTTGTCGAAGTCCTTCTGAGTGTCACTTCTTTGCAACATTGGAATTGCGAGAAACGTAGTTACAACTTTGGGGCTTAGTGCAAGGAACCCTTTTGAATAAGGTCGTGTCAGTAGGGCACAATAGTGCAAACGGGAGAAGTGAAACTCCTAACCGCGGCAGATGAAATAATTGAACCCAAGCAATGGGTAGATTAAGCTCCAGAAAAGCCAGCAGACCAGATAATACTAACATAAAGACTGGATCTCAGGGGAGAGGCTCTTGCACGTTGCCAAGCCGATTTAGATGAAGATAAGCATCCGTTCCTGTACAATAACGTTAACGAAACTTAGAGAAAGTTACGTACGGGCAAACAATCCCCTAAACGCTCTAGTTTCCGTGTTAACATACGAGAGGTTCAAATTGATATTATACATGCTGAGATAAGGACGTTTGGGAATACCGATGACAAAGTATAAAAAGTTGCGTGGATCACATCTTACCGTATCCTTCCATGGATATGACCTGCAAGTCACCGCCAAAGTATCTCGCGTAAAGACGACTAACTGGCAAGCCATACCCATACCCAGCCATAATACTGGGAGTCTCTTGAAGCTTCCTTCCCTCGTCTGCCAATGGTGATTTCGCGGTACTATAAAGATATGTCCAGATTTTTGGAAGCCCACTTCTTGGAATACCACCTCCTTCATCAGAAATCTGTCGGACTCGATGGTCAGTGTAATGAGGCGAATTAGAATTACGGATCCATTTGAATGAAGCGTGCAGGAAAACATGGGGCGAAGAGGTTAGGATGATAACTTGACTACATTTCATTTAGGTATACAAGAAATGAGCTCAGAAACTTCACTAGAGGAGGAAAAGCTGACTAACTAATCAAGATGCGTTCCGTACTCGTGACGATGAAGTCAAGCATCTGCTTCAAGCATGACTCACTTTGATTGTAACGTCTTCAATGCCATCGGCAACAACAACCCTTATGGGAGGACAATCATGATCGGCGTCCATAAATCTTTCTTGCACAGCACGCAGCGAGTTCTTGACCAGCTCGAAAAGCATCTGATGTAGATGCGTTGGTACATAACTGAAACCAAGTACCAGCCATGTTAGTAAAGAACTTAAGACACTCAATCGACGCGCTCTCCTACCTTTATATGGATGACAGACTGCAAAAATTTCCAACTGAGTGATTCCGTGGACAGAATCAGGTTCAGTTAAGTTGCATGCAAGTTTTATTGAATGTCAAGTATCAGCTAACTCCTGGTGATAATCTCGAAAGATAAAAGATTAGAGAGGAACAAAGAAGATATGAAGTAGCTGTTCAATGGTAGCTGCACACCACTTTCTGTACGCTGGACAGAGAGAAACAAAAACTTACGCAAATGAAAAGTTGGGATCCCCATATACGTGTACTTCAGGAGCACTTCCGTACGTCCTCATGCAAGCTGATCGAGCGTCATCAATGGCATTTTGGGCAACTTCAACTGGTGAAACTTTAGTGCAAATAAGGCCAATGTACCCAGCAGGTGGATTCTCCTGATGTAGGGCTACATGTTGTCCTGCGATAGTAAGTAGCATTAGCGTAGGCTTTCGCTGAAACTCACAACCTACCTTCAATGCACTCGGCAGAAATAAGAGCGAGCAAGGCAGTCAAACACCCGAGTACCTACGAGTAGTACCTCTGAACAACATGGAGATCTGAAATAGTGGCTAGTCATGTACCAATTAGCATACGAATTCCAATACGCGACATGTAAAATCGATCCAGAAACTGATGAATTTCGGGTAGCTCGTTTAGCCCAACTTTTCTTCCGAGATCCTCCTTCAGCTCCTGTATGCCCATGGCCATGGTTGGCATAACATTATTGTGCCGTGTTTTGATTTGGGTAATAAGCTCTGTGAAACGATATTCGTCTGACAAGTTTCGTATTTCTGCAAAGCTCCGCAAGTCCTTGAATGAGTCCACATACCAATCACGTACCTGTAAAATATAAACGTATGTACCATCGCTCAATCAAACAGTTGCAAGTAATGTATGTGACGTATTTAATACTTCAAAGCTTTATCCGTCCAACCAGACATATTGCGAAGGCATTAGACGTGATGAAAAGATAACAGAAAATCAACTTCTCAACTCTCAACAACCAACGAACCAAATGACACACTAGGACAAACAAGTGAAAGCAAGCAGCAAGAGACCAAAACTTCGAAGAGATGAGAACTCCAGAGGGATGTGACTTAACATATACTTCATCAGTGACTAATATATTGAGTGCATGAATATGGAACCCGTTCATCAAACAATTCTATACCCACATACGGTCACCATGTCATGTCATGTCACACAATGATCCAGGTATGAGAGTAAATCCCTCAAAACCATCATTCACACATCAGTAATACATAGCCAGTAAAAATATCTGCATGATGGTTAAAAGTCATGTTGTCTTGCTGATGTAAATCATCGACGTCAGTCAGTTCCAAATATTTGGAAAGGTGTAATCTAATTGAGTTGATCGTTATATTAGCTTTAGTGAAAACTCCAGCACGTTCCTGGATGTTGCAAACAAACAGTCGATGTGAATCGCGTGGTTGTCAGGCATGAATGCAGGAAGCACTACCAAGGTATATGCACGGGGATGAGTTTAGCTAAAGAATACACGAGCTTGAGAGCTCATTCAATTGATCATTACATTCAAAGCTGTTGTGAAATACCTGTCAGTTGCACTGATATTGGTGACTCTCATTTAGTTCATTTGATGATAGCCAGTTCTACAAGGAGTTTAACCAGATGAATTGAAGGAGGCATCAACTGGAGCTGACAGGAATAACAAAGGACAAGTCTTCACTGAATCAGGGAGACTAGTTGAGAACAAAAGTACATATGACAGCACGGCATATCCATTACTGTAGATAAACCAGGGAGTTGTAGTGGCGCAACGACACATGTCTCTGCCCGATAATATATAGGTATACAAGAACAGATGCCGTTCCCAGAACGGGTTATCCAGAACTCATGAGGTGCAAATGATCGATAAGCAAGATGTACATAATTGACAATGCTAGAATAGTGAGAAATCCATAAGGTAGAATGCATCAAATGTATCTTGAAGCAAAGGCATAATTGAAACAAATTGAGAATAACATATGGCTAACAGACTAGTAAACCACCATGAAATTGAGAACTCTAGGCAAACAACTGCGAGAAATACGTAACACTATGTAAAAGACTGTCAGTAAGCAGTGCGTGAACAATAAAAATAAAAAACGTGGGCTGGAGTCAGGTAGGAACACTGTATACACAAGAGGTCCCATGAATCAGGCAAAGAGCGAAGGAAAAATAATAGGGAGGGAATTAGCTGAGGAATGGAGGAGTGGAACAATGCGAGAGCTATAGGATGGTGTGGCTGCAGAAACCTGTTGAAGTGTAACAGGGTAACGAGAGCGAAGCAAAAAAGGACAGGATATAAAGTATATCACAACAAGCGCTATGGACGCTTGAGTCCTGAGACGCTTAACAGCAAAGAGGAAGCAGAAGGCGGCCATTGTAAACCTTCACAAAAACACCTGCGACTTCATCAGTGCCTCACGCAGTGCCGAAGTAGCTGAGCAATTGTCAGTACTCATACCGAGTTTCTGCTCGAAAACTCATGAGTGCCAAGACATGTCTCTGCCCGATAATATATAGGTATACGAGAACAGATGCCGTTCTGGGAACGGGTTATCCAGAACTCATGAGGTGCACATGATCGAGAAGCAAAATGTACATAATTGACAATGCTAGAATAGTGAGAAATCCATCAAGTAGAATGCATCGAATGTAACTTGAAGCAAAGCCATAATTGAAACAAGTTGAGAATAACATATGGCTAACAGACTAGTAAACCACCATGAAATTGAGAACTCTATGCAAACAACTGCGAGAAATAGGTAACGCTATGTAAAAGACTGCCAGTAAGCAGTGCATGAACGATAAAATAAAAAACTTGGGCTGGAGTCGGGTAGGAACACTGTATACACAAGAGGTCCCATGAATCAGGCAAAGAGCGAAGGGAAAATAATAGGGAGTGAATTAGCTGGGGAATGGAGGAGTGGAACAATTCGAGAGCTTTAGGATGGTGTGGCTGCAGAAACCTGTCGAAGTGTAACAGGGTAAGGAGAGCGAAGCGAAAAAGGACAGGATATAAAGTATATCACGCTTGTGCTCCTGAGACGCTAAACAGCAAAGAGGAAGCAGAAGGCGGCCATAGTAAACCTTCACGAAAACACCTGCGACTTCATCAGTGCCTCACGCAGTGCCGAAGTAGCTGAGCAATTGTCAGTACCCCTCATACCGAGTTTCTGCTCGAAAACTCATGAGTGCCAAGGCAAACTCGGTTGCTCCCCTCAAGTGCCACTCAAAAGTAATGGGAATGTCAAAAAGAACAGAGGTGGAAGTGTGGAAAGCGAGGGCAAGCAAAAGTGCAGGCATGCACTTAAGCACTGGAGTCTTAGCCACATAATGAGGATCAGTCCAGAAAGAAAAGGATCCATATGAGTCAGATGAGGGAAGAAATCGAGACATACCTGATGGATCCCTGAAATCACAAACATTCATTAGTAGAGAGAAAGTCCAGGACACAACAATGAGAAAGAGTCAAGCAGAGGTCCACTAGTGATACAAGAGTGGAGCAAGAAAACTTCAGCGCTGCACGGGAAGGGGATGAGTCAACTGAAGCGGGAAAAGCAGAGATGAAGTGAATGAAGGTGAAGGTGAAGTATACAGTATATATATGAATTCAGAAGTCAAGAAGGACTCCCAAACAACAGTATGGTAATATATGTGAAATGATATATAGGAAATGAGAGCATAATGTGGATTCCCCGTTCTTCGAACGGGGAATCCACAACCCACTAAGTGCATATAAAGTGCAGGCATGCACGTGTGTAAATCGAAGTGAATTGCATCTAAGGAAATGGAAATTAAGTGAAACTAACAATACCAAGGTAAGCCGAAGTAAAGACATAATTGAAACAGATGATAAGTAGTCCCTGCAGATATGTGACATGATATGCAGATTTATATTAATGTTGATGTTATATAAGTGAACCTTAGGTTCAGAAATGAAATATTCAGCAACTAGAGTGGTAGTGGGAACAACACATAAAAGTCGACCGAATTTCGATAAGATTAGATTCCCTACTCACTAAATTTGGACAAATGCACGACAAGAAAGAGCAGAGTTTTAAGTCCTCTCGGGATTGTTTCCGGAACATATGCGATCCTGAAATCTACTGCCCTGCAAATGAGACCTATGTATACTGTAAAAGCAAATGTTGCATGCGTGACCGGAGAAAGATTTGAATTTACCGTCAGCACTGGAGCTTTCGTGGATAGACTATGTGGCAAGTTTTCAAGCTCTGTAACGCGATGCGCTAACCTCACAGGAAGTTCCTTATGGAGAAACTGAGCAGACACCATCAGATTTCTGCTGGTGGGATATGCACCAAAATCCATCATGTACTTCAGACTGACACCAGTCTGCTTCTTAAAACTGCACCTGTAAATATCCTCCACTAGATTTCTAGACAACGTCTCAGCTAACCTTCGAGCAGCCATTACTGAAGACGCCTTCGCAGGCATGCGGGTTTCCACACTTGCAGCTAATCAAGTCTTTTGAACACCGCCCGGATTTCTTCAGCATGGGTGATTCGGAGAGTTTCAATAGGACTGCTTCTCAAATTGATGATCGACTTTACATCTTCTGATCAGTCCGGTTGAATTATCATCGCTATAGGATGTAAACGTTGCCATCCCTGTCCATGGAGACTTCAGCTCTCGTTGAGTTACTTGCTTCGGCTCTGGATTCGGTTCCAATAGCAAAAAGTCGAGAGATATTTGAGCAAATTACTCACGCATGTCAATCATCGGACATCTTTCCGGAAATATATGGCATCGCGGGACCCTCACCAAAGATACTCGTCCGTCCGAAGGTGTTCCTTGCTGTAAAACCCTTACATGAAACGCTCCCCACTGCCAATACAGTCTGCTGCCAGGCATTCTCTGACCTCCTGGTACCTGCTCTCTCCACACACAATCTTCCTCCTCACCTCAATGCCTACCTACCTGCCGCTTTCGCTTCTTGGCAACACTCCACACTCAAACCAATTCTCCCCAGCCCCACGAAAACTCAATTCGCAAGCAAAATCCAATTATACAAAAGCCATCTCCTCTTTCTCACGCCACAAACTCAGTCACGCTCCCCTCGCGCCGACTCTGATTGGAAAGCTCCGTGCCCGGCCCTCAGCCCGCAAGAACAGATCAAAATCTCCGCATTCGATAATTATCACCAAGTTTATAGAAGCAGCAGCATCAAGTTCCCGTGCCGAGTGTATTCTTGATTCCTTCCTTCTTTCAACCCTTCAGCATATGGCTGTAATTGGCCACGCGCAGGCAAACCCTTCAGGTTCGCGCGGGGACAGGCGCGCTAAACAAAGAGAAGATGTGTCAGCCCATTCATCGTCGTAAAGCTCTTGTAGAAAATAAGGAGAATCTGGAGAAGTGACTCGTTCGAAAATAGAAGGAACGAACGGAGAGTGGAGGAGAGGAGTGAGAACTTGTGGACGCTGCGCTAGTGGTAACTGATGACGGACCATGTATGGCCCAACCGCGGGCATTTCGGGTTGTGGTGGACGTCAACCCGTCGCATTTTCTCACCCCACCAGTCTCTGTCTTTCACCGCGAGGTAAATCAGCTCTTCGGAACTGTACAGCCCCTTCCGACGTGTGGACGCGGATGAACTAATCCAGCGGACCAGGAGGAAAGGCGATTCCATCCAGGCTACACGTGGCAAGCTTCACGAATAGATTCAACTCCATCCTGATCGACAGGTACTGTATTGCATTTGGCATCAGCAGTACTGTAGTACTCCTTTTGTGGGATTGTACGCTTGCATCGATCTTATTGCTGATGATCCTCAAAAAAGTAAAACAAACCTACTCGTAATCGTCTCGATATAAAAAATTCTAGAATAGTATTTCTAGAAACGTATTCCATCACCAACACAGTTGAAATTTATAGGATATTTCGCACATCACACTATTTCCGCATGGCCGCGAGAAGCCACCAAATCCGATGAACTGTTCAAGACTTCTTTTCAAAATGCTGTAGCAGTACAGGTTTATTCTTATTTTGCCACTTCGAGAGATCCTCGTGAATCTGATCGTAAGACTTCTTGCGAGACAGATAAGAATCCTACATAAATGGTATATGTGCCTAAAAGTGAGAACGACTAGGATTATTTCATCTCGATAAATTTGAAAATACAGAAACGAATGGGAGGGTTTGTCACAAGTTGATGTTGGGAAGCTGTCGACCCCATTTTTGCGATTGTGTTTGCTCACACAAACTTTACTGATCGGCAAGTGGTTGAGCAACCGAACAAAACCAGCTTATGTACGTCAACCGGGTTGTTTGGTTGCGATCTGTCTTAGAGGATGTGTAAACAATGTGACATGCCCTACAGAATCCGGACCGCAAAGGTCAATTACAGCGGAGAAAAAGGACGACCGCGTAGAAAAAATGAAGGATGGGAAGACCCCATCAAGCCGTACAAGCGAGGGATGAAAAAGGTAAAATGGGACTAAGCCCCAAATTACAGCAGCAGGAGACTTGAGTTGACTACTATCAAATTTGTGTCAAACACAAATCTGATAAGATTCCTTACTGAGGTGATTATTAGCCCAATAGAGCGTTATGGGCCATAACCCCATACGAGTATATGTTGGAATCTCGGTGCAACCACTCTAAGTCCTAGCATCCTCAAGCCAAAATCATGAAAACGTACGTGGTAAGGAAGGACTGGTAGATGAATTAATGAGAATTCTATGTCTTCTCCCACATGCATTACCTGTTTGAAAGGAACCCTCTGTGTTTGGGACACGAAGGTCGCAAAAAGCCCCCAAACAACATGAAAACGATAAGGAATGTAAGCACCCAACCCACACCTATTACAGGCCTCAGCTCAGAGACCCGAACTATTCTGTACTCATACGTCTGGACTTTTAGTTGCCCACTGTTGGGCAACATAAAAACCCTTCATAGGTATGGTAAACATCATCATTATCGTGCGGTGATGGATTCAATCCTTCCGGCCCGGATGTGCTGCGTGCTTTTGCATATACTAGTGTTGTTCTATGCGCCACCACGTTCTCCCAAACGAAAAGTGACACGACTGATGATGTTCTTTTGTCACGGTAGCCAAAATTTAGGCTTTCTCTCCTGTTAAAGCCTGCAATAGAAAACTCTTAGGCGTCCAATCGACAGTATCTAAGTCCGAATCACTCATAGTAAGCAAGATCAATCCAACTTCTGAAATCTTCGGTTTGATGGGATCACGTTATATCTCTGGGATTGGCCGACACGGACAAAGGATGAGCTTCCAGGATTGCTTTACTCAAAACCGTACGTCATTCAAGCAATAGTACCTTACTTGCAAGCTCGCGCGTACTTTGGTCCGTCGATACTTTTTTGTTTGCGAATCAAAAGTATCACTAGCATAAGCTAAGGCCAGAAATTGTCGGAGAAAACCTGGTGTTTACAAGTTTGTCCTCACACGGTTGGCATGATCTTCACCGAGTGCCAGAATAACATATTTCTAGCGGCTCTATATATTTCTAATAACTTATTTCTAACGTCAATCATCTGTGCGGTACAGTGAGTTAAACAGCATCCATTACAGAGCGCAAAGTCACCTCACACTGGGTGAAATATGCCAAATCATTTTCCCAATAATTTTGAATCTGTATTTGCTCTTCCTTCCAGTGTGAGTAACTTCGGTGGTTTTATTATCATTGAATGTCAAAAGGCTTTTGTGGTTCACGAACAATTTCTCCAGTTGGGCGAAGAAAGCTCACAGAAAGCTCTTGCCTTTGATTAGTTCGGGAATCTAACCCTGACTCGCTCATGTAACATTACTTTTATCAGGACCTTTTGCGACCTTACTTTAAATTGGAATTCCGGACCACTCTTCGCAAACGTTCAGCCTCACGATTATGTTCTGCTGATCATATAAGAAGTATAATAAGCCAGTCGTGTTTAAATTACATGACTTCGTCCACTGTCATATGGATCACGAGGCAAAGTCTACAATTTATAAAGTTCACTGACAGGGTCATACTGCTAAAGGTGTTGTGTGTTCTAGTTGTTCAAATCTACATGTGTTGATTTAGAATTATACGTTTCTCTCTTTTGGCTCCCGGCCCTAAAATGTGAGGACTGCTTCTGAAACACGATTCTAAAACTTGTAGCCATTTAGTGGGTGTCTTGTAGTTCTCTTCCGTATCTTACATTAACAGCTTTTTAACGAGCTATACTTCTTCTGCTGCGATGATCTTCAACAGAAGCTCGTTGAACAACTTGCTGTCATCCCACATTGGCCAGTGTCCACACTGCGTCCAACAGACCAAGCACGACTGTCAGTGGCTAAATTTCATGTTTGACAAACACAGAGGAAATCATCCTGGAGATTGTAAGCGCACCTCTTGAAGATGCACGACTTTGGCATTTGGAGCCGTGTCCTTGGATGGCTCAGCGACTATCGGAAGCAGGAAGTTGTCTTTGTCACCCCAGACTACAGTTACTGGTGTGTTCACCATGGGCACTTTTCCGTCCGGAGTGTGCCAAAGACCTCGAAGGGCTGCCCGGTAGAAGGATAAACCACCCTTTATAGCCCCTGGATTAGAGAATGCGATCACATGCCTGCAGTTAAAACGAATGATCCATAAACCAAGGCGGTGTAAGAAATTTTCTGAACGTTGTCCGCACAGAATATTCAATGACGGTAGTATAATTCTGACAAAGACAAGGTTGTGAGGAGAGTGAACCTTTGAATGTCAGCGCTGGACATGGATGGGATATTCCTTTTAAGAATCTCGCTTATGATCAAACACCTGCATGCATTAGTGAAGGGAACAATTTATTCACGACATTTCGCAAAATAGACACCGTACGTGCAGGAAACGAAACGTTCTTCTTCATTTGTCGATGAGCTGGCTAAACATATTCCGGACTACACGCAATTGCTCCTGACATGACCACGTGCTTATCCGGATAAATACTCCCCCAGACTAGCTCTCGAAGGACCCAACCAAATCCAAATTTGGACACTAAGTGCATGGCTCACAGCACGCTTCGTTCCAATCCAGAGACTCAACCCAACTGAGGTGGTGGAACAGTTGGATAATAGAGCCACTGGACTTTACGGTAATTCAGTCAGGTGGATATCAGTGACTTCAGGTTAAAAGTGCATTCGCTAAACATGAACGTCGGATCCATAACATTCTTTGGAGCTCGGCTTGCAGAGAAGAGAGATGTTATGGAGATCGACTTCCAGTGATTAGAAGGACTTTTAGCTTTGCTGTGCAGATAGGCTGCAAGTTTGCAGGTTGTGTAGTATACCCGTCATAAGCAATGGCCGCTTCTGCTACATAGGGTATTTGAAAAGCACCTGCATGTGACGCCAAAATCTATTGAATTGTTAGTACAGTACCCCATCCCCTGGGAAAAACATACCGTAACTTGGTCTCTGGAAAAACCCGGAGCGGTCAAATGGATTCTCTCTTGCTAGACGCAAATGCAGTGCATCAGGTTCAGCTGCCAAGCATGGAGAAGACGGGACACGTACCGATATACCAAGAGCGGAGGAGTTGCGATAGGTGTGTAGTCAGTATTTTGCTGAAATCTGTGAGACGGCCCATGTTGACAGTCACCAATCTTTCAACTTTGCTGGGATAGTCCTCAGCCAAACACCATGAAATAGTTGATCCCCAATCGTGCCCCACCTGTTTGATCACAACTCGAGTTTAGGGATTTCAGATGCAACAGATTCTCTTCCAATTGTGCCAATTGCATCAGACTTCGACAGCACCACATTGTCAGTTGTAAAGTGTCTCATACCATGATGGCAGGCCTGCCATTTCCAAAGTGGTCAATAAAACGCACGAGATCACCCAGTATTGCTGGACGAACAAAAAAGTCGAGAGTTTCAGGTTTTGAGGACAAATTGTAACCCCTCAAATCGAGGGCAATGACGTGGTACCCTGCTTCTGACAAAGCCTTGAATTGATGCTTCCATACGAACCAAAAGTTGGGCCAACCGTGAACTAGAATCACCTGTGTAGTTCAACAGGGCCAATTAGGCATTGCTCACAAAATACATCCATGTTCCGGAAAGACATCAAAGATGGAGAATCTACACGACCAAACGTTGAAGTGACTCTTTCATAAAAAACGAACCCCCAAATTTGTGGCACGAGATTAGTAGAATGAATGAGCCAAACTGACCAGTTTGCCTGCAGGATCTCCACACTCAACGAAGTGAACTTTGATGTCGCTGTTATTCATATAGCCGTGACGGATCGTAACCCCACCTACAATCTCTTCTTCATCATATTCGACCTCTCCAGCAGTAGGGTAAGGAACCCGTGCTCTTGTAGTATCTTGACCTAAAAAAATTGCTCAATTTCTTAATATTTGAGCTCACAAAGTTCTACTCTCTTTACGACATTGTGCTCCACATCTGTCAGGCCCCTCTTGACATTGTTGGAAGAAGTCAACAAGGTTTGTAGCTCTAGTAACTTGGCGAGGGCATCGGTAAGTACAAATACCAGGGGAAGTTGCCATACTTCGAACTCCTCGCGCTGCAGATCTTCCCAACCCATACACATCGATCCTTTCAATTTTGCCTGCCATGATGATCCCATTCGAAAGTGGTGAGGTACTTGTAACAGACTGCGAGCTTCTACAACTCTGGCCTCTCGGACAACTTTGGCCACATGATCTACGGCAGCAGATTTCAACAAGTTCCGTGAATTTCAAGCATAGACGGAAATTACTTCTGTTGGCAAACCGTTAGTGAGAAATGTTCCGGAGAACGAGAGGTATAGTTCTCAGAGCTCACCACATCTACTTGCGTTGCAATTTGGAATTTTACTCTTTTGACTGCGTAAGGGTCCAACATTGGGCGTTCGTTGCTGGAAATATGTTCGTTCTGCGGAATCTGCACAACCATGTTCTGACTGGTCAAAGTTCAAACCCACTAATTTGGTTAAAGGACAATCATTGTAAGCGATGAAAGAGGACTGTCATCCAGAAAAGATCTTCCCAAATGTTTCCACCATAACCAAAGTCCCTATCATTTACTACGACGTATGTCCGTCATCGATTCGCTTCGGAAAAAGGCGATTTGCACATAGAAATTTAGCGAAGATCTCTGAATCTTCTAATGGTGCCTCAAGAGCCCTTGGCATCAGAAGAGGAAAGGGAAAGTGCCGGGGCCCAATCATGGTATGAATGAGTGGAGTCGTATCTACCATTTCTTCTAATCCAGAATTTCGAGGAATTCCATATAGGATAGGACAATGTTGTCCTCTGAAGCCTATGGCTGATGCTCACTGCTCTCCTCTTGAAGAGCCACATTCCAAATCGGGAGAAAGGCTCATAATGCAGTCGACGAATTCAATTGCAAAGTAAATGAGACAGCCCTTGCTCAAAAGAGACGGCCACTGCTCTGTGGTTGAAAGTTCTTATGGCACGCAGAATGAAATTAACAAATATTTAACTAAATAGGGGACACACGTCTTAATCGAGGCGATTGAGCAATACTAGATCTTACCCTTACGCCTGTCACTGATGGGTCGAAGATGGTACTAAACCATGCAATATCAAAGATTTCAAGGAACAGGTGGCTATGCAAGGCCGATCGACGAGAAAACTAGGGAACAATGTAGTGCTTTAAGTCCATAGAAGGAAGTGGAAGGAGCAGGAGAGTACAGACATGGCATGACATATAGCGTATCTCCCAGTGACACGTTTGAAATCGTCACCGTTCTTGATGCAGAAGCGGCGGCCATCGCTGCAGCAGATAAATTTGCTCACGAACTGCTCCTACAGCGTTTGGATCGTAGCAGGTTAATGAAGCAGCTCCAGAAAGCATGGGCACACCGATGCTGCACTTCCTGTCGCCGCCTGCTGCATAAGTTCTACATCTCTCAGGACCTTTCTTGTGTTGCCGAAAGCATAAATCACTTCCCATCCTGTATGAGATCAGGCTACAGTCCGAACTGTACTCCTCTCGTCACGTTTCCCGGTTCGACAAACCCAATTCAGTTCAACCCTCAAGTCATCCATCAACCTTCAACATTCTGAAAAGAGTTTATTATAGTTCGTGAGAGCAATTCAGGTCCTAGGGGGTCTACAGTGTCACGTCCCGAAGACAGTTATGACGCTTTGTCAAGTCGTTTGCACGATTGTTGTTCAATTGGACTGCAGTGCACATCACTCCTGGCTACTGTAGCTCGGGTAGCTGTAAATGGATAACTGCTACTTCCAGAATACTCGGGTATGAATCACACTGTCCCTTAATCCTCTAATTCAGTCATTCATTCTTCATCCCGAGATATTTCATGAGACATTTGGAAACGCCACTCCACGGTCTCCCTCTTTTTTGTACTGCACAGTAGTCTACATCTACTTCCACTACTGGCGTGCACTACTCGACCTCCTCGTGTCCCATTCGACCCCTTGATCGATCCAACTACGGTACGGCTTCAAGATTCTTGGATGTGTTGGCTTGTACGTAACCCAATTTCACTCTCTGCTGGTTTTCCATATTCCAGATCATTAATATATCCTTGCATACCTCGACCGTCCATAGGACAGTGTTAGCAAGACATAAATTTTAGTTTAGAGTGCACTTGGAGACTTCATTTGGAGTATGGACACGCTGATTTCTCATGATTTCCCCCACTTCCCTGCATACAGTGCTGTATTGCGATGTGGATTACCGCTTGATGTGTCTGCCTGCAAGTTCCGAGGGACTGGAAAGCGCAAAGTCGGGCTCGTTCACGTGCTTTCTACAGTACACCATACATAAAGAGACTAGCCAACATTATAAGTCCTCAGATGAACCATTTTATTTTCCGCGTTTTGCCCACTACTTCCCTTGAGGATCTCGCATAAAAGTTGAAATTATTGGTTCTGTCGTCTTTCACAGTCCAATTTCAAGAACTTTTGAATTGGTTTATCTCCGATTCGTCGACGACGTCCATGACCACCTGTACTGGTAACTACAGGGGATGGGGAATTTCATCCGAGCACTTCACAACCTCGCCGTTCTTCTCCCAACACTATACATGTACTGTATCTGTATGGAATCTGAGAGCTTCTGCACAAGATGCTGAAATCGTAACGATACCTCACTTGAGAAGAGTGACATGCCCCCAGTAACAAGTCAGCTCAGGATCAGGACAGCATTCGGAACGAAAGTTTTCTTCTTTGCTGCTCGTCGTTGGACCAATCTGCCACCCACGATCACAAGATCATTAACATGAGAGTTAAGACAATTCAGGATCCAACTAGATGGTCACGCTCGAATATACAGATCGTAATTAATTTGGTTCAAGGACTCACCTTACCCTCATCGTTATCTACCTTCCCATAAAGTGGAACTCGGTAGGCTGCGGCAGTCCGGATCCATGTCCAGCACATGAGGGGATCCATCTGACCTGTACCCGTAGTGATGCACATCCGTAAACAAACGGATTGAACCCCATTCAATCCGTTTGTTTACGGATGTGTATCACTACGGGTACAGGTCAGATCCGTACATGCGTAGATGGAATACACGCTCCGTGCCGGTAAATTCTTTAATGGGTGAAACTTTTTTCCCCATGCCGTCTCAAGGTAAGATTACGAAGTGGTGAACAAATGGCTTAGTGGTTGTACGAGGACAAAATTAACGACCAAGTTTTCTGGAAGTTAAATCAACAACAAAGTTTTCTTAATAATCTTAAAAATCCTTTTAATCGTTATATAATGAAAGAGGTGACACGAAATTGTTCATCCGTATAGCATCCCGAAATTTCATGAAATGCAAAACTGTGCACTCTGCGAGCAAAAATGTACGTCCAGAATTTTCTTCCTTTTCAACAAATCCTTCCTTCTCGCATTATGAATTGAATTGAATTTCCCGCATCGACAATTGAATTCTCCGACAATGAGAACGAGAATTTGTGTCGTATGTCTTTTACTTATTATAATTTTTTCCATGGATTGCATTTCTTCCCGTGAAATTTCCACGACAATGGAAGTGTAAAATTGGGGATTTCAGGATCTCTCGAGCGTGGTGCAATCTGTTCTTTTTCTTTCCTCAATGAGCATAGGCAAGGCAAAGATAGAAAAGGATGGAAGAAGATAGATTTAGAATGATTTCACATCGCTATGCCTAGCTTATTTTGATGAACCAAAGAATTTCGATCAGATTTATGGTGTAACATGTAAGAAGCATATATAGAAGAGCAATTGCAACTTATTTGGTGAGGTATATGAAAGTATTTCCTAAGTCGCATAATGAAGAGAAGTTAAAAATAAACAAATTAGAGACATAAAATCTTACAAATCAAAGAACAAAGGAGAAGTTAAAAAGTATATAAACTAAATACATTAGATCTTTCAAATCAACAAACGAGTGGAAGGACAATTACACTACGGAGTATCTCACTAAGGGAACTCAAAAGCCGATGGGAACAATTGAGGATAAATCAGATCATTTATGTCTTTATTTTGACAAAATGGACAATACATTTGGATTTTTGAGCTAATACTCCTCCATATACTTTGGTAATTATAGGGCAGGGAGAGGAGCTCTATGGGGCTGGATATCACTACATCAATGGAATAAGGTGAAAGAAGTTAGAGTTCAAGTTCAAGAGATGGAGAATGACGTTGGAGAAGACAAGACTATGTTTAGACTAACCCAATCTTGTCCTTTTTCAAGTGTGCATAATAGCTACCTTGTATTTAGAGGAAGAAAGTTTCCTCATTGTGAATTGCCAGATGATTTAGTATCAAGTGGTATATCCTCCTCCTCCAAAGACCGCAAGACCACGAGGGAGAAGATGAAGGAAAACAAAAGAAATGGGAAAGGATTTCTAAGGTGTTCTGCAAAATAGCAACCACTATGGTAGCTTTCTCCATTGATAAATAACAAGTCAATTGGAACTAACGCAATGTACACTAGGGAGAGGTGCAAATTAGTAGAGATTGTAGCTCAAAAAGAAATCAAGATGGAGAAGTAGAAAGGCAAAGTAGAAATTGAGAAAATAATGCTCTTAGAAAAACACAGAAAAGAGCTAGAGAAAATTATTGAAAGAAAGAAAGTCCAAGGCAAAGAGATCCTATAAAATTACTCAGGAATTAGCTAAAAATGAAAAATCTTCCAAGGAGATTAAAAGTGTTACAATTATTCCTTTTAAGACAAATACTCAAACTTCTATCATGTATAGTAATGATTCTAAACTTTTTACTTGGTACTACACACATTCTTAAGTGCAAACAATAAAGAGTACTACATTATTCCTAATGGATAATAAGTCAGGCCTTAGTTGTGTTAATAATTGTCTAATTTTGCTTAGGAATTTATTTTCCCTTGTATTATTTTCCTTTAGACTCTTGGATTTGCTTGTAAATGCAAGAGTTTTTTATGCTAATTGTTGCTCTGAATCAATACAAATACCCAAGTTTTGATTTGTACTAGTATACAACACTATGCAATGGTATATAATCAAGCACAAAGTAATATGTGTTGGAAATCATTGGTTTGTGGTCCAAGATGAGTTGGTTTACGTTGTGTATGTTGGCATATGCTTATGTGCATTGGTAATTGATAGATGGTGGTTTGAGTTTTGATTGCATCTTGATAGTTCATTGGAATTTTGATGGAGTTTGTACTCTAAAGATTTGATGATTTGTACATAACATTCAACATATTGATATTGATTCTGTAAAATGATCATTCAAACTTAGTTAATTTATATATTTAGTCATGAAAATATAAAGAATACATATAGAGTACTATTCTTATGCAATGAGGTAATGTTCATGCTTGAAGCTCTTTGAAGCTATATCTAGATATGGAAGGGGACATACATCTAAATAAGACTACACATTTGTATATAAGTCCATTCCTCCAAGTGCAAAGGTGGAGCTAGAACAAACATTACTAAGATGACCAAATGTTCACTCATCTATGCCAAATTCAATAGTTATATGTCTATAATCTCTAAATCTATCTCAATGAGTCACAAAAATCTTCCATTAAAGAATAGAAATCAACCATTAAGAATATAAGTAGTAGAAGTAAACCTAGGAAGATGGATAACACCATGAGAATGGTTTTTGCAATAAAAACACATAGCATTGTCGTCATCAGATCTCTAAGAGTTACTCTTTTCTCATAAAAAAGTATAATAAGGTTTGAGCATATAACAGCTCCAGTAAGTAGCAGTAATACCAACCCAATATGCACATAATTTAGGTGTCATCATGTACTCCTAGTGAAAGGAAATCTCCTTAGATATATATAAATATTTATCTCTAGAGAGGTATGGAATTTGTAATGATGAGTAGTATTCCTCCAAACATAACCTCAAATTAGCTCACAAAGTCAACCATAAACTCTTGCACTCCAAGCTTAGGTACATACAAAAGGGTGTTCAAGGCTTTATATGAAGTCCAAACAACCTTCTTTTTCAACTTACACTTCCTTCTAAAGAATGAAGAACTATCCTACAAAAGACCTATTTGATGTTTATATCAAAAACAAAGATCTTCCTCAAGACATTATATGTGTTCAAGTGAGGAATAAACATGTGTATCATCATCATCATCTTCTTGAAAGTACTTTGAAGATGCTACCTAGTCTCATTCCACATTCCCAACTCATCCTCTTTTCCTCAAAAGACTCAATCTTTATATTGAGTATCAAAGGTAGGATAGAGAACTAATAAGAGGTGTGGATAGAGTAGCAAAGCTCCATGTATCTAACACTTAACTCTCTATTCCTAAACTTATCTACTAGGCTCTCCATTAGGTGGTCTTCCAACGATATATAGTTCTTGATCTTACAAGTCCTATTGATTGTTTGAATTACTATCCCATACTCACTTATCTTTATCTTGACCTTCTACTTTGAAGAGAAAATACCTTTCTCAAAATACATAAAGTATCTAGTGTACAAGGCATACACTTGTATGAGATGGATTATTAGTTTCACTCAAAGAATTATTGAGGCCCAAGCAGTCCAATTTTGGTATGGGATCTTGGATAAGGAGTTACAATGTAGAGTACATGATATTATGTTGTTGTAGGCTACCTCAACAACTTTGGTTGAGTGCATTGGAGCTCAAAATGGTGGAGGAGAGAGTGGTGAAATTTAGATCTGGTAGAGAGATCTCATCCATAATTGTTTCTTTTTCTAGAGTGCACCATAATGTGTTGGATTTTTGAGTGTAGAGTGGATAGCCTTGATCTTATAGAGTAAGTGGAGTGCCTAGTACACCTAGATCATTACCTTTATTTTTTTGTCAAGAGAAACTAGTGAGTGGTAGTGTTGCTTGTTGGACTTATGGTTGACCTTACTACAAGAGAGAGTGCATCTAGGGTAAGGGGCATGATACCTTTGGAGAACCACAACTAACTCAAAGGTAGTATGACCATTGCCTCAAATTTAGTCATATTTATGATTGATGCTTTGACCTTTTAAAGTTAAAGAGTAGTAGGGATACTATGATAAGTGGTAGAGGAGCCCCATGTCATAGAGAACAAGGTGGTAAAGGTGATAGTAGAGGATCTATACCTAGTAGGAACATAGTACATGCTCTTGCTTTTGATATAGCCATAACTACTGAATTGAGTAGTTAAAGTAGAGATTGGCTAGCATGGCCATAGCTTAGAGGAGATTATATTCATGCATCAAGGCTTCCATCTCTTACATTGGTGATAGAAATGTCCTTGACTTTATATATGTAGTAACATAGGTAGATACATTAATTTTAATAACCAGGAGTGCATTATATGCTCTTGAGCTTAGGGAACATTAGTGGAGTTGAACTCACAAAGATGAGATGTTGGTAGATAGGTCAAACTTTCCTCAGTCTTCCATGCATTTTGAGGCATTACAAACTACATCTATGGCTCCTATGTGTCCTAATGTAGGTATTGTAGGTAGTGATGGAGTGAAGGATGGACAAAATACTAGTCAACCACCTACTTCTATAAATATTGTGTCTAGTACAATGTTGGGGTGGCTCAATTGATTATGCATTCCCTTTTTCAACCAATGATATGTTTACATTAGAATTTGTAAGAGACCAAATCCGAGGAGAGAAATAGGAGAATGGAAACTCACATTTGGGACACTTGAATGAGGGAAAACTCCAAATGCCTAGCATGAGCTTTGGCTTTGGTATTTATAGGTAGCATACAAGGCCCTTGAGAAGCTTCTCAAGAAGCTTCCTCAAGCCACTTTCTTAGAGTGCAAGCCAAGTTAACTAGGAAGCTTCTCAAGAAGCTTCCTTCAAGAAGCCGCCTACTTGGCGTGCAAGCTAAGCTAGTTGGAAGCTTCTAGAAGCTACCTTCTAGAAGCTACTTACTTGAGGTGCAAGCTAAGCTAGCTGGGAAGCTTCCTAAATATTTCTAGAATATTCTAAGCTAATTTGTCTTATTTGTTACTTTGTAAGCCCGATTAACTTTGTCACTCCATATTGTTACAGAAGTTGACCCAACTCTAGTGTTCCAATTGGCTACCACACTTTGTGAGAGTAAGGATGGTTTGGTGCCTACTTCTAGAGCAAAGGTGGTTGATGGTGGAGTTAACTTGGTTCATGAACATACGATCTATTCAACTACTAAAGGCTTGGGTAAGCAATGATTGCTAGATTGGAAGAGGTACCAACTAGATTTGCATTTGAGCTCACTTAAAGTTGTCATATTGGACAACTAGAGTGGAATTTTTAGTTTGGTGGGACCTTTAAGGAAGGTCTTTCTACCATAGAGAGTCTTATTAGACTATGGTGCATAACTTCTTATGTTGGAGAAGGTTACAATTTTTTATCTTGGGCTGTGGAAGACCAATATGGAGAGGTGTCTATTTTAGATCCAAATATCTCTAAGATATGGTTCTACTCAATACATCACATGTGGAGAGCTCATCGTCCAAATTCAACCCAATCATCAAACTAATTATTTTGTGGTGATAGTTCAAACCATTGCATTGTGACCATAGCATAGTCATATGATGTGCTAGGTAGAGCAATGTTATACCCCATGAAGCAGGGTTTCAATATTGACTTTTGGGAGGAGAAACTTCCTATAAGCCAAGTTGGTAGTGATGTGAGGGACATGTATGTTGCTTACTAGTGTGCCTTAGTAATGGTAGTCTTGGCTCACTACAATCAAGAACCATGGCATTAGTCTCAAATTTTAGTAGTTTTATCACTTGACCTAATGAGTGATTTTAGAAAGGAACATTCATGTGGAGGATAACCTAATATTGGAGGATATCACTCAAATTTGGAGTATGAGTGGGGTTGTTGTATCCATCTTAGATAATCCACTCCAGATTTTTTATGAAGAGTTGTTGCATCATATGGATAGGTTGGTGCAATAGGCTTGGATTGGAGCCTTAATGAGACCTATGGACCAATTTGAGGATGAGTTTTTGGAGTCTATTACCCTATCACTTTTGGATACCACACTTATTTCTTGGTTGTATCTAATAGAAGGAGTATGCCTATTGGAGTTGCTTGGTAGGACCAGCACCGGACTAGCTACGGTACTACAAGCCAACATATGGATTTAGAGGTACTTGTATGTGGAGAAAGATGAGATTGCTAGGTAAGTCTCTCTACATCATGTGATACCCTTGGCCTATTAGTATCTTGTGTTTTATAATATCAATAGTCAAGGGTAATAAGAAGACCCTACCAATAGACATTTCCTTGCTAGGGATGTCAGATTTGGAAAGACATGTTCCCATTCATTTGGTGATTTTTGGATGGCCATGGTAGGGACATACTCATGTTTGCCAACTTTAAGATCTATAGGATCTACATTTTGGTATGTTTTGGGAGATATTACATACACAATGACATCTCTAGGTCAATCAAGTTATCTCTCTTGCATACATTTTGAAGAATGTTCCTTTAATGGATGATTTTCACAAATGGGTTGTGGTGAGTATATATTAGGCCCATTCTTGGATGTGATTTGCTATTTTTTTAGATGTAACCAGAGTTAGATCATGACTCATCATCTTCATCTTTGGTGGAAAAACTTCTAACCTAGGGAGGTTTTATATTGTGCCTATGATGGTATCCATTCAATGACCATCACATTTGATTGTTGATGACAACTTGGATGTTGGGCGCCAATCTGAAACAATAATAGTGGTTGATAGGTAACCTATGGTAATGGAGAATCTTTTTAGGTAGACTAGAGTTGCTTCACTCACACTCATGAGTTTCCCAAGCTATTATGATTTTTGAGAGAGATGTCTTGGACTTGTTTGGGACTCACAATTACAACAATTGGTGGAGCCTAACACCAATGAGAGAGAGCAAGTAATGGGTTTCCGTACCAAGATCACCACCTTTTCAATAGTGTTAGAAGTACTCATGCATCAAGTGTTAGGTCAAGTCATGGTTCTGAATTTTTTGACCTAAATTGTGAGCCTTGGATTGGATGAGCAACATAGGATGCACTTGATAAGCATCACCACTTGGATACTTGTGAGCTTGTGTACCTATCAATACAATTCAAGCACATGTTAGGGGGTGATACATTGAGTGGGTATGGTATTCTTAGAACACAACCATTGACTATTAGTGAGAGTGGTCTAGTTGGGATATATCCAAGTGAGTAAGATTTACTTGCAATACATCCTTGGTACTTAGGATGTAGCTAAAGGATGGGTGGAGCTTGCAAGCATAGCCTAAGGGAGTTTTTTGCTTTGGGGTTGAGGACTCTTATGATTGGGAGCAAGATAGTATTACTCCCAAGGCCCCAATGTAGCAGCCAATTCAATATACCTTCCACTTCTACATTAGTTACAGAGGATACTTAAGAGCTAAACATTGGGCCCAAGCGTACAAGAAGGGAAAGACAAAGAGTTTGGAGATTCTCAAAGAGCTACATGAGTTTTTTTGCCTTCAATATAAAGGATTTGGGTGCTCTAAAAGGATACCAAATACCAAGGTATTCAGATTGAGTTGATTTGTGACACCAATTTTTTTTATATTCCTACAAATATAGTGACATGGAGAGAACCTTGATTTAGAGCTAGAGTAGAGACTTTTTTGAGCCTGGTTTTTTGGAGATTTTATATGGAAAATGTGCTTAAGCTATAGTGATGAAGCCAAGAAGAATATGCATGGCAATTATACAAATAGGTGGATGTTAGGAGACTATAATCCTATCAACCAATAAACTAGGGCTGATTGGTACGTTATGCTTACATTGGAAGAGATCGTTGATATGATTGTGCATACAAAGGTCTTCAGTACTTTGGATCTTCAAGAAAAATATCATCAATTGCTGATCAGGGTAGAAGACAAGTCCAAGATAACATTTTGAGCTATGGATCTTCATAACAAGGATGTATTATATCAATGGAGGTTCTTACCTTTTGGTTTAAGAAATGCACTTGTCAAGCTCCAAATAGACAAGACAAGATCCTAATGAGATTGGATTTTACTTGGTGTTATATTGATAATATTTTGGTCTATAATACTACTATAGAGGAGCATGAGAGATATTTATTGGAGATTTTTGAGAGATTGAGATCTCATGGACTCAAATAACATCTCAGGAAGTGCATATTTTCCAATGAGCAATTTAGGTATTTGGATCACACTATCTACTTGGATGGACTTGGTGTGAAACATACTAAGGTGGAAGCTATTACATGTATTCCTTGACTTACAAATATGAGTAGAGTGTGAGCATTCTTTGGGTGCAATTTCTATCATGGATATATTAGAGAATTTAGTGCCATTACCAAGGCCTTGACAAAGTTAGCAAAGTTACACTCATGTATAAGCGTACGTGAGTGGTGTTGGGGAGATGAGCAAGAGAGAGCTTCTATAGAGCTCAATGAGAGGTTGACATCTACCTCTATACCTAAAAGACATATCAAAGGATGACCATTCCAAGTTCATATTGATTGGAGTACGTTGGGGCTTGGAGTAGTGCTCACCCAACAAGATAATGAGAAGGTGTGGTGGCCTATGCTAGCTGCTCTAATAATTCAATGGAAGCAAAGTATAGTTCATATAAGAGAATGCTTGGCAAAAATGTGAGCAATAGCACATTCTTATGTTACCTATTTGGTAACCTTTTCATTCTCATCATTTATCATCAACCATTGAAGTGGTTGATGGAGTCTGAAAAGCTTTCAAGGAAGCTTGCATGATGGACTTTGATTTTATAAGATTATGATTTCATGGTTATTCTTGGATCTAGAGTGGTGCATAGTGATGTAGATGAGTCAAATAGAAACCCATGTACCAACCAACAAGATCAAATTGGAGCACATTGGCATGGTGAGATAGATGAGGAAATAGTGCTAGGTTGATATGCATTTACCTCTCTATGTTTATTTTCTAAGGCTCTAATGGTATCTATAAAAGACCAAGGAAAGAATAGGAGAATGGAAGATTGGAGTGAAAAGTATTGGGACTCTTGAATGAGGGAAATTCCAAATTTCTAGCATGGGTTTGGGTTTTAGTATTTATAAGGAAGCAAACAAGGCTCTTGAGAAGCATCCTAAAAGCCAAGCTAACCCAAAAGTTTCTCAAGATGCTTCCTTCTAGAAGTTGCCTACTTGGCATGTAGCTAAGCTAATTGGGAAGCTTCCCAAGAAGCTTCTTTATAAAAGCCACCTACTTGGTGTGCAAGCTAAGCTAGCAAGGAAGCTTCCCAAGAAGCTTTTCATCCTCCAAATCATTACTTGATATGCACATTATCTAATACTTGGAGTGTACCAAGTAGCTTCCTAGATACTTCTAGAATATTCTTATAATTGTTGGCTAATTTGGGATATTTGCTTTTTTTTTAGTCTTGACTAACTCATTGGTAACTTGTCGGTGGGAGAATATGTGCTACATATACTCCCATTGCTAGTTGGTGATTTCCTCGTCACCATGGAAGCTTCAAACTCTTAGATAGCCATTTGTGTGTTTTGGAGATGAGAAAGAGGTTCCTAAGGGGCATCATGAAGGGAATACTCTTCCAAAGGAATTTATACTTAATATATTGTTGGTGGTCATGTTGGATGTGGCAACATGCAAGGATACAATCAACTTCATACTCCTTATGATCACTGATAAGGATGGTGGGAGGAGGAGGAGGAGGAGGAGGTTGGACACAAGAGGAAAAGGAAAATGGATTAGAAAACAAAGGGTTTCAACTTGGAAATATGAAAGACAAGGTGGATTTACATGTGACAAGGCAAGGCAAGCAATAAGCAACTAGAGAAATGATTTGGACGACATCAAATGGACCTATCCAGTTAAGAACAAGGTTATGGACTGATATATCAAGTGAGAGAGGTAAGTAACTAGAAGAAAACATGATCTTATCATTGAGTTGAAAGGTGAGATCACAACAATATTGGTCTGTACATCATTTTTCATAATTTTGAGTATCAAGGAGATGAGATTTGGCTTGTAGGGATTGGGATATTATGGTCAAGAAGGTGAAAGTATGAGGAAAATGAGATGGAGGAGGAGAAAGAAGGGAATCTACAACAAGTGGGTCTTGGCTAAAATTAAGGAAGAAAAGAGAAAATGTGGTGCTTGCCTACTTGGAATTATTGTAGGCAAACTTAGTAGTTATAAAACATTCATCCTAGTTGGTATGGTGAACATTAACAAAGGCACAAAGTATATCTTCTAAAGTGTGCTTTTCATATTTGGTTTGTCCATCAGTTTGAGGATGATAGGCCATGGATAAAGTAAGCTTGGTGCTGAGTATCAAAAAGAATGCTTACCAAAATTTTCTAGTGATTCAAAGATCATGGTGAAAGATGAGTACACAAGGCATCCCATGATACTTGAAGACATTATCATAGTAGATTTGGGCCAATGTTGGAGCATCCATTGTATCAAAGGTTGGTGCCAAATGGGTTTGCTTACTAAGCTTATCCACTAACACCACAATTGCCATGCGACCTTGCTTTGTCTTGGGCAAGGAGATGATGAGATCTAAGCTCATGTATTTCCATCAAGCAGATGAGATGAGAAGTGGTTGAAAGAGCCACTCAATTTTGGTTATTGGTCTTGTTGCATTTGCAAGTCTCACAAGGTCAAAATAATTCTCAAACATCTTGTGCCATGTTGGGTCATCATTATTGGCATTGTAGGGTACCCAAGGTCTTGTCCACACCCATATGACCAATGATTGGTAGGTCATGTGCTTCTTGAAGGCACATAAGTTGTAGATCACCCTTGGTTGGAACATAGATCCAGTTCTCACATAATAGAGGGTCTTCCTTGAAGAAGAAGGTGTTGTTTTCCTTGTTGGATGTTGTAAGACAACCTTGTACCATCTAAAAGAAAAGGTCTTGTTGTTAAGTGATCCTAAACTTGATTTGGATTTTTGAATCAATTCACACTGTTGTAATTGCATTGTGATGAGAGGGAGAGCCTTTAAATCGGGTTGTTGTGATATGGCATCGGGGATGATATGGAATCTATTGGGTTTGTACTCAAGTTTGAAGTCAAACAATTATAGTTGTTCCTCCCATCAATGATGTCAATTCTTCATGTGCTGTAGATGTAATATCAACAACAAGGATTTGTGATCAATTCCATGATCACTTGTTTCTCCAAGAAAGAATGCCTCCATACCTTGGTGGCATATATCATTGTTAGTTGTTCTTGATCTCAAGTAGAGTAATTTTTTTATGGTATTTAGTTGGTGAGACACAAAGGCAATGGGATGTAACCCATCTAGAAATTCTTGATGTAATATAGCTCTAATGGCAAAGTTAGAAATATCAAAGTCAACCACATAATGTAGTTGAGGATCATATGGTTGAAGAATGGGTCTTGAAGACACCATAAGTTTCAGCTTTTGGAATGCTTGTTTTTGCTTGGTGGTCTATTGAAAGCTTGAGGTCTTCCTCATGAGTGACCACATGAGCATAGTAGTGGATGAATCATTGGTAAAAACTTGCCAATCCATTAAATACTCATAATTTTATGGCATTTCTTCAGAGTAGGCCAATCAATTAAGGCTTTGATTTTCTCCTTTTCTATCTTGATCCCCTTTGATGAGATCTTATGACCCAAGAAGATGTAACAATCCAATAGCCTATCCAATAGTTGATGCATCTTATGTATGAAGATTGCTAAAACATTGGTGAGCCTAAAGGAAAAACTCTCTACTCAAAATGCCCATACCTTGTGTGAAAGGTAGTCTTTTGCATATCCTCTTTATCAATAGGAATCTACCAATAGCCTCTTCAAAGATCCAAATTGGAGAAGTATCATGCTCCACTCAATTGATCTAGCAAGTCATCAATTCAAGGCAAGGGATATGCATTCTTCATTGTTTGTTCATTGAAGCCACGATAATCAATACAAAAGTGAAATCTTCCATCCTTCTTTAGTACAAATAATATAGGTGTTTCCCAAGGAGATATACATTTGAAATATATACATATGAAATCTTTTTCCAACAACTACTTCAGTGTTGTTCAAAGTTCATCTAACTCTTTTGTTGAGAACCGATAGATTGGTCTACTCACTAGAGTAATTCTTGAAATAAGTCAATCTTGAAGGGCATACCACAATAGGTAATCCATTCAAAAGATCATCCAAAAAAACATCTACAAACTCTTGAACTATTTGATCAACCATTGCTTGATGAAGCTTTTGGCCCTCACCAGATTCTCCATGTGCAATTGGCTTTATCCACACTGCAAAATTGTACTTATCTTCCTCCAATGCTTGCTCTAGGGTTGCTTTACAAACAAACTTCCCATCTTAGGATTGACTATTCTTAGGTGCCTTAGTGTAATACCAAGGGTTAGCCATATGATCTAGATGTGAAATTCGGTTTGGTAACATCTAGAATGATGTTATACATGATGGTCAAAATAGATCAGGTAGAAGTATCACCAAAAGAGTACTTCTACTAATAGTGCAGAAACCGAAATAGACTTGAGAACCTTAGAACCAATAGCTAGACATATGATTTAAAGGTGAGAATTGGTTTGGTAACATCTGGAAGGATGTTACACATGATGGACTAAACAGATCAGAAAGAGGTATCACCAAAAGAGGACTTCTACTAATAGAGTAGGAACCGAAATATGCCTGAAATCTTTAAAGGCAATTTTGGAGGCATAAACGGATGAATTAGGCCTAAAAAATGTGCAGATTCCCCCCCCCCAACTAAGGAAAGTCTGGCCTTCCCTCCCCCCTGGTTTTTCTCATCGAGAGCTTTCCAATGGTACCTTACTCATGTGATTGTGAGATTCCTACAAGAAGATTCCCTAAAAGATTCCCTCTGGTCAAAGCTCGTTTGACCAACCAGATAGGACCTAGACCAGACAGGTCACCCATCCAAGTAAGTAATCCAAGGGTGGAGCTTGCTGACATGTCACCTATCTGTGTCCCTAATCCTATGGTGGAGCTTCCTTGGAGGAGATCCTCTTTGTCTATATAATAAAGAGAAGATGCTCCCTTGGGGCATCGAATGTTTGAGTGTGCAATCTGTGTTTTCTCTCTTCTCTTGTCCTTGGAGTATTACAATGGTATCAAAGCAAGTGTTCTAGTCCAAGAGAGTGGATCACCCCTCTTGGAATAGCACGAACGACTAAAACTGAGTAATTTGAGGTGGAGAACATAGAGTAATTGCTAGACTTAGGAAGGACTATAGAGAGCGGATGGGATGGATGCGCCGGGAGGATAATTTCCCGCACCTAGCTTTCCATTCTCAAACCCATTCCACATCAAGGTTATGTACATCCAGCATGAGCAGATGAGAGTATTGCTAGTTTATCACTTTGGTACGGAATTCATGGACAGAGTGATGAACTCACCAAACCCGGTGATTCTACCTGTGGTGATATATGATAGAGAGTGGGATTTGACGATCTACATTCTATTATGATAATATGGATATGAATGTCCCAAATCCTCTCCCTTTCAACACTCAAGTAGAAATCCGTTATGTAGTGAGGCCGAAATTGATGTTTAGAGATTTTGTGGTTAGGAATTTTGGTGAGGAGTATTATCAACAAGTGATAGCTTCTGAGGTCCCAATGGTAGTTCCGATAGTTCGTGCGCCTTCCAGAGTGATTATATTGACTCTGTATTGAAGTAGACGTTAACAATTGGGTGTTGCAGGAACCATGGATCCGCAGTTGCAAGAGCTGGTGCAAGGAATGCAAGGGATGTTGAATGAATTTTGAGAGATTAAGATGACCATGGAGACATTGCAAAGTCAAGTGCAGATCCTCAGGAACGATCAAGCCATGCAAGAAGAAGAGCCGTCTCAAAACCCAGTACCTGCGACTGAAATACTTGGAGAGGCACCCGTGCCTACGAACCCTATCAACGATAAAGCCACATTGCTACTCCGGATGAAGAAGACTTGCAACATCGAGCCTTACAAGGGACAGCGTACGATGGGAGTAATGGAGAATTGGATCTTGAGAATGAATCGATATTTTTGATTGTTCTCAACAGAGATCACAGAGCATGCTGCAGGCGTGTTTGCATGTGGGTACTTGACCGATAAAGCCCTCACATGGTATGATGCTTGGGAACAATCCATGATGGCAAAGAGAAGGGAGGTCACATGGATAGCAATGCAAGAAGGACTGCTCAAGAATTTCCAATCGGTGGATTTTGTGCAGATGGCTCGAACCCGACTATGGGGATTGAGACAAAAGAATAGCGTACAAGAGTATGTGGAGGCATTTCTGGATCTACAAGTCGCAATTACCGACATGAGTCCAGCAGAGGCTCTTGACAATTTCAAACGAGGGTTGAAAGAGCGGATTCGCCAAGAAGTCATGGTGTAAAACCCTCGCACGGTATTTGAAGCTATTGCTTGTGCGCAGAGAATAGCCGGAGCATTAGGTGGAGGTGAAGGAGTAGTTCCACCTCAACATTATCGGGTAGAAATGCCACACATGGGTGGACCAATACCGATGGAATTGGGCAACCTTTGATTCCGGGATCAAGGAGCACGGCCGCTTCAAGGAGAGCGGGGACGGGTAGAAGAACGAAGAGATGGAATCCCACGAGGAGAAGGAACTCGAGGAGAACAATGCCGTTGTTACAATTTTGGCCGTATTAGGCACATATCTACCAATTGTTGCACTCGTTTCCCTAGAGGCCCTCGGCCTTCGTACAGGCGATCTTTGAACAACATGGAGAGGCACATTGAAGAGGAGGAGGTGGAAACCACTTTGGAAAACAAAGATCACCAATAAATGAACCTCGCGGCCTTACTGGCTCAATAAGGAAGCAGAGAAGCAAGGGAAGGAAGAAGAATAATGCGCAAAGATCCCGAAAGGCAACCTCACAATTGATTATCGTGAATGGAATCCTAGAAGGTAATCAAGTGAGAGTATTAATAGATCCGGGAGCAACAGAGAATTTCTTGTCTCGCTCTGTTGCAATAAGCTTGGGAATGGATCTAGAGAGAGATGGAAGTGAAGAAGTAGAATTACCAAATGGGCAAACAGAGAGGATTGAATCATTACCTAGACGGGTAACCCTCTTTGTAGGAGAATATCAGGAAGCAATTGAGTGGCGAGTGATACAATTAGCCCGTTATGATGCAATTTTAGGCATGCCATGGATGGAGCAGTATAACCCAATGGTGGATTGGAGGAAGAAAGTAGTGAGAACCCACCAATGGTCAATCATTGGGGTTAAAGAAAAATCACACAGGTAGAAACTGCCTCTATATGTCGTAGGGACAACAACTGTCTGTAAGACTGATAGATGTTTTATGGGTCTAATAAGAGAAGTCCAGAGTGCACAACTCGCTGGACAAATTCTTGAGAAATTGAAGGATGTGGTGGATGAGTTTCAAGATGTCTTTCCTGATGATCTACCCTCAGGATTACCACCTAAAAGGCAAGTAGATCACAAAATAGAGACACTCTCGGGGAAGACACCTCCTTGTAAGGCCCCATATCGCCTATCACCTCATGAGTTGGAGGAGTGTAAGACTCAAATTGAGGAGATGCTATAGAAAGGGTTCATCCAACCTAGCGTATCACCATATGGGGCCCCTGTCTTGTTTGTGAAGAAGAAGGATGGTACAATGCGCATGTGCATTGACTATCGGGGTCTCAATCAGCAAACAGTGAAGAACAAATACCCCTTACCTCGCATGGATGACCTGTTTGATCAACTCCATGGAGCGAGATACTTCACCAAACTGGACTTGCGGAGCGGTTATAATCAAATCCAAATTGCAGAGGAGGATGTGTACAAAACTGCCTTTCGAACCACGTATGGCCACTTTAAGTATCTTGTGATGCCTTTTGGCTTCACCAATGCGCTTGCCACTTTCATGAGCCTAATGAATGACATATTTCGTCCATACTTGGATAAGTCTGTTATCGTCTTCTTGGATGATATCTTAGTATATATTAGCACGATGATAGAACACAAACAACATCTACGAGAGGTCCTCCAAATTCTAAGACAGAATCAGTTGTATGCCAAAATCTCAAAGTGTGAGTTTAGCAAGTCTGAAGTAGACTACTTAGGGCATAGAGTAAGTGCAAAGGGCATTCAAGTATTGATAGATAAAATAGAGGTCATTCAAAAATGGAGTGCCCCAGAAGATCAAACTCAACTTAAGGGCTTCTTGGGGTTGACGGGATTCTATTGTAGATTTGTCAAGGACTTCTCCAAGGTTGCACAGCCTTTAACGACACTACTTGGCAAGGGGAAGAAGTGGACATGGGGAACTGCACAAGAGTTGGCCTTTAAAGAATTGAAGGCCGCCTTGCTACATGCACCAATCTTGAAGTGGTATGACCCAAAATGTCCAATCAAGTTGGCTATGGATGCATCAAGCGTAGCAATAGGAGCAGTCCTACAACAAGAGTGGCATGACGGATGATATCCGATTGCATATTTGTCTTGAAAGTTGTTACCGGCAGAGCGCAACTACCACACCACAGAACAAGAAGAGCTGGCCATCGTTTTAGCGACCAAGCATTGGAAGCACTACCTGAGCGAGAATGCATTTGTAGTAGAGATAGACCACAAACCTCTAGTCTACCTCAAGACACAGAAGGATCTATCTCATCGCCAAATTCGGTGGGCAGAGTGGCGACAACGCTTCAACATGACAATCATCTACGTGGAAGGTAAGAAGCAACTTGTAGATGCATTCACTCGCATGCCAATGGCCAACAACTTGGTGGTAGAGGTTAAGATTAACCTTGAATTCTGGCAAGAGATTCTAGCTGCTACAAAAACTGATCCACAGATTGTAGAAGCACAATTGTCCAAAGGTGTCACCAGCACCCAAGGACTCACCTTTTGGGATGGCAGATTATGGATCCTAAATGTTCCAGAATTACCCACCACCATTCTAGCGGAATGTCATGATTTGGCCATTACAGCTCATGTCGGAGTGGACAAGACCTTGGAGGCAGTCAAGCGCCATTACTATTGGCCCAAGATGAGCAACGACGTGATAGACTATGTGCGTAGCTGCCTACTTTGTCAACAGAACAAAGCTTCTAATCAAGCTCCTGCAGGGCTCTTCAACCTCTTCCCACTCCTACCCAACGTTGGGAACAAGTGAGTATGGATCTCGTTTGTGAATTACCCAAGACCACCTCAGGGTTTGACTCCATTGTGGTCTTTGTGGACCGGCTCAGCAAAATGATTCATGTACGCCCTACCACCAAGGAGGTGACCGCTCCACAACTAGCTCAACTATACTTAGATGCAGTCTTTGCTCACCATGGCTTGTCTAGAGTACTCATCACCGATAAAGGCACCCAATTCACCAGTTTGTTTTGGCGAACACTCTTTGGTTTCTTCAAAACCAAGTTGGCCATGTCTACAGCTTACCACCCACAAACAGATGGCCAAACAAAGCGGGCTAATTGCACAATTGAAGACATGTTACGTGGCTTCACCTTAGAAGAGCAAGAGAGGTGGGACACCCTACTACCATTGGTGGAATTCGCTTACAACAATTCAATGAATGCCTCCACCCAGGTCACTCCGTTCTTCCTCATGTATGGTGAGCATCCCTTCACACCTTCTAGCTTGATGAAGACCCGTCCAGTGACTACCAAGGTTGATGCAGTCAACACATTTGTTTCTAGAATCCAACAAGGTGTGGAGAGCGCCAAGCACAGGTTATAGATTGCACAAAATCAACAAAAGCAATATGCTGATGCACACCGTAGGCACATGGAGTTCAATGTTGGGGATCAAGTGTGGCTATTGACAACCAACCTCACATTAGTTGGATCTCGTAAGCTCAGACCTTGTTTTATTGGACCTTTCTCGATTCTTCGTCGCATCAGCGCTGTGGCCTATCACCTTGAGCTACCACCACACATGAAGATCCATCCAGTGTTCCATGTCTCCCTATTATGCAAATATGCTCCCTGATCAGGCCAAGGTACTTCCACACAGGACATTTGACCTTGTCCGACAGTCATTGATGGCACATAGGAATATGAAGTAGAGCGGATTCTCCAAAAGCGCATGCGTGGTACTCGCCATCCGTGGGTGGAATATCTAGTACAATGGAAAGGTTACCCCCTCTATGAAGCAACCTGGGAACCCGCTGCCAATTTGGCACATGCACCGGTGTTGGTGCAAGCATTTGAGCAACAATTGCACAACGAGGACGTTGCATCTTAAAAGGAGAGAGGTTTGTAATACCAAGGGTTAGCCATATGATCTAGATGTGAAATTCGGTTTGGTAACATCTAGAATGATGTTATACATGATGGTCAAAATAGATCAGATAGAAGTATCACCAAAAGAGTACTTCTACTAATAGTGCAGAAACCGAAATAGACTTGAGAACCTTAGAACCAATAGCTAGACATATGATTTAAAGGTGAGAATTGGTTTGGTAACATCTAGAAGGATGTTACACATGATGGACTAAACAGATCAAAAAGAGGTATCACCAAAAGAGGACTTCTACTAATAGAGTAGGAACCGAAATATGCCTGAAATCTTTGAAGGCAATTTTGGAGGCGTAAACGGATGAATTAGGCCTCAAAAATGTGCGGATCCCCCCCCCCAAACGAAGGAAAGGCTGGCCTTCCCTCACCTTAGTTTGTCTCATCGAGAGCTTTCCAACGGTACCTTACTCATGTGATTGTGAGATTCCTACAAGAAGATTCCCTAAAAGATTCCCTCCGGTCAAAGCTCATTTGACCAACCAGATAGGACCTAGACCAGACAGGTCACCCATCCAAGTAAGTAATCCAAGGGTGGAGCTTGCTGACATGTCACCTATCTGTGTCCCTAATCCTATGGTGGAGCTTCCTTGGAGGAGATCCTCTTTGTCTATATAATAAAGAGAAGATGCTCCCTTGGGGCATCGAATGTTTGAGTGTGCAATCTGTGTTTTCTCTCTTCTCTTGTCCTCGGAATATTACACTTAGTCAAAGATGCAAGATAACCTAATCGGTAGTTCTTACCTTGGTGTTGTACTTGAATTTTTTATTGGGTCCAATCAAATTGAATCTTATGATGTTCAAGCCAAAGCAAACCTAAAATGATATCATAGTGTAGAGATGCCACTACAAACCTCATACATTCTAAATACTCTTTCCTAATCCTAATCCTGAACATAATAGAATGCAAGATACAAAATGAAAAACCCTTTTTACCATCTGCCATCATCAATCTACTTCCAATTACTATCTTAATAGAAATACCTAATTCCTTTGCTAATTGCATATACATGCAATTCTTTGAATTTCCAAAATCAACTAAAATCCTACAACCATGATCAAATATCATACCTTGCAAGTGAAGTAAACTTACATAAGTTGAGCCTTTAATCCTATTAGAACTAATCAAATTCCCAATAGGTGGCTTGAGTTCTCATATTGGAATTCCTTGTTTCCTTGATCATCATGCTCCGTGAACTCCGTTTGGACAATTGTTGGAGTCATCCATTCTTGAGTATACTTTCAGCAATATGATGCACAATTTGGCAATAATCAAAGTAATCATCATTTTGTTGCAATCTTTTCCTCTATATTGGACCAAGTGGCCATTAGATGGCATCAATCTCCATTGGTGCCAGCTTCTCCACATGTATGTAGTGTGTGGATAAGTTTTGTGAAGGTGAAGGTCAAGACCAAGTTGTTGCAACCAAGGAATCAAAGCTGTCACCCAATTTACATGGCTTCCTCTAGGTGTTTGGGCTCTCACATGGTCACTTCCAATTTGGTGTATGACATCAAGCCCCTCAAAAATTGATCCAAAGCTCCACCTTCTAGTATATCTAGAATTTGCATTATGGTGTTATGGAATTGAATGTTGTAACTTCTTGCAAAACCAATCTACTTTAATTCTACCAACCTAACTCATGCAACTTGTGTGGTATTTATGGCTTGGAATTACCCAATTATTGCACTCTTGAATTCTTTCCATGTTGAGATTGACACAACAAACTACTATTTAGCTCACTTCACTTGGAATTTCCATTATAGTTTTGCCACTCCATCAAATTAGCTTGAAGCCAAGAGAATTTATGTCTATTCATCTTTAAGATTTGTAGCTTCAAATATCATTCATAATTAAGTACAAAAATCTCCACTATGTTAGGAAGGTTCTTGCCTTCAAATACCTTGGGCTTTGGAAATCAAATTTTCCCTTCTCCTTCTCAACATGATGCTCTCTCTACATGCTCTTGTCATTGATGATCTTGTTTTTCCAACAATCAAGTAAGGTGCTAGATTTTTTTTTGCATGGTAATGGTAACTTTGGGCATTGCCACCATGGCTACTACTCTATCAAATTACCTACAATTTATTTAAGTTACATGTGGATGCAACATGTCCACTATTTTCCATAAGTTATAATTAGAAGTACCAAGGGTTCATCGAACAAGGTGATCATATTCAATAAATTCTACCCAAAGTGTGAGAAGGTGAACTATGTAAAATGATTCTTGGGTAGTATATGGACACACAAATCCTAGTGGTTTGGTGGTTGCATCCTATTCTTGCTTTAATACCAATGTAAAAGACGGAGGAAAGACATAAGAGAATGGAAGATTGAAGAGAAAAATCACATTGGGATTCTTGAATGATGGAAACTCCAAATGCCTAGCATGAGCTTAGGCTTTGATATTTATAAGGAAGCATACAAGGCTCTTGAGAAGCTTCTCAAGAAGTTTCCTTTTGGAAACTATCTACTTAATATGCAAGCTAAGCTAGTTAGGAACTTCCCAAGAAGCTTCCTTCTACAAACCACCTATTTGGTGTGCAAGCTAAGCTAGCTATGAAGCTTCCCAAAAAGCTTCCTCTTAGAAGTAACCAATTGGCATGCACATTATCCAATAATTGGAAGGTACCAAGTAGTTTCTAGATACTTCTAGAATATTCTTATAATTCTTGGCTAATTTGGCCTATTTGCCACTTTGTTAGTCTCTTTGACTAACTCATCAATAAACTCCATATTGTTACAATGTCTTTCGCATTCTAGATAAAAAGAGTTGTCAAGATATTGAATCCAAAAGTGGAGATATTGGTATTGGTCAACAACACATTCATGATTATATCTTAGTGATAGATTATCTTTGCATTGGTATTGTTAGTAGCATAGTTGGTGCCAAGGAGAGAAAGTATGTCCTTTAGCAAGCCATGTGGTTTCGATTAGAGAGCAGGCATATTTTTTGGATATGGGAGGATGATAGGATGCAAGTAGGACCCTTTCTATCTTAGAGACCCAATTGGTACAACATGCTCATGAGGAGTCAAGATATTTTGGAGTAAAGGAAACATATAACTTATTTTAAATTTATTATTGGTGGCATGGTATGTAGACCAATATATAGTAGTTATCTATGATTTATGACCCAATTAGAATATCATTTAATGCTCCTACACCAAATTTACACCCATTAAGTATCATGAGGTTGGGCTACTCTTGGAGTAGCCCAACCTCATGATACTTAATGGGTGATACCTTGGCTACTTTACTAGACCTTTATCACTGTTTGTGAGACATCAGTAATATGTTTTGGTTATGGTAGAGCACTTCTCTAAGTGGATTGAGTTGTAGGCACTTCTTGAGAAGTCTAGTGAAAGGAAAACTTACTTGTTCTTGGATCAGATTCTCAGTCATTTTGTCACATAATTGAGGTCTTGACTAATTGGGGTAGAGAGTTCTTAGAAGAGTTTCAAGTCTTGTGTGACAAGACCTTCATTGATCATTGTACTACCTCTTGAGATCACCTTGAGGCAAATGGCTTAGCAAAGAGAGTGGTTCAGACGATGAAAAGAGGATTACATAAGTATAGTTTGTAGAGAATCCACTTGGGAGATTGGGATCTCTAATTATCTTGGTTGGCCAATAAGCCTCCTTAGCATCCTTCTCTTGTTACTTTCTAATCTATTGATGAGATCCAAATATAATTATAGCCTTTTGTTGCAATGTTCTTATAATTTTGGACTTAGATGATCTTGATATATGGATGAGTGATCAACAAGTAAAGATCTTTTAGAGAATGATGTTGATGGCCTCAAAGAACTTAGCAATTGTTCAACATAGGGATACTTTACACTATGCTACTATTTGAGGGAGATGCTATATATACTTGATCCATTGATTTCATCCAAGTTATTATGTATTTCTACAATAAACTACACCAATGACACTTGATGTGACTACAAACCATACTATCTTGGAAGTGCTCAAGTTTTTGCCTTCCTAAGTCCTCATATTGGAAGGACATGATGTTGTTGTTTGGAAGGATCATGTGCACAATTGTGCACCATGCCACCTCCCAAACATTGATGTCCATTATGGACCTAAGCTTAGTAGTTTTACATGTAGGCTTGCTATTTATATCATGTGGCTCTTTTGGTGGAGCTACTACTATATTAGTGTGTGATAATTATTTAAGAGGATGTCATATGGCATGTTTGACTCCTCTTCTCATGTTGGTTCCTCAAGGATAATGGATATGTCCTTGATGTATTTGAAATATGGTTAGTTCACTCTTATATGATATAGATTTTAGACATGCAACTAATGATAGAGCTCAATAGCACCTAACCTCTTGATCTTTGCCCACCATAGAATAGATCACATACTTGGAGTAGATGGTTATCTAGAGTTAGAAGGACCTAACCGTCAATTAGAGGGAGTGGTTGTGGCATTTTAGAGTTCATGTATAAATTTTGTATGAGTTGTGCTTCTATGATATATAATGTTGATAACAACATATATTGTGTAGAAATGTGTTTACGCATGACAATTATCACAACATTTGCAATACCAAAACTAGTTTGCTCAAATGTTGGAATGTTAGTCAAAGTCAAAGTTATACCTGTAGTTGCTCAAAGACTACTCACTATTGGTTAGATCCCATGTTAACACCATTGGGACTATTGTCAATTCCATCATTTGCACCATCAGATGGGATACCAAGTGCACCATTAGAGGTGGAGTTCTATTGTAAGCCAAAGAGATATACTTTCAACTCTAGAGAGTTCACTTCTTTGAGATTGAGCCTTTGAGCTCTTGGTTATAGTAGACCAAGGCCAATGAGTGTCAACTACTGTATGTGTGGCTTGACTACATAATTAAAGCCCATTGATGGCATTTTCTTGAGTTGATAGATGAGTTTCTGATCCAAGTTGAGTGTATGAACTGAACTAATTATTGTGGCACTTTAGAGTTCATGTACACCTTATGTGTGAGTTGTGCTTCTATATTGTATGTTGTGTAGCAATGTACATATGAATGACAACAACAAGGAAAAAGGTCATCACTTCTAGAGCATTTTATGATAATATCCTTAAAGCTATGAAGCCTCTTTTTTATTTGACATTTGATGAAAAATATCACGTTTATTGCTTATTCATATAAATTGAAACAAATTACATGATCAAACTTGATCTTAATATTTTTGGAAGTGTAAATCATTAATCAATCAGTCCAAACTCTTCTATCCATACCAAAAAAAACAGTCCACATGAGAGTAATGCTTCCTTTTTTGGGTCATAATCAAGAAGGTCTACACATTCTCTAATATACATAGAGTATGATTCACAATTTTTCCACTTAGCAAAACCTTTCTGGTGAAACATATGGACATCTCACATTTGATGCCCCTAGCAATAATACTTGATCAATCATGATTAGAAGGGCTACCTCATTCTAGTACTTTGATAGCATTATGACAAACATGCTATACACATTGACAGACACATTGAAAATGATTCCTTTAGGCTAGCAAAAGGGATTGTTATGTCTCAAAAAAAGAAGAGAAGTGTTAGGTGCTTACCAAAACGTTGCATCCTAATTTGATCAGACTGTTTACCAAGAGAGGCTTGGTTGATTACATGAATCATCTCTTTTTTTGCTTAAATGCCCATCTACATTTGAATCAAAACATATAAAAAGCTTTGACAATGGTCTCAAAAGTAGCTTCAAGTTGAGGTAGCACTATTATTGATTTCTTAAGTTAAATCAAGTCAAGGAAATAGTTTTGCAGAGAAACATAGACATTTCATTCCTCAAGTACAATGTATTGGTGCAGGCTTGATCCAACATGAACAAATTTTGTAGCTTAGAAAGAAATGAAGTAAAGGCTTATGTGTAGTAAATTTTAGTGGCAACTTGTAGCAAACCACTTAAAATGATGAAACAAAGTGTATCATTGAAAGCACTAGCAAGGAAAATGTAGTTATAGGGAGGTGCAAGAGAGATAAATTGTACAAGAGAAAAGAATATTACACCCAATCAATTTCATATTGATAGCATGGTATTGTATTACAAAGGATCCTAAAACTACAAATGAATTAAAGAACCTCCTTGTAAACCATATTCTTGGTGGTGAACTTTCCATTGGGCAAGATTGATTGATCATTGCCAAGCTTAATGAAGACCCAGACCCTTCAAATGATCAAGAATAATTGAGTACCACATAAACTTGACTGTGCACAAATATAAGGTTGTGCACATAGATGGTGATATTGTCCAAAGATTGACCTTGGCTCTTAATAATGGTCAAATCAAATGCCAAGTTCAAAGGGAACTAGTTTCTTTGAATTATTATCAAAATGATATTGTTAGTGATAACTTCAAGCATGGGATTAGCACCCACTCTTCCTTGTTGGCTCCAAAGAATCTCACAATAGATAGTGTTCTTGAACATGAACTTGACTCAGATTCTAGTTCCATTATCAAACCCTTTGTAGTGTTGAGACTTCTCATGAACATACAATAACATCATGCTTGAGGATAAGGTTGTGCATTAGGAAGGAAGACCATTGATTTCAATAGAATGGAGCTACTTATTTGGGAAAGCTATATGCTCCTTGATGTTCTTGCATACAATTTGGTTGATGCTTAGATAGGTAGCCAAGATCCCAAGAATCTAGTCTAGAATGGTTGCATTAACCTTGGCATAATCTTCATTGCATGAGGTAAGTATGGTGATCTCTAAAATCTATGGGGAAGAGATAAATTGGAGCAGATCTATAAACATACCACCCATGTTGTTATTATGTGGTTTATGTAGCCACTTAAAGAGTAGTTTAATGTGGTTTATTTCCATATTATTGGAGTACATTGTATGATGGATCCCATGGTTGAACTCTTACCATGTGAGGAATCTGTGTACATTTAAGTGATTGGCCATGTGGTTTAAGATCATGTTCTCTTGACAGATAAAGGTGGTGGAGATTTGATAGATGGGGTGTGTTTAGTTTTAATAGTCTTGAACAAGAGAAGGACTTCAAGAGTGAAATTTGTAGCAAAGTGTGAGAACTAGATCATCAAAGGAGGAGTTGGAAAAAGAGATATTCTATGCTCTAGATCTAGATTTGGCATTGCCAGATCCCTTTCTCATCAAGCTTCAGATTTTGCACCATGATCACTTTCGAGCTGGAATGGTAGCATATTTTGGGCCTATGTTTATCACATTAATGACAAAAACTCCAAGTCTTATTGTCCTTCTTATGCTTACTTATAGACAAGTTTGGGACTTGAAAATTAATATGCTTTTGTTGAAGGAAAAGTACTCAATTTCATTCAAGGGCTTCAAGGTGGATTTGTAAGGTCCATGTGTCAAAAAGCATAATGCTAAGGGACAAGATAGCAAGAATTGAATCCCAATAGGAGAATTTGGGAGGTTTTTGATGTTTTGAGGGAGTCCAATAAAGCCACTTGGAGAGAAAATACCACAATTGGAAAGAGAGGCTAATAGGATATGGTTTGGAAACAAGAAGAAAGTAAATTTGATTGAAATCTAAGTGCAATATGATAATTGAAGCAAATGGTGGTCAAATTCATACCCAGGGTCACAAATTTGAGGATTTTGAGAGTTGTTTCATATGTTTTGATGATCTATCTAGAAGGTGGAAGAGTAGATAGAATGGTGATGGTGATATGATTAAGAAATTATAAGTTTGATTTAATTCAGAATTTTATCTGATCAGTTCAAGTTGGAGTATAGGTAATCAACGTTTGGAAGAAGATTAATCAGGTTTGGGGATTTGGTCACTTCTCAAGCTCTAGTTTGAATCTGGCCAAGAAAATTTCCAATAGTTTTGGTGTTTAGTCTTATATTTATGTAAAGGTTTCATGTGAATTCTTCAAATAAAGAATTCAAGGTCTTTGGTCAAGTATATATTTGGGTTTGTGGAGCTAAAAAGTTATGCCCAACTTGGGAATTGATCCATATCTAGAGATTGGAGGTGAGTTAAAATTCCAAATTTCATATAGATTTAGATAGAAGTACAACCAACTATTGGGTAAAATTTGGTTGGCTCAAGATTTATGGAGAAATCTAATCTGATGCAACAATTTGTATTCCAAATACTATCATAGGCTCTCAAAATTTACTCTATTTCCAACTCCAATTGAATGACACTACTCTCATTTGGGATCAAGTTGATGATTTCAGTTTGGTGAATAGTTCTTGAGGATTTATCTGAACCTTTGGATAAAAAATTTGGTGAGATTTTGCCAAGAATTAAAGTTAGATCCTTAATAAGGATTTGATATTTGAACTACAAACACTAAACCAAGTTCAAGAGAATGTCACAAGAGCTAAAGTAGTCAAATGGTAACTTGCCTTATACCATTGGAAATTTTATCTCACATGCTTTCCATTGAGCTCTAAACCATTTGACCAAAGTTATAGAGAGTAAAGTATCTCTATTTTAGTATCAAAGATATTTCCAAACAAAAAACATAAAAGTCCAACTCTTAGAAGCAACACTTGAAGTACAGATTGAGGACAAGTCTTGGACATAGAATTTTTTTGTTTGATGCACAATCTTTTCAGAATCATGGAGATTTGTTGTCAATTTGATTGTGTTTGGATCCTCTTTGTGGTTCATGTGCTTGATTGTATGCCTAGTTTGCTTAGATTGGTGTGCAAATATTGCATTTAAATTCCCTTTTCTTAGGATTATTGTGTATTTCTCCATGTGATGGTGGAAGTGATGCCCATAACCCAAGAATGCATGTTGTGATTGTAGGTTAGATTGCCTTTTATTCTCCTACCTAATAGAAGGAACATTAGAAATAAGGATAGAAGGTTCTAGTCATTGGGGCAAATAAGTGGGCTCAAACTATTGGTGATAGTTCCATGCACAACCTCCTATCTATAAGCTCCACAATTAGGCATCTCATGTGATCACAAAGAGAGAAAAGAAAAGTATGACAACATGAGATCCTATTCCTAGAAGATGGAGGTGAATGATTGACCACTTAGAAAAAGAAATCTTGAGAAACTTGTCATTACAGATCATAGCAAATAAAGTACAATATTTTCCTCTCCTTGCTACATTCTCATGTTGGTCTTGAATTTGAATCATTTGACATGAGTGCAAAGGCTATTGCTCTTGAGGCTTACCTCCATAGCTCTTTGACAACCACCATGAGGAACAACAAGAAAGCATTGGCAAAAGCTACCTCAAAAGAGAATAGGCTTGCCTCCAAAGGCAACAATGTGTTCGTAAAAAGGTACAAGGTCTTGAAGAAGAAAAATTAAGATTAGTCATGATGTTAGATGGCATCATGGAATCCTTATCTATGATGATGAGTGATACAGAGAATTTTTTAAGCATATGCAAATTGTGCTTTCACATTTGCATCAAAATTGCTTGTAAAATTGATGGGTGTCTTGAAGGTGTTGTGAAGAGTATACACACTATCCACCAAACTTCCTACAATACTCATCAAATTTGTTGGTAGAGTGACGTAGTTCATGCTTCTAACTTTGACAAGGAGGACACGTTGGACAAAACTCTTGCCACACTTGCATCAAGGTAGAATAATTTTGGAGTTGGTGCATTATCATCTAAATTTGCTAGTACAAAATCAATAACCAGCCATTGCTCCACATTTTCTATGCCATAAAATCAAAGGATGATTTTTTCCTAGTCCATAAGATCAAGGTTATTTTTTAGGCAATACCAATTTGAGAATTTGGAAGTTTGAGGTGTTAAGTGTGAGTTTGCTTATTACAAGAATGCTCTTTATGATAACTATCACAAGAATTAGTACAAGATAAATAATCTATGAGTATAGAAGTGTAAGTTTGGAACATATCTTCACATTTTGGGATTCCATTTATGGGAGTGAATAAAAAAATAGTTAATATTAAAATTTGTATCTTTGTGAATATAGATGAAAATAAGGCATGTCACTTGTTAGAAATGCATTCTCAAGAGTTTTCCATAGATATCTAGAAAAGAAGTTACACTCAATTGAAGTTTAGGACAAATGTGTCTTGTAAGAGCTACAAGAATGGCTTGAGGATTAGTGAGAATGGCTCCTAGGGGCATGGGGCCAGCAAGAGGGCTCTAAGACCATAGGACCTACAAAAACAGCTCATATTGGCATGGCTTTAGGACTTATGGGCATGGAACTTAGAGGAAGGCTTCAAGACCATGGTAAGGCTACTCACATGGCTCCTACTTATAGAACTAAATTAGGTGACATGTATCAATTGTTATTAGAAAATCTAGGGTTTAGGTATGGTGTTTTGTTGTGGTTTGTGTAACTAGTGAAAAAAGAGTTTATTATAGTTTATCTCCACATTAGTGAAGTAGATTGTAGGACAGATCCCACGATTGAGCTAGTGCCATGTAAATAATTTATGTACATGTATATGACTAGCCATGTGGATTATAATTTTGTCCTCTTTGAAAGCTCTTATGTATATAGGTGGTGGAGAGTTGATAGGAGGTATGTGTTTTAGTTTGAGGAGTCTTGAGTGAGAAGCGGACAAGGATGTGAGAGTTGTAGCAAAGTGTGGATGCTAGAGCATTGGAGGAAGCACTTGAATAAGAGATGTCTTGTAGTCCTAATCTGCATCTCCTAAATATTTTTTTCATCAAGCATCAAATTTTACACAATGAAGAACTTTGGGGTTGGATAGTAGCACAATTTTGGGTTATATTCATGGAGTTTGTGATGATAAGTCCGGATCCAATGTACTTCTTTGCTTACTTATGAGTAGAAAAAGTGCTTATAGTGCAGAGTGCAAGAAAGTTTAGTTATGGATCAATCTCAAATCAATTTTGGTTGATTGAAGTTGGAGCTATAAAAAGTAAGGTGTTGGAGATGAGATGATGATCAAGTTTGGAAATTTGGTGACTTATGGTTAGGTATTGCACCTTTGTGAAAATGTGAAGATGTGAAATTTTTTTATATAAATTCCTCAAATATAGAATTCAAGGTCTTGGATCAAGCATATCAAGATCTATAAAGCTCACAAGTTAGGCCAACTCATGAATTGATCCATATCTAGGGATTGGAGTTAGATTGGGCCATCAAACTCTATAAGTGTTTAGACAAGGGCACAACCAATTATGTGAAAATTTTAGTTGGCTTTGGGTCCATGGAAATGAGAGATTATGCAACAAGTTTTATTGAAATATTGTCATCAACTTAGTAAAAAATATTGTGGTAAGTTCAATAGAAAATATTATCATAAGCTCAATATTTCTATTTCAATCATGATTGAATGTCAATTCTCTTATTTTTGTCACTATGATTGAAGATTTTAGGTTGATGATAGAGTGTTTGTGAGAATTATGTGTATATTTGATCTAGAAATCTGGGAAAATTTTCCAAGAACCAAGAGCAAACACTCAATTAGTGTAAAAGACCAAGACCAAGGAGAGAAATAGAAGAATGGAAGCTCACTTTGGGATACTTGAATGAGGGAAACTCCAAATGCCTAGCATGAGCTTTGGCTCTTGTATTTATAGGGAGCATACAAGGCTCTTGAGAAGCTTCTCAAAAATCTTCCTTGAGCCGCTTTCTTGGAGTCCAAGCCAAGTTAACAAGAAGCTTCTCAAGAAGCTTCCTTCTTGAAACCGTCTACTTGGCATGTAAGCTTAGCTGATTAGAAGCTTTTAAAAGCTTCTTTCTAGAAACTACTTACTTGGGATGAAAGCTAAGCTAGTGGGAAGGTTCCCAAGAAGCTTCCTAGATACTTCTAGGATATTCTTAGATAATTTGGCCTATTCATTACTTTGTTAGCCTTGACTAACTTTGTCGCTAAACTCCATATTGGTGCATATTCTCTCATTGCTAGTTGGTGACGTCCTTGTTACCATTGAAGCTTCAAACTCATGGATGGCCATTTGTGCATTTTGGAGAAGAGAGAGAGGTTCCTAAGTGGCATCATGAAGGAGATAGCCCTTCCAAAGGACCTTGTACTCTGTATGTTATTGATAGTCATGTTGGATGTGGCAATGTGCAAGTACACAATCAACTTTGTACTCCTCATGATCATGGATAGGGATGAGAGGAAGAGGAGGTTGGACATGAGAGGAACAAGAAGATGGATTAGGAACAAAGGGTTTTAACTTGGAAACATGGAAGATATGGTGGATGCACATATGACAAGGCAAGGCAAGTCAATAAGCAACATGAGATATGATTTGGGTGATATCAAAGGGTCCTATCCAATTAGGGGCAAGTTTACAAACTTGGGTATCAAGAAGGAGGGGTAGGTTACTAGAGGAGAGCATGACTTTGTCACCAAGTTGAAAGGTGAGCTCATGACAATGGTGGTCCACATTTTCTTTTGATGATTCGGAGCAACAAGGAGATGAGACTTTGCTTGCTAGAGGGATTGGGATATGGTGGTCAAGAAGGTTGAAGTATGAGAGATATGAGATGGAGGTAGCACAAGAAGGGAATCTAGAACAAGTAGATCTTAGCCAAAATTGAGAAAGAAAGGAGAGAATCCAGTGCTTGCATGTTTGGAGTTATTGTATGAAAACTCTATAGCTACAAGACATTCATCCCAATTGGTGTGGTGAACATTGACAAAGGCATGAATTATTCCTCCAAGATGCAATTTGCACATTCATTTTGCCCATCAGTTTGAGGATGATAGGCTATGGACAAAGCAAGCTTGGTGCCAAGTATTTGGAAAAGTATTTGCCAAAACTTTCTAGTGAATCAAGGATTACGGTCAGAGATGAGTACATGGGGCATCCCATGATGCTTAAAGACATTGTTGAAGTAAAGTTGCACTAATGTTGGAGCATCCACAATATCAAAGGTTGGTGCCAAGTGGATTTCCTAATTAAGCTTATCCACAAATACCACAATCACCGTCTAACCTTGCTTTATCTTGGGCAAGGATGTGATGAGATCCAAGCTCATGTATTCCCATTGAGCATATGGAATGAGAAGTGGTTGAAGAAGACCACTTGGTTTTTGGTTGCTGGCCTTGTTACGTTGGCAACTCTCACATGATTGGAAAAAAATCTTGGACATCTTGTGTCATGTTAGGCCACCATCATTGGCGCTGAAGGGACCCAAGGTCCTATCTACACCCATGTGACCAACAATTGGTAAGTCATGGGCTTCTTGGAGGTATACAAGTTGGACATCACCCTTGGTTGGAACATAGATTTGGTCCTCATGGAACAGAAGGCCTTCATTGAAGGAGAAGATGTTGTATTCTTTGTTGCCTTGTGTATATTGTTGTAGAGTTGTCCTAAACTTGATTTGGACCTTGGAGTCGACTAACACTATCGTAATTGCTGCCGTGATGAGAGGAAGAGACTTCAAATTGGGTCATCATGATAGGGCATCAAGGATGACATGGAACCAACCGGGTTTGTACTCAAATTTCATATCAAACAACTATAGTTGTTCCTCCATCGATGATGTTGACTGTTCATGTGTTCTAAATGTAAGGTATGCAACAAGGGCTTATGATCAATTTGCATGACCAATTTTTCCCTAAGAAATAACCTCCATACCTTGGTGGCATGTACCATTGCTAGTTGTTCTTGATTGCAAGAAGAGTAATTTTTTTCTACTATACTTAGTCTACAAGACACAAAGGCAATGGGATGTAATCCATCTATGAATTCTTATTGCAACATTGCTCTAATTACAAAGTTTGAAGGATCAAAATCAACCACACATGGTAGTTGATGATCATATGGTTGAAGAATTGGTCTTGAAGACTCCATTTGTTTCAACTTTTGGAATGCTTCTCCGTGCTTGTTGGTCCATTAAAAGCTCAAGTTTTCCCCAAGAGATTATTCAATGGTGCAACCACATAAACATAATAGTAGATGAACCATTGATAAAAACTAGCTAATCCATTAAATGCCCATACTTCAATAGCATCCTTTGGAGTAGGCCAATTAGTGATACCTTGATTTTCTCCTCTTCTATCTTGATCCCCTTTGATGAGATCTTGTGACCCAAGAAGGTAAATTCCTTTTGCCAAAAGGTACACTTTGACTTCTTGCAATAAAACTTCTAGTATTGTAGTTGTCATAGGACTTCTTGTACGTGCTTCACATGTTTTGCCTCTGTCTTGCTATAGATTAAGATATCATCAAGAACACCACCACGTACCAATCCAACAATCCATCCAACACCCAATGCATCTGATCCATGAAGATTATTGGAGCATTAGTGAGCCCAAAAGGAAAAACTCTCCACTCAAAATGTCCATACCTTGTGCAAAAGGTAATCTTTTGCACATCTTCCTTATCAATGGGGATTTGCCAATAGTCGTTGTAAAGATTTAACTTGGAGAAGTATTGTGCTCCACTCAAGCAATCAAGCAAGTCATCAATTTGAGGCAAAGAGTATGCATTCTTCATTGTTTTTTTATTGAGCACACAGTAATCAATACATAAACAAAGTCCTCCATCCTTCTTTGGAGTAAATAGTACCAATACTCCTCAAGGAGATGTACTCTATTGTATGAAATCCTTCTCCAACAACTCCATAAGTGTTATTTGCAACTCCTCCAACTCCTTTGGTGAGAGCCGATAGATTGGTCTACTCAATGGAGTACTCTTTGGTACTAACTCAATCTTGAAAGGCATACCACAATCAAAGGGTAGTCCCTTCAGCAAATCATCCAAAAACACATTTACAAACTCCTAAAGTAGCTATATGATCAACCATTTTTTGATGAGGCTCCTCACTCTCCTCAAATTCTCCTTGTACAATCAGCTTGATCCACATTGCAAAAATAGACTTATATCTCCCAAAGCTTGCTCTATAGCTGCTTCACTAACAAACTTCCCATCTAGGGACTTATCTTCTTTCATAGCTTGCTCTATGGCTGCTTTCTTGATAAACTTCCCATCTTGGGACTTCTTTCATTCCAAAGCTTGCTCTATGGCTATTTTCCTTACAAACATCCCATCTTGAGACTGACTATCCTTAGGTGTCTTACTCAAAGGTGCCTGACAACCTAATTGGAAATTCCTATCTTGGTGTTGTACTTGAATTTGTCGTCGGGTCCAATCAAATTGAACCTTATGATGTTCAAGCCAAGGTGGTCCTAGAATGACATCATATTGTAGAAGTGCCATTACAAACCTCATACACTCCAAATATTCCTTTCTAATCTTGAAAAAAACAAGATGCAAGGTATGGAATGTAGAACCCTTTCTACCATCCACCATCATCAATCTGCTTCCAATTACTAGCTTGATAGGAATACCCAATTCTTGTGCTAATTGTCTAGACATGCAATTCTCTAAACTTCCAAAATCAACCAAAATCTTAACCATGATCAAATATCATACCTTGCAAGTGAAGCAAACTTGCATAGATCAAGCCTTCAATCCCATTAGAACTAATCAAGTTCCCAATAGGCAGCTCAAAATCTCCTATTGGGATACCTCATTTCCTTGATCATTCCGCTCCACAAATTCCATTTGGGCAACTTGTCGAGGTTGCTCATTCTTGAGTGGACACTCTTCAATGCGGTGTCCAATTTGGCGACAATAGAAACATCCACCATTTTGTCATAATCTCATGATCTATTGTGCTAAGTGGTCTTTGTTGGATGGCATTGATCTCCATTGGTATTGTCTTCTCCACCCATGTGTAGTGTGTGGGTAGGTTCGAAGAGAGCCAAGGTTGAGACCAAGTTGTTGCAACCAAGGAATCAAAGCGTTCAACCAATTGCATGGCTTCCTCCAAGTCTTTGGCTCAAGCATAGTCACTCCAAGTCTGGTGTGGGACTTCAAGCCTCTCACAAAGTGATCTAGAGCTTCTCTATCTAGTATATCTAGAATTTGCATAATGGTGTTTTGGAATTGAGTGATATAGCTTCTTACCAAGCCAATTTGCTTCAATTTTGTCAACTTATCTTATGCGGCCCATGTGGTGTTTATATCTTGGAACCACCCAATTATTGCACTCTTGAATTCTACCCATGTTAAGATTGGTGTGAGAAATTTTTGCTTAGCTTGTTCCACTTTGAATTGCCACCATAATTTAGCCACTCTATCCAATTGGCTTGAGGCCAATAGAATTTTTCTCCATTCATATGAAGATTGGTTGCTTTGAAGTAACATTCACAATCAAACACAAAATTTTCCACTGCACCTGGAAGGTTCTTGCCTTCAAATACCTTAGGCTTCAGAAATTGGATTTGCTCTTCTCCTTCTCAAATTTATGCTCTCTCCACTTTCTCTTATCTATGACGGTCTTGTTCATCCAACAATCAAGTAAGGTACTTGATTTGTTTTTGCATAGCAAGGATAACTTAGGGTATCATCGCCATGGCTTCTACTCTATCACACTATCCCCAATTTATCGAATTTATTAACACATAGATGCAACACATCCACCATTCTCCATATGTTACAATTGGAAGCACCAAGGGTTCCTCAAATAAGGTGATCATATGCAAAAAATCCTATCCAAAGTGTGAGGTGATGAATTGTATGAAATGATGCTTAGGTAGTACTTGGACATGAAAATCCCAATGTTTTTGCAAAAGTGGATTTGGTGGTCCATAAATTCCATCCATCCCATTCTTACTCTGATATTAATGTAAAAGACCAAGACCGAGGAGAGAAATAGGAAAATGGAAGCTCATATTGGGATACTTGAATGAGAGAAACTCCAAATGCCTAGCATGAGCTCTGGCTCTTATATTTATAGGGAGCATACAAGGCTCTTGTGAAGCTTCTCAAGAAGTTTTCTTGAGTCATTTTCTTGGATTCCAAGCCAACTTAACCGGGAAGCTTCTAAAGAAGCTTCCTTCTTGAAGCCGTCTACTTGGTGTGCAAGCTAAGTTGGTTGGAAGTTTCTAGAAGCTTCCTTCTAAAATTTACTTACTTGGGGTGCAAGCTAAGCTAGTGGGAAGCTTCTCAAGAAGCTTCCTAGATACTTATAGGATATTTGGGGCTAATTTGACCTCTTTATTAGTGTAATACTCTGAGGACAAGAGAAGAGAGAAAACACATATTGCACACTCAAACATTCGATACCCCAAGGGAGCACCGTCTCTTTATTATATAGACAAAGAGGATCTCCTCCCAAGGAAGCTCCACCATAGGATTAGGGACACAAATAGGTGATATTTCAGCAAGCTCCACCCTTGGATAACTTACTTGGATGGGTGACATGTTTGGTCTAGGTCCTATCTGGTTGGTCAAACAAGCTTTGACCAGAGGGAATCTTTTAGGGAATCTTTTTGTAGGAATCTCAGAATCACGTAAGGTACCATTGGAAAGCTCTTGATGAGACAAAGCCAACCTTTCCTCCATTTGGGGGGACTCTTTGCACATTTTTGTGGCCTAATTCTTCCATTTAGGCCTCTGAAATTGCCTTCAAAGATTTTAGGCACATTTTGGTTCCTATTCTATTAGTAGAAGTCCCCTTTTAGTGATACCTCTTTTGGATCTGTTTAGTCCATCATATGAAACATCCTTCTAGATGTTACCAAACCAATTCTCACCTTTAAATCATATGTCTAGCTATTGGTTCTAAGGTTCTCAAGTCTATTTCGGTTTTTGCCTTATTAGTAGAAGTACTCTTTTGGTGTACTTCTATCTTATCTATTTTGACCATCATGTATAAAATCATTTTAGATGTTACCAAACCAAATTTCACATCTAGATCATATGGCTAGCTCTTGGTATTACAAACCTCCCTCCTTTTAAGACGCAACGTCCTCGTTGTGCAATTGTTGCTCAAATGCTTGCACCAACACAGGTGCTTGTGCCAAATTGGCAGCAGGCTCCCAAGTGGCTTCATAGAGGGGGTAACATTTCCATTGTACTAGATAGTCCACCCGCGGATGGCGAGTACCCCGCATGTGTTTTTGGAGAATCCGCTCCACTTCATATTCCTCAGTGCCATCAATGAGTGTCGGACAAGGTCTAATGTCTTGTGTGGAATGACCCTGGCCTGATTGTTGAGCATATCTACATAATAGGGAGACATGGAACATTGGATGGATCTTCATGTGTGGTGGTAGCTCAAGGTGATAGGCCATAGCGCCGATGCGACGAAGAATCGAGAAAGGCCCAATAAAACGAGGTATGAGCTTACGAGGTCCAACTTATGTGAGGTTGGTTGTTGATAGCCACACTTGATCCCCAACATTGAACTCCATGTGCCGACGGTGTGCATCAATATACTAATTTTGTTGATTTTGCACAATCTGTAATCTGTGCTTGGCGCTCTCCACACCTTGTTGGATTCTAGAAACAAATGTGTTGACTACATCGACCTTCATAGCCATTGGACAGATCTTCATCAAGCTAGAAGGTGTGAAGGGATGCTCACCATACATGAGGAAGAATGGAGTGACCTGGGTGGATGCATTCACTGAATTGTTGTAAGCAAATTCAACCAACGGGAGTAGGGTGTTCTACCTCTCTTGCTCTTCTAAGGTGAAGCCGCGTAACATGTCTTCAATCGTGCGATTAGCCCACTCTATTTGGCTATTTTTTTGTGGGTGGTAAGCTATGGATATGGCTAACTTGGTTTTGAAGAAACCAAAGAGTGTTCGCCAAAACAAATTGGTGAATTGGGTGCCTCTATCGGTGATGAGTATTCTAAACAAGGCCATGGTGAGCAAAGACTGCATCTAAGTATAATTGAGCTAGTTGTGGAGCGGTCACCTCCTTGGTGGTAGGGCGTACATGAATCATTTTGCTGAGCCGGTCCACAAAGACCACAATGGAGTCAAACCCTGAGGTGGTCTTGGGTAATTCACAGACAAGATCCATACTCACTTGTTCCCAACGTTGGGTAGGAGTGGGGAGAGGTTGAAGGAGCCCTACAGGAGCTTGATTAGAAGCTTTGTTCTGTTGACAAAGTAGGCAGCTACGCACATAGTCCATCACGTCGTTGCTCATCTTGGGCCAATAGTAATGGCGCTTGACTACATCCAAGGTCTTGTCCACTCCGACATGAGCTGCAATGGCCGAATCATGACATTCCGCTAGAATGGTGGTGCGTAATTCTAGGACATTTGGGATCCATAATCTGCCATCCCAAAAGGTGAGTCCTTGGGTGCTGGTGACACCTTTGGATGATTGTGCTTCTACAATTTGTGGATCAGTTTTTGTAGCAGCCAGAATCTCTTGCCAGAATTCAGGGTTAATCTTAACCTCTGCCACCAAGTTGTTGGCCATTGGCATGCGGGTGAATGGATCTGCAATTTGCTTCTTACCTTCCACATAGGTGATTGTCATGTTGAAGCATTGTCGCCACTTTGCCCACCAAATTTGGCGATGAGATAGATCCTTCTGCGTCTTGAGGTAGACTAGAGGTTTGTGGTCTGTCTCTACTACAAATGCCTTCTCGTCCAGATAGTGCTTCCAATGCTTGGTTGCTAGAACAATGGCCAACTCTTCTTGTTCTTTGGTGTGGTAGTTGCGCTCTACCGGTAACAACTTTCGAGAGAAATATGCAATTGGATGCCATCCGTCATGCCACTCTTGTTGTAGGACTGCTCCTATTGCTACACCTGATGCATCTGTAGCCAACTTGATTGGACGTTTTGGGTCATACCACTTCAAGATTGGTGCATGTAGCAAGGCGGCCTTCAATTCTTGAAAGGCCAACTCTTGAGCAGTTCACCATGTTCACTTCTTCCCCTTGCCAAGTAGTGCCGTTAAAGGCTGTGCAACCTTGGAGAAGTCCTTGACAAATCTACGATAGAATCCCGTCAACCCCAAGAAGCTCTTAAGTTGAGTCTAATCTTCTGGGGCAGTCCGTTTTTGAATGACCTCTATTTTATCTCTCAATACTTGAATGCCCTCTACACTTACTCTATGCCCTAAGTAGTCTACTTCAGACTTGCCAAACTCACATTTTGAGATTTTGGCATACAACTGATTCTGTCTTAGAATCTGGAGGACCTCTTGTAGATGTTGTTTGTGTTCTGTGATTATGCTACTATATACTAAGATATCATCCAAGAAGATGATAACATACTTATCTAAGTATGGACAAAATATGTCATTCATTAGACTCATGAAAGTGGTAGGTGCATTGGTGAGGCCAAAAGGCATCACAAGATACTCAAAGTGGCCATACCTGGTTCAAAAGGCAGTTTTGTACACATCTTCCTCTGCAATTTGGATTTGATTGTAACCGCTCCGCAAGTCCAATTTGGTGAAGTATCTTGCTCCATGGAGTTGATCAAACAGGTCATCCATGCGAGGTAAGGGGTATTTGTTCTTCATTGTTTGCTGATTGAGACCCCAATAGTCAATGCACATACGCATTGTACCATCTTTTTTCTTCACAAACAAGACATGGGCCTCATGGTGATACGCTAGGTTGGATGAACCCTTTCTACAGCATCTCCTCAATTTGAGTCTTACACTCCTCCAACTCATGAGGTGATAGGCGATATGGGGCCTTACAAGGAGGCGTCTTCCTCGGGAGTGTCTCTATTTTGTGATCTACTCGCCTTTTTGGTGGTAATCCTGAGAGTAGATCATCGGGAAAGACATCTTGAAACTCATCCACCACATGCTTCAATTTCTCAAGAATTTTTCCATCAAGTTGTGCACTCTAGACTTCTCTTATTAGACCCAAAAACATCTATCGGTCTTACAAACAGTTGCCGTCCCTACGACATATAGAGGCAATTTCTGCCTGTGTGATTTTTCTTTAACCCCAATGATTGACCATTGGTGGGTTCTCACTACTTTCTTCCTCCAATCCACCATAGGGTGGTACTGCTCCATGCATGGCATGCCTAAAATTGCATCATAACGAGGTAACTATATCACTCGCCATTCAATTGCTTCTTGATATTCTCCTACAAAGAGGGTTACCCGTCTAGGTAATGATTCAATCCTCTATGTTTGCCCATTTGGTAACACTACTTCTTCACTTCCATCTCTCTCTAGATCCATTCCCAATCTTATTGCAATAGAGCAAGACAAGAAATTCTCTATTGCTCCTAGAGTTATTAATACTCACTTGATTACCTTCTAGGATTCCATTCACGACAATCAATTGTGAGGTTGCCTTTTGGGATCTTTGTGCATTATTCTTCTTCCTTCCCTTGCTTCTTTGCTTCCTTATTGAGCCAATAAGGCCGTGAGGTACATTCATTGGCAATCTTTGTTTTCCAAAGTGATTTCCACCTCCTCCTCTTCAATGTGCCTCTCCATGTTGTTCAAAGATGGCTTGTATGAAGGCCGAGGGCCTCTAGGGAAACGAGTGTGACAATCAGTAGATATGTGCCCAATACGGCCACAATTGTAACAACAGCGTTGTTATCCTCAAGTCCCTTCTCCTCGTGGGACTCCATCTCTTTGTTCTTCTACCCGTCCCCGCTCCCCTTGAAGCGGTCGTGCTCCTCGATCTCAGAATCAAAGGTTGCCCAATTCCATTGGTACTGGTCCACCCATGTGTGGCATTTCTGCCCAATAATGTTGAGGTGGAACTACTCCTTCACCTCCACCTAATGCTCCTGCTATTCTTTGCGCACAAGCAATGGCTTCAAATACCGTGCAAGGATTTTGCACCATGAATTCTTGGCGAATCCGCTCTTTCAACCCTCGTTTGAAATTGTCGAGAACCTCTGTTGGACTCATGTCGGTAATTGCAACTTGTAGATCCACAAATGCCTCCACATACTCTTGTATGATATTCTTCTGTCTCAATTCCCATAGTCGGGTTCGAGCCATCTACACAGAATCCACCGATTAGAAATTCTTCAGCAGTCCTTCTTGCATCGCTGTCCGTGTGACCTCCCTTTGCCCTGCCAACATGGATCATTCCCAAGCATCATACCATGTGAGGGCTTTATTGGTCAAGTACCCACATGCAAACACACCTGCAGCATGCTTTGTGATCTCTGTTGAGAACAATCGGAAATATTGATTCATTCTCGAGATCCCATTTTCCACTACTCCCATTGTACGCTGCCACTTGTAAGGCTCGATGTTGCAGGTCTTCTTCATCCGGAGTAGCAATGTGACTTCATCGTTGATAGGGTTTGTAGGCACAAGTGCCTCTCCAAGTACTTCAATTGCAAGTATTTGGTTTTGAGACGGCTCTTCTTCTTGCATGGCTTGATCATTCCTGAGGATCTGCACTTGACTTTGGAATGTCTCCATGGTCATCTTAAGCTCAAAATTCATTCAACATCCCTTGCATTCCTTGCACCAGCGCTTGCAATTGCGGATCCATGGTTCCTGCAACACTCAATTGCTAATGTCTACTTCAATACAAAGTCAATATAATCACTCTAGAAGGCGCACGAACTATCGGAACTACCATTGGGACCTCAGAAGTTATCACTTGTTGATAATACTCCTCACCAAAATTCCTAACCACAAAATCTCTAAACTTCACTTTCGGCCTCACTACATAACGGATTTCTACTTGAGTGTTGAAAGGGAGAGGATTTGGGACATTCATATCCATATTATCATAAAAGAATGTAGATTGTCAAATCCCACTCTCTGTCATATATCACCATAGGTAGAATCATCGGGTTTGGTGAGTTCATCACTTTGTCCATGAATTCTGCACCAAAGTGATAAACTAGCAATACCCATATATGCTCACGTTGGATGTACATAACCTTGATGTGGAATGAGTTTGAGAATGGAAAGCTAGGTGCGGGAAATTGTCCTCCTAGCACATCCATCCCATCCGCTCTCTAAAGTCCTTCCTAAGTCTAGCGATTACTATATATTTTCTCCACCTCAATTACTCAGTTTCAGTAGTTTGTGCTATTCCAAGAGGGGTGATCCACTCTCTTGGACTAGAACACTCGCTTTGATACCATTGTAATACTCCGAGGACAAGAGAAGAGAGAAAACATAGATTGCACACTCAAACATTTGATGCACCAAAGGAGCACCTTCTCTTTATTATATAGACAAAGAGGATCTCCTCCCAAGGAAGCTCCACCATAGGATTAGGGACACAGATAGGTGACATGTCAGAAAGCTCCACCCTTGGATTACTGACTTGGATGGGTGACATGTCTGGTCTAGGTCCTATCTGGTTGGTCAAACAAGCTTTGACCGGAGGGAATCTTTTAGGGAATCTTCCTATAGGAGTCTCAGAATCACGTGAGTAAGGTACCATTGGAAAGCTCTTGACGAGACAAAGCCAGCCTTTCCTCCATTCTGGGAGGGGGGGAATTGCACATTTTCGAGACCTAATTCATCCATTTAGGCCTCTGAAATTGCCTTCAAAGATTTCTGGCATATTTTGATTCTTACTCTATTAGTAGAAGTCCCTTTTTGGTGATACCTCTTTTGGATCTGTTTAGTACATCATGTGTAACATCCTTCTAGATGTTACCAAACCAATTCTCACCTTAAATCATATGTCTAGCTATTGGTTCTAAGGTTCTCAAGTCTATTTTGGTTTCTGCCCTATTTGTAGTACTCTTTTGGTGATACTTCTATCTTATCTATTTTGACCATCATGTATAAAATCATTCTAGATATTACCAAACCAAATTTCACATCTAGATCATATGGCTAACTCTTGGTATTACAATTAGCCTTGACTAACTTTGTTAGTAAAATCCATAATGTAACAATTAAGGATTTCAAAATTAGGGTGGAAACTACAAAAATCTAGCAAAGTTTGAGATTTTGTCAAGAGAGCTATAGTGGTTAGATTATGGCTTGCTTCATACCATTGAAAAGCTTATCTCACAAGCTTTTATTGAGTTATAAATTATTTAAACAAAATTAACATAAGAAAATTTATTTTCATCTAAGTTGTGTAGAGTTTCACTATCAAAAGGCATAGAATTACTCCACTTGGAGTAAAAACTAGATTAATAGTTGAGTACATATTGGAAGAAACTTGTAGTATAGATTGAAATCAGTTTGAATATAGGGCAAGAGGCTGTGAAGTTGATTTCCACAAAAGCATGGAGAGTTGTTGATGAATCCTTGTGGTTGTATTCTCTCTATGATTGCATGCTTGTTTGTATGCCTAATTAGCTTGGATTGGTGTGCTAGCATTGCTCTTAGGTTCTTTTCTTCTAGGAGTGTTATGTATTTCTCCTTGGTAATGCTAGAAGTGATGACCATTAGACCAAGAGTGCATGTTATGATGATAGGTTAGCTTGCCCCTTACTTCCCTACCCAATAGAAGAAATACTAGAAATAAGAGTGGAGAGCTCTAATGGTTGGGTAACAGGTGCACTCAGACTAGTAGTGATAGATTTACATACAACCTTTGATTTGTAAGCTCCACAACTAGACACTTTATGTGTTCCCAAAGGAAGAGGCAAAGTATGATAACAGAATCAATCTACACCACATGTTTCCAAACCTAGATAAGAGTCTCTAAGTGCAAGTGTAGAAACACTGCAAGTATTGGTAGTCAATGCAACCATTTACACTTCTTGTTTGATAGTTCTTGATCAATAATTCAAGTGTGAATCAAAATCTTGTCCAATGGTGGATGCAAGTAAACATTGGCTAAACCACATGACATTGTGCATAATTTATATGCATACTTTTCTTGACCAGATTCACAAATAAATTTTGCTCCATTGCATAGAAAAATTTGGATTCCTATTGCTCTCTCAAATTCCTAATTGCACATTTTCTCCCAATAGGAAGTCTTGTTGATCTCAATCAATGCATGGTTTTCTAAATTAGCAATCAACATGTAGTAAACAAGGAAATCATCAATCATAGCACTTGAAAATTCTTTGCAAGGTTTGTTAGCTTGGTGAAGTGCATTTAGGGCATATATGATGGCAAAAAATTCACAAATTTGAAGTGAAAATTGACCTAATATTACCTCTTGAAGAGTACTCAACGACCTTCAATTAAGGAGATAATTTTCCAAGCAACTAAATGAGTCACCCCTTCAATTTTCCTAAGTTCCAAGAAAATTTAAGCACCTCAAGCATGAAGGAGTAAAATTTTAAGCTAAAAGTGCTCAATATTCTTGGCATTGATAATGTAAAGTTGAGACATAGTTTTTTTAGCTCCTTGCTTCCATGGCTCCCAATTCTTACCCTTCCAAGTGTTATGTTATGTTTAAAACTCTCTATGTGAAAGAACTACTGGGTAATTTTATTGGATGTGTTAAGCCAAAACCAAGCAAAGAGCTTGGGGTTTGGGTAAGCCATAGCTACTATCTCCTTTCTTGAATCCACCCAAACTCTTTGTTAGCCTTCAAGATAGCAATCCAATGGAATCACAATCTGAGAGTTAGTGATCTAGTGGAAAAGAGCTAAGCCACCATATAGGCTTAATAGATCCCATCCACCATGCATTTAGAAAGTTTCAATCTTATCATACTCTAATGTGGGTCCCGACTTACCAAACATCTTGACAATGCACTTATCTCCAACTCCCACAACATAATTGTAGATGTATTTCATGCTTTTTACAATAGTGAAAACCTCAACACCGATGTAGGTATTGTACTTGAGGAAGAGGTAGTGGTTGTATGAACCAAAACAAATTTTCAACATTTCAACACCCAATTTCTACCAAGTTTCTTGTGTCTTGACAATGGTAAATGAGATAGCTATTTTTGTTCTCTTTGGTGAAGGACTCAAGATGCTTAGGGAACTTCTTGGCACAAATGGTGTTGAATTCTTAATCCTTGTAAGTCATGCACTATAACTTAGAGTTGAGCACTCCACATAGGCTTCGAATCAAATAGCCCTTGATACGGTCATAAAGCATTGGTTCTTAAGAGTGGTTTGGAATCTCAACCAAATGATCTTCTCAATTAGCTCAAGATTGTTCAACTTTGATTCATGCCCAGTGTGAGCAATATATGATAGTGATGTAGCCCATGCTTCTGACATTCAATACTATATATAATGGCATTAACCTAGCTAATTTTGTTGCCACATTCAACATCATCCATTAGAGCGGTGATCTTGGCATTGAAAACTCAAGCCACCAAATAAAGCCATAATGTAGATGTTTGGCTTCTCCAAGATTGGATGTGATTTTTGTCTAATTTGGGTTGCATGTAAATGTAAAGAATAGATTTAGCTTCCCCATGGATTTGATAACAACCATAGCATCTTGATACTTGGTGTGCAAACTCCTAGGGTTTCCATTATGGCTTGTGCAAAAGGTACCATGAATATGTTCATCATGTAAAGCATCATGGTACCCTTTAGGAGAAATCCCAAGGGGTATCATAGCATGTTGAGAAGAGGAGCAAAACCAAGAAAAAGATATTTTAACTTTTTTACCCCAAGCTATTAGATTTTATGGATTCATTTTCAAGTTAATTGGAGTGTGTAACCTCATCTAGTAATAATGATCCTCTTGCTTCTAATTGAAATTGCCATTGTAGCCTTAGAGAACCAGTGAAGCCTAGCCAAAGCTTAGATGCAAGAAGTATGAAAATCTTCCTAAAATTGTGTTTTTTGCCTTGGCTTGGTTATGGACATATTTGATGATGTTTTTGTAGGACAAATGGCCATACAATAGGCAATGTACTATTGCAATGTCAACTTGTTTCATATCTTTGTTGCAGGAGGTTGTGTTTCATATTTAAGTTTCCACCCAATGTTACCAAGAGGGAATAGCAAAAGATAGGATAATGGATCTAGGATTGGATGCATGTTGTCAATGTGTTGTAGTCCATGTCTTCAAGGATAAATAAATCCTCTTTCTTGTGCTCATGAGATGAGTTGATGGTAAAGATAATAGCAACATAAGCAACAATTGAATCAATATATCAATGTTGATATTGGCATGGGTTGGTGTAGATGAGCATGCAATCCTCTTTATGATTGGAAGTAGGAAGCAACTGCATTCTTGACCATGTGCTTGTAAGACTTGACATAGGGGTTAACTATGAGGATTTGTTCTGTGAGCTCTACCATGACTTTAGCATTACAAGAGTAGTTTCCAACTCAACCCATTCTAATCTCATTGGCCTTATAGACATCATAAAACAAAACTTGGGCATAAGAAGGAATATTTCCCAGATTCGGTCCTAAGGTTCCATGTTTATGGAACATTTTATTGTGAATCTTGAAATAATATAGCCCTTGGCCAATGTCTTCTTTGGTCTTAAATTTGCCTTAGAGTTGATCATGGCACATGCCAAATTGAATTAGCAACTATTGTCTTTGAAGTTTTTTGACCTGAAATTGTCTCCAAGATAGTAGTCATGGAGGAGTGTAATGATCTTGTAGGGAGGGAGGACAAAATTTCCATTTTGGCAGCAAGAAGATAGCCAAGGCCAACTCTTTTGGTCTTAGAAGCACAAAGCAAAGCTCCACAATAGGTGCATGATGTATCCATTGCTCCAAAAAAGTTATCCTTCACTAGGACTTCCTCAAGAGCAAGTGGTAGTGGATTATTTTGCCATTTTTGTTCAAGAACCAAGAATTTAGTTTGAATAAAATTTCTATTAGTTTCATGAGCACACTATCCACTCACATTACATGGATGTTGAAGATGCATGTTGTTGAAAGTTGAATGTGCAATTCTTAAGAAAATTGAATGAAAGTTCAAAATCTAGAAACCTAAAATGAGGTACCTATTTTGGGCAAGGTTTTGTAAAATGAACCAATACTTGTGCACTTTCCAAATTCCACTATAGGGGAGTTAAAATAAAGTGAATAACATATGTCATTGTCATCAACTTCTTTGACTACTTTTGATTTAGAAAGAACTACTCCATGCACTAGATCATGGGGCAAGCAATCTGTATTTTCTAAAAGAAAGAAAACTCTACCTAAAGGCTTGTCAATATATGGCGGTTGAAAGCAAGAGTGGGGTGGCAAGAGAGAAGGACCATGGATAATTGTTTGTATAACATGGAAATTGATGAATCTAGAGCAAGTTCAAAATCTATGGAACTTCATAGATATACAAAAGGTAGAGTGGCAACTCAATGCACTCATAATCACCTTGCTCTCAAGTCTTCAAGGGAAGGCCAAAGATCAAAAGGATTGTAACAATTCAATTGACTTATATAATGTATTGTTTGCACTTTTCAAGCTTGCAGCATGGAATAAAACTCAAATTGGTCCTAGTTTGAATTTCCAAACCAAACAATGTTAGGATAAAAAAACAATATATGGACTTATTTGCACTTCAATTGAAGGATTCCACTAGAATAGATGAAATTTCAAATCTTTGAAGTTTGTTGAGCACCCATATTTGAACACACTCCACGTGTGCATAACCATGATTTTCAACCTTTCAACTAGTTGGATTTTCAATATTTCAACATATATTCACTAAGCTTGTTTCAATGCAACTCTATATAATTTAGCTGATGCATTATTTACTTGTAGCAAACCAAATGCAAAGATAGAGAGTAGGGATAAATACATATAATAGCTATAGAGTGGTTATGGTTCATCCTATGTACAATCCAATAGAATTTTTTAGCTTCCAATCATGTAGAAGACTCAAACCGAGGAGAGAAATAGGAGAATGGAAGTTCATATTGGGATGCTTGAATGTGTGAAAACTCTGAATGACTAGCATGAGCTTTGGCTTTGGTATTTATAGGTAGCATACAAGGTCCATGAGAAGTTTCTCAAGAAGCTTCCTTGAGTTGCTTTCTTAGAGTGCAAGCCAAGTTAACCAAGAAGCTTCTCAAGAAGCTTCTTTCTAGAAGTTGCCTCCTTGGTGTGCAAGCTAAGCTAGTTAGAAGCTGCCTTCTAAAAGCTATATGCTTGGGGCGCAAGTTAACTAGTCAGGTTGCTTCCCAAGAAGTTTTCTAGATGCTTTTGGAATATTCTAGGCTAATTTGGCTTATTCTCTACTTTGTTAGCCTTACTAACTACATTTCTAAACTCCATATTGTTACAAATCATAAATTTGGTTCAATTATACATTGGAACTTAGAGTACTTTCCTTGTTTAAACACCCATGGAGTCTCCATGTACTAAGCAATTATACATAATAACATCAAGTTTGATTGGATATCTATATTTATGTTTCAAATGAATGTATTACTCACCAAAAACAACCAAATGATTGAATAAAAAGCTAGAGGATAGTAAATGAATACATATAAGCTTAGTAATGTAGGGTCTAAATGGTTCAAGTTTAGTACATTGCATAGATAATCCTTTGAACCTTTTGATCACGATTCTCTTCAAAGTTTAAAGTTAACTAACTTATTTACACTTCAATCAAAGCTTTAGGATACTTAAAGCTTAGAACAATTGCAACATATGAGTTTCGGTCAATATGATTGTTTGAAATTTATTACAATGGACCAATTTACTATAATACCAAGAGCTAGCCATATGATCTAGATGTGAAATTCGGTTTTGTAACATCTACAATGATGTTATACATAATGGTCAAAATAGATAAGATAGAAGTGTCACCAAAAGAGTACTTCTACGAATAGAGCATAAACCAAAATAGACTTGAGAACCTTAGAACCAATAGCTAGACATATGATTTAAAGGTGAAAATTGGTTTGGTAACATCTAGAAGGATGTTACACATGATAGACTAAACAGATCCAAAAGAGGTATCACCAAAAGGGGACTTCTACTAATAGAGTAGGAACCAAAATATGCCTGAAATCTTTGAAGGCAATTTTGAAGGCCTAAACGGATGAATTAGGCCTCAAAAATGTGCAGATGCTCCCCCCCCCCAATGGAGGAGGGATTGGCCTTCCCTCCCCCCTAACCTTGTCTCGTCAAGAGCTTTCCAATGATACCTTACTCATGTGATTTTGAGATTCCTACAAGAAGATTCCCTAAAAGATTCCCTCCAGTCAAAGCTTGTTTGACCAACCAGATAGGACCTAGACCAGACATGTCACCCATCCAAGTAAGTAATCCAAGGGTAGAGCTTGCAGACATATTACTTATCTGTGTCCCTAATCTTATGGTGGAGCTTCCTTGGAGGAGATCCTCTTTGTCTATATAATAAAGAGAATGTGCTCCTTTGGGGCATCGAATGTTTGAGTGTGCAATCTGTGTTTTCTCTCTTCTCTTGTCCTCGGAGTATTACAATGGTATCAGAGAGAGTGTTTTAGTCCAAGAGAGTGGATCATCCCTCTTGGAATAACATGAACTACTGAAACTGAGTAATTTGAGATGGAGAACATAGAGAAATTGCGAGACTTAGGAAGGACTTTAGAGAGCGGATGGGATGGATGCGCTGGGAGGACAATTTCCCACACCTAGCTTTCCATTCTCAAATCCATTCCACATCAAAGTTATGTACATCCAACGTGAGCAGATGAGGGTATCGCTAGTTTATCACTTTGGTGTAGAATTCATGGACAAAGTGATGAACTCACCAAACCCGGTGATTCTACCTATGGTGATATATGACAGAGAGTCAGATTTGACAATCTACATTCTATTATGATGTAATGGATATGAATATTCCAAATCCTCTCCCTTTCAATACTCAAGTAGAAATCCGTTATGTAGTGAGATCAAAAGTGATGTTTAGAGATTTTGTGGTTAGGATTTTTGGTGAGGAGTATTATCAATGAGTGATAGCGTTGGAGGTCCCAATGGTAGTTCCGATAGTTTGTGCGCCTTCCAGAGTGATCATATTGACTCTGTATTGAAGTAGACATTAGCAATTGAGTGTTGCAGGAACCATGGATCCGCAATTGCAAGAGTTCGTGCAAGGAATGCAAGGCATGTTGAATGAATTTTGAGAGATTAAGATGACTATGGAGACATAACAAAGTCAAGTGCATCTCCTCAAGAACAATCAAGCCATGCAAGAAGAAGAGCTGTCTCAAAACCCAGTACCTGCGACTAAAGTACTTGGAAAGGCACCCGTGCCAACAAACCCTATCAACGATGAAGCCACATTGCTACTCCGGATGAAGAAGACCTGCAACATTGAGCCTTACAAGGGGGAACATACAATGGGAGTAGTGGAAAATTTGGATCTCAAGAATGAATCAATATTTCCGATTGTTCTCAACAGAGATTACAAAGCATGCTGCAAGCGTGTTTGCATGTGGATACTTGACCGATAAAGCCCTCACATGGTATGATGCTTGGGAACAATCCATGCTAGCAAAGAGAAGAGAGGTCACACGGACATCAATGCAAGAAGGACTGCTAAAGAATTTCCAATCGGTGGATTCTATACAAATGGCTTGAACCCAACTATGGGGATTGAGATAGAAGAATAGCATACAAGAGTATATGGAGGCATTTTTGGATCTACAAGTTGCAATTACCGACATGAGTCCAACAGAGACTCTTGACAATTTCAAACGAGGGTTGAAAGAGCGGATTTGCCAAGAAGTCATGTTGCAAAATCCTCGCACGGTATTTGAAGCCATTGCTTGTGTGTAGAGAATAGTAGGAGCATTAGGTGGAGGTGAAGGAGTAGCTCCACCTCAACATTATCGGGCAGAAATGACACACATGTGTGGACCAGTACCGATGGGATTGGGCAACCTTTGATTCTGGGATCGAGGAGCACGACCGCTTCAAGGGGAGCAGGAACGGGTAGAAGAACAAAGAGATGGAGTCCCACAAGGAGAAGGAACTCAAGGAGAACAACACCATTTTTACAATTGTGGCCGTATTTGGCACATATCTACCCACTGTCGCACTTGTTTCCCTAGAGGCCCTCGGCCTTTGATCAGGCGATCTTTGAACAACATGGAGAGGCACATTGAAGAGGAGGAGGTGGAAATCACTTCGGAAAATGAAGATTGCCAGTAAAGGTACCTCGCGGCCTTACTGGCTCAATAAGGAAGCAGAGAAGCGAGGGAAGGAAGAAGAATAATGTGCAAAGATCCCAAAAGGCAACCTCACAATTGATTGTCGTAAATAAAATGCTAGAAGGTAATCAAGTGAGAGTATTAATAGATCCGGGAGCAACAGAGAATTTCTTGTCTCGCTTTGTTGCAATAAGATTGGAAATGGATCTAGAGAGAGATGGAAGTGAGGAAGTAGAGTTACCAAATGGGCAAACTGAGAGGATTAAATCATTACCTAGACATGTAACCCTCTCCGTAGGAGAATATCAAGAAGCAATTGAGTGGCAAGTAATACAGTTAGCTCATTATGATGCAATTTTAGGCATGCCATGGATGGAGCAGTACAACCCTATGGTGGATTGGAGGAAGAAAGTAGTGAGAACCCACCAATGGTCAATCATTGGGGTTAAAGAAAAATCACACAAGCAGAAACTGCCTCTATATGTCATAGGGACGGCAACTCTCTGTAAGACCAATAGATGTTTTTTGGGTCTAATAAGAGAAGTCCAGAGTGCACAACTCGATGGACAAATTCCTGAGAAATTGAAGCATGTGGTGGATGAGTTTCAAGATGTCTTTCCTGATGATCTACTCTCAGGATTACCACCAAAACGGCGAGTAGATCACAAAATTGAGACACTTCCGGGGAAGACGCCTCCTTGTAAGGCCCCATATCGCCTATCACCTCATGAGTTGGAGGAGTGTAAGACTCAAATTAAGGAGATGTTGCAGAAAGGGTTCATCCAACCTAGCGTATCACCATATGGGGCCCTTGTCTTGTTTGTGAAGAAGAAGGATGGTACAATGCGCATGTGCATTGACTATCGGGGTCTCAATCAACAAACAGTGAAGAACAAATACCCCTTACCTCGCATGGATGACCTATTTGATCAACTCCATGGAGCGAGATACTTCACCAAATTGGACTTGCAGAGCAGTTACAATCAAATCCAAATTGTAGAGGAGGATGTGTACAAAACTGCCTTTCAAACCAGGTATGGCCACTTTGAGTATCTTGTGATGCCTTTTGGCCTCACCAATGCACCTGCCACTTTCATGAGTCTAATGAATGACATATTTTGTCCATACTTGGATAAGTATGTTATCGTCTTCTTGGATGATATCTTAGTATATAGTAGCACAATGACAGAACACAAGCAACATCTACGAGAGGTCCTCCAGATTCTAAGACAGAATTAGTTGTACGCCAAAATCTCAAAGTGTGAGTTTGGCAAGTCTGAAGTAGACTACTTGGGGCATAGAGTTAAGTGTAGAGGGCATTCAAGTATTGATAGATAAAATAGAGATCATTCAAAAATGGAGTGCCCCAAAAGATCAGACTCAACTTAAGAGCTTCTTGGGGTTGACGGGATTCTATAGTAGATTTGTCAAGGACTTCTTCAAGGTTGCACAGACTTTAATGGCACTACTTGGCAAGGGGAAGAAGTGGACATGGGGAACTGCACAAGAGTTGGCCTTTCAAGAATTGAAGGCCACCTTGCTACATGCACCAATCTTGAAGTGGTATGACCCAAAACATCCAATCAAGTTGGCTACAGATGCATCAAGCGTAGCAATAGGAGCAGTCCTACAACAAGAGTGGCATGATAGATGGCATCCAATTGCATATTTCTCTCAAAATTTGTTACTGGTAGAGTGCAACTACCACACCACAGAATGAGAAGAGTTGGCCATCGTTCTAGCAACCAAGCATTGGAAGCACTATCTGAGCGAGAAGGCATTTGTAGTAGAGACAGACCACAAACCTCTAGTCTACCTCGAGACACAGAAGGATCTATCTCGTCACCAAATTTGGTGGGCAGAGTGGCGACAATGCTTCAACATGACAATCACCTATGTGGAAGGTAAGAAGCAACTTGCAGATGCATTCACCCGCATGCCAATGGCCAACAACTTGGTCGTAGAGGTTAAGATTAACCCTAAATTTTGGCAAGAGATTTTGGCTGCTACAAAAACTGATCCATAGATTGTAGAAGCACAATCATCCAAAGGTGTCACCAGTACCCAAGGACTCACCTTTTGGGATGGCAGATTATGGATCCTAAATGTCCCAGAATTACCCACCACCATTCTAGCGAAATGTCATGATTTGGCCATTACAGCTCATGTCGGAGTGGACAAGACCTTGGATGCAATCAAGCGCCATTACTATTGGCCCAAGATGAGCAACAACGTGATGGACTATGTGCGTAGCTGCCTACTTTGTCAACAAAACAAAGCTTCTAATCAAGCTTCTACATGGCTCCTTCAACCTCTCCCCACTCCTACCCAACGTTGGGAACAAGTGAGTATAGATCTCGTTTGTGAATTACTCAAGACCACCTCAGGGTTTCACTCCATTGTGGTCTTTGTGGACCGGCTCATTAAAATGATTCATGTATGCCCTACCACCAAGGAGGTGACCGCTCCATAACTAGCTCAATTATACTTAGATGCAGTCTTTGCTCACCATGGCTTGTCTAGAGTACTCATCACTGATAGAGGCACCCAATTCACCAGTTTGTTATGGCGAACACTCTTTGGTTTCTTCAAAACCAAGTTGGCCATATCCACAGCTTACCACCCACAAACAGATGGCCAAACAGAGCGGCTAATCGCACGATTGAAGACATGTTACACGGCTTCACCTTAGAAGAGCAAGAGAGGTGGGACACCCTACTCCCATTCGTGGAATTCGCTTACAACAATTCATTGAATGCATCCACCCAGGTCACTCCGTTCTTCCTCATGTATGGTGAGCATCCCTTCACACCTTCTAGCTTGATGAAGATCCACCCAGTGGCTATCAAGGTCGATGCAATCAACACATTTGTTTCTAGAATCCAACAAGGTGTGGAGAGCGCCAAACATAGATTACAAATTGCGCAAAATCAACAAAAGCAGTATGCTGATGCACACTGTCAGCACATGGAGTTCAATGTTGGGGATCAAGTGTGGCTATCGACAACCAACCTCACATTAGTTGGACCTCGTAAGTTCAGACCTCATTTTATTGGGCCTTTCTCGATTCTTTGTCGCATCGGTGTTGTGGCCTATCACCTTGAGCTACCACCACACATGAAGATCCATCCAGTGTTCCATGTCTCCCTACTATGCAGATATGCTCCCCGATCAGGCCAGGGTCATTCCACACCAGACATTCGACCTTGTTTGACACTCATTGATGGCATAGAGGAATATGAAGTGGAGCGGATTCTCCAAAAATGCATGTGTGGTACTTGCCACCCGCGGGTGGACTATCTAATACAATGGAAAGGTTACCCCCTCTATGAAGCAACCTAGGAGCCCGCTGCCAATTTGGCACATGCACCGGTGTTGGTGCAGGCATTTGAGCAACAATTGCACAACGAGGACGTTGCGTCTTAAAAGGAGGGAGATCTGTAATACCAAGAGCTAGCCATATGATCTAGATGTGAAATTTGGTTTGGTAACATCTAGAATGATGTTATACATGATGGTCAAAATAGATAAGATAGAAGTATCACCAAAAGAGTACTTCTACAAATAGGGAAGAAACCGAAATAGACTTGAGAACCTTAGAACCAATAGCTAGACATATGATTTAAATGTGAGAATTGGTTTGGTAACATCTGGAAGGATGTACACATGATGGACTAAACAGATCAGAAAGAGGTATTACCAAAAGGGGACTTCTACTAATAGAGTAGGAACCGAAATATGCCTAAAATCTTTGAAGGCAATTTCGGAGGCCTAAACGGATGAATTAGGCCTAAAAAATGTGCAGATTTTCTCCCAATGGGAAAGGGATTGGCCTTCCCTCCACCCTTACCTTGTCTCGTCGAGAGCTTTCCAATGATACCTTACTCACGTGATTTTGAGATTCCTACATGAAGATTCCCTACAAGATTCCCTCCGGTCAAAGCTTGTTTGACCAACCAGATATGACCTAGACCAGACATGTAACCCATCCAAGTAATTAATCAAAGGGTGGAGCTTGCTGACATGTCACTTATCTATGTCCCTAATCCTATGGTGGAGCTTCCTTGGAGGAGATCCTCTTTGTCTATATAATAAAGAGAAGGTGCTCCCTTGGGACATCGATTGTTTGAGTGTGCAATCTGTGTTTTCTCTCTTCTCTTGTCCTTGGAGTATTACAGTATTGGGCTATCCTCTAGTAGTGTAATTTTCTGTAGCTCATCTGGCTCAAACATTTTTGTCTGTGCCATAATCCATACTCATTTCCTCCTTCAATTGTGGAACAAATTGGTGATATATTCCATTCTTATATATGTCCATTCTTATATATGTCCATAGAGCCTCTTATCTAGCATATATTTATCCATTCATGCATTTACTTCTTACACACTTTATATACAATTGTTAATACCACATCTCAAATTTCTCCACTCTATTAAGCTACATATGCTCCTTTAGCTATCAAATTAGTGGTATAGGTTATAGATAGCTCTCTTTATAGCTATGGGAGGAGGTAGTCTTGTATCAGACAAGACTGTTGCAGTTGTAGCCTCTTAGCATGGCCTTTAGTAACCTATTACATTGCTCTTTTGGCTAGCACCTATTATGAAAGTAGATGTAGGTCCTTTCAGTTTTTGATCATATCTTTATTGGGCTTGTGACCTAAACATTTGTGGATCTTTATATAATACACATGACATATATATTTTTCCATGTGCTTTAGGTAGAGAGCATACTAGAGTTCATGATGTCATCCAAGATATAATGCTATCAATTGTATGATCTACACATATAGAATGAGCGGTGGTTGGACCTACCTAGACCACTACCTTGGAGTGTAAGAGCAAATATAGGAACTTACACAAACAAACACCATTCTATGTTAGATGTGGTGGTTGCACCCCCTATGAGTAGAGTCATTGGCATGAGTAGGCTTTCAAGTGGGATAAGCAACAATCATCACCACCAAGAGGAAGGAGGATTATTGTACACCACGGATATCATTTTTGATACCTTGTATCCTTAACTATAGCAATTTTTGGATATCTTCATCACCAATTTGCTGTTCTCCTTAAGAGGTAACAAGAGGTTCTCTAGAGAAAACAGTAAGTATGTCTGCATCTCTCCAATCATGTTTACCTTGTATTTTAGATAATCATCTTAGTTACTTTACAATGCTCTATGACATTAGGTCTTCATAGATGTGCAATTGCAAGAGTAACTCACTCTCAGTGCATCTACCAGGCATACCATTAGAGGAATATTTGATATAGTTCAGTCATAGATTACTTTGTTTCTTTCTCTTTGCTTTGCTATGGAGTCTGAGTTCTACAAATGGGATGTTTGCACTTTTTTTCAGGCCTTATGCTCATTGTACACTGAGTACCTTGGTAATATTTTTTTGTTCTTTCTTTTGAAGCATACTAGTTGATTTTTTTCTCCTATCAATGTTGAATCTGAAAGATTTTTTTTGAGAAAGATATTACCCAATGACCTATCAGGCAAATGATCAATTTATCACTGCCTATATATATTTCAAATTTGATTATTTTTTTGATATTATAAATAATAAATAAATTTTAAGTGAAAGCTATATAAGATTTTAATCACTATAAATTTAGGTGGAGTTTCTTGTTATACAAACGAATTGCAAACCTGGAGGCTCTTGCTAGGTTTGAGCCGAGAATTTGATGATGGACCCATCAACTCAAATGGCAAGAGATAAAAGTGGGAAGTAGCTGAATCAATTCTTACTGAGGCGGCTTACCGCAAAACGTTTTCTGATTTGAGTTCACCAAATTATTTTTATTTTCTAAATTTGTTTTTCATTGTATTTATAATAAAAATTAATATTACTGTAGATTCATTAGCATTTAAATTATTAATTTTTTATTCGTTTTAACATTAAATCTTTCACCCGAATACCGCATATTAAATTTATAAACTTCCATTTGTAAGTGCTCCTCTTGGGATTCCCGTATACTCCACTCCCCATAATCATATAGATAAACATAAATTAAGAAGCCCATAACTCTTCTATACTGTGGGCCTTGATGTACATTGATGATAGGAGAGGCGACACGTACATCGAAGCGGTGGATAGAACGTCTTGAAGGAGAATCTAAGTACAGTTTACCAGCTAGATTCCTGGAGATACCAACTCCGATCAGTAGTATCTTCCAGATTATGGGGAGGCATGTGCGAAGCAGTCCGCCTCGTGCGGTTCTTACTAAATGACTAACTGCAAATGAAAAGCGAGGAACACCTGAGGGCAGCAGATGACCGGACGGGTAGCGGTAGCGGGAGAAAAGGGACAGAAGGGGCGGGCTTATCTGGCTGCGGCGAGAGGGCGCCGTCGAATAAGAGCTCTTGAAGAGAGGTCAGGGCCGAAGCGGTCTCTAGTTTTATCGTTGACCATGGTTACCTCCAAACGCGACCTTCTTTTCAGCGCAGCCCGAAGGGAAGGCGGAAGCGTAAAAGATTCGGCTTGTCTGGCTGTGGAATGCTTAGTAATATAAAATGTATCACGAAAGAGGTGATAACTCAGGCGGACTTCACAACTTCATGCCTGCCTGCCTGCCTGCTTGATGATGATGATGATATCTATCGCGGCAGCAGCTTGTGAATGATTCAGTCTGCTCGTTCCCTCCGCGCAGGAACAGCTGCGATTGGCTACCAAGATCGATGAATGGATGGGCGGAGAGGATCAAGGAGCGGTGATCTAAAACTCAGTGGGGTCTGTCGAAGTAACAGGTGCGTGTGATCTGCTCCCGTGGTCGGAACGAACAAATTCTCTGCATCCATTCGAGGAAGAGAACTGGCGAAGTAAACAGCAAGGACTGTCAGTATGTTCTGATGAGTCCGGTTCAGTTCGTCGCGTCGAGTCCAGTCGATATACAAGGAATAAGGAGTTCATCTCAGGAAACAACTGCTCAGGTTCACTTTCTCGAGAAAGTGGACGTGTGTGTGGTGTATGAGTGCTTGAGTGCAAGATGGGCAGTTGACTTTGAATAACATCATCTTCAATGCCATCTTCCGATCTTGCACTCAAGCACTTAGGCACATGTGACTTGATGAATTCAAACACAAACTCGCGTCTATAGGACTCGGTATGAATTTTGACTCTAGTCTTGTCATTTCCGAAACCTTGAGCTCGAAATTCTCGTACATGCAATTAGGTTATATCTACGACGAATTGTGATCGGATGGATTCTTCAGAGATGATGGATCCATGCACGCACCTACAGTTCTCGATAGAGATGAACCGTTAAACTGAGCCCTTTGCTGATTAGCAATCAATTCTAGTCTCTTTATAAGCATGGTATACCTTGGGGTCTAAATCCCTTCTCCGGAACGGGGACGTGATCCACTGTAATCAGATATATTTCGACTGGATTTTGGCTTTAAATCTATCATGTTCAGATTCGTTTTGGCAAACAAGACGCACATGTACAGGGTAACGCCACGTGAACCTCCACTACTTCACTCGCTTCGGCGAGTGACAGTGATCGATTCTTAATGGATTTGAGAATCGATTCCCAAATCAATTAAGAATCAGTCGTTGAGCCGTGCTTATTGAGCAACCTATTTTATCATTCTGGTATCGGTTTCTGATCGAAGTTTCTCTTAAAGTACTAGTGGTTTGTTTTACAACTTATCTTCGAATGATTGGATGCAGGCTTGTATAACTGGTGTTCTTTCAGTTTCACTTGAGGGTCTAGAGTTTGCGGTGACGACTTTTGGACTTCTTGATAAGATCCCCAGATAAGTACTTCCTCCATTATTCTCTTCTCCGAGAATATCTTAAATTCTTTTTGAGAATTTTGATAAGAACTGGCAGCAAGCACCACACACAATGTGGAAATGTGTACATATATTTTTGCCCAACATGAAGGAGACTAGACTGTATTACAGAAAGGATTGCTCACTTCGGATTGTTAATATGAAATACACTGCAACGGTGGTCAAGACTAAAGTTTATATTGACCTAGTAAAACTGAGCTGAGTTAGTGCTACTAAAGTGCTATCTTTCTGTCCCGAATTTGGCCACATCCAGCTGGTACAATATGCTTCTCGAGCTGCCGAGAGGCATGAACGGATTTCTTAATCATGAGATCTTCGACTGATATCCTCACACAGCAGCGTACTCACAGACGTCATCCTGTCTACCACCAGCAAATATGACGCAAATTGTGAGCGACGTATGGTTATTGTGAAGGAAACGAATGAATCACAACTCAAGCTCCATTCAGCTCAATGAAATTTGGCACATGCTACCCCGGATTGAACGGATGATGAGTATCTTCGACAGAAATTAAGTCACTATCTGCAGGATGTTTCTGGAAACACTCCTTTCCCCTTGGAGCGAAAGGAATGATCGGCATTGCTTATTCGACCGCAAAGGAAATAATGGCGATAAATATGTCGCGAACCGTCTGTCTGACATAGATATGCAGTTTTTTACTACAATAGTTGTCAAGGACTGACCGGCATGTGCTTACCGAACTCCAGTTCTCTTGAAAGAAATTCTAACCAAACTTCCCTCGTCATTCTGTGAGAATCAAACCATTTACACGAGAAAATGATCTCTCAAGACTCGTTACCGGCCGATAAAGCTGAGTCTAATTTGCTTCTCATGACATGAAGGGAACAAACGGAACTTTTGGGAATTCAGCACGCAAAAGATGACGTACAATGCCCAGAGAGAACACTATATTTCTCCAAATGCATATCGTGGAGGCTCATGTTTTGGACAGCGAACAAGCGGACGACCCAGCTAGAGGGATCTTTCCTGTAGCCATTCTCGGCAGCGTTCAGCTCTGCCTGCGTCAACGAGTGCATCTCCACTGTACGTCCTGTCCGATCGGACGGCAAGGTGTCGAGATCAAGAGGACACCCACATATCTACATTCAAGTAAACTGAAGCTCGTAATCTGTCCATATTCTCCTGCGATTAAAATGTTATAGTCTGTACCCTGGGAAAGACGGACTTGACATCAAGCTAGTTGCAACAAAGATCACTGCACCATAAAGAGCTGTGTAAAGAGTTCTCCACCTCAAGACTCTGTGATGGGCCCAGGATTCTAGTTGTGGGGAAAACTCTTAGACTTGTACACAGAGTAGAGGTCCTTACTCGAGTTTTGGGTGAAATCTGAATCTCGTTGCCATTTCGGTTGCAGTCACAATTAGGTCTGTCCAGTAAATGAATGAAGCATATGCGGAATTCAGTGGAACTGGAGCTGATATTACATTAGGAATTTAGTTTTTGAAGAAATTACTGACTTACATAATTATGTAAGTATCGAAAATTTCATTTTATCAGTAAAAGATTTATTCATATTCTATGAAACGATGACGTAGAGACGATGGGAAAGATCCAAAGTATCACATGATTGGACTTGAAGAATTAAATGAGGAGAATATCTGTTCTCAGTACTTTAGCTGAAATGACAATAGAAAATAGACACTTGCCAACGTCTGTCAATAAGAGTTATCACATCTAGTGACAGTTCTAATGAGCGAATATGAGAAAGCGACTGCGTAGGATAACTAGAAGTATGCTAAAGTACGTATTCCATCCATCTATATCATTATCATTATCATCCAAATATAATGTAATTTCAAATACATATTCCTAAGTGGTTTTGAGATAGTTAAAGTAAATTAAGTTGAATGGCTAACGTTAAAGGTTTAGCTTGCTAAACTAGGGAAATACTACAATATTTACTAATGTATTTCCAAGGTCACGATTGTGGAATTTTGAATTAGACTATATTGGGATGAGACCAAGTCTTCTACTCATTAGATTTTGATAAGTTAATTTTGAAAAGTGAACTCAACTTAGTGTGTATGATATGCCAAAATTATACTGGTTTGATCAAATTATGTAAATTCATAAAGTGGAGTAAGTAGGAGTTTTGATTGTATTTTCGATTTATGTTTAAATAATTGTAGATCATTTTCCGATTTCAAACTAAGAAAGGTTCATATTGAGAAAGAATGTTCTTAGAAATGTCCCATAAGGAAATATAAGGACCCAAAAAACAGGCGATACTAGGGTGTTTCCTATTAATAATCTGGTACATTTATAATACTTCTTTTTGTTATATAATTAGGAAGCTCATATTGAAAATCCAGTGTTTTGAGAGGATGTTTATTCTTTAGATCCTTGCTCATATCATAACGCTAATCAAGTTGAAACATTGCGTATTCTTTAGATATTGGCTTATTTAAAAAATCTAGTCAGATTGAAAAGATTATAAATTCAACCAATTTAACTTTTCACGCAAGTTATGCGTTTCCGTTTCTATGACCAGCATTGCATTGAGAACATATTTTGGAAATAGGAGCATTGGGAAGAGATTCGAGATTCTAAAGATGCCTTTACATATCACAAATCTAATCAAGTTAAGAGGATGCATAACTTTTCGAACGTTGGCTCATATAAAACTTGAAGAGGTTATGGCAACAAGAAGAGGTTGGTTTTATGAATGCTCATCCATATAAGAAATCCAATACGTGGAGAAGAGGTGTATTTCTTGAATGCTAGTCTATACAAAAACTCCCATCACGTAAAGAAGATGTCAACATTTATCAAAATCCAATTACTAATAAAGAAAAGGAAGAAAAAAATATACACTTTTATAAAGTCAAATTTTGTCTTTCCAATTCCCTGTCTAGAAGTGAATATTAGTGGACTCCCTTTGGTCTTAACAAATGTGCGAATATTTTTACTTGAAAAGGAATGCCTTAAGTGAACCACCAGAAAAATAAATTGAAGAAAATACGTTATGCTTACCTGAATTATGATAGTGAATTCTTTCACCAACACAAAATGCTGGAATTTTGATTTATACATCCGGTGAAAACAGTATCAGTCCCTTAAAAAAAGCAAACATTCGATAAAAAGCTACTAATTTGAATTTGATACAAATTCAAACTTGGCATAACTTGGCAAATTAAAATTGTCTAGACGTAATCTCTAGTCTTCGGAGATGAACTCATACTAAAATAGGATCCGAATCGACGGCACGAAGAAAAAGAAAAATCTTTCTTTGCTACACATTGTGAGCCATAGAGTGAAACTTAATTCAACTCCGTACAAATATCCCAACATGAATGGGACACCCTCTTTTCAAATACCACTACTAATCTAATGTAGAGATGACTTTATTGGGGATACCCCCAGCTAAAGAGTGGCTGTGGTGGTAGTTGAATCCCTCATGGTTTCTTATCCCTATTCTGCAGTGCTCTCCATTTGACAAGAACCCGTGGGTGAAGAGAACCTACCCACCCCACAAGAGAGAGAGTGCGATCCTTGGGAGAGAAAAGGAGAAATGAGTGAAAATATATTATCAAAATTTGGAGAGATCACTTCCGTTCATCACATGAGTGAAAAGTAGATTCTGTTTGTTTATCATTTTTGGTTCTATTGGTATCTAGATGGCTATGGAGAGTCGACTAGAAAGTTCATTGAGAGTGGTGGGTCAAGAACTAAAACTTTTAGGTTTGGTACGCACTTAGTTACTTACTTCACATTGAGAGTGGTGGGTTAGGAATTTTCATTCTTAATCTCTTGGTATTCATGCTTGAGTTCCATGGGACCTTAGTTTGAAAAATTTTGAAATAGGAATTGAAAGTTCATAGTGTTAAGGGTCTTTAGAGATAACATTTACTTATATGAATTGGGATGTGAGGGGTTGTGATTCTGCAAATATGGGGAGATATGGAGAGGAGCATCATGTGTTATGATTGTTATTCTTGTGCTAGCCATGGCTATAGTTCCCCCTATGGGGTCACCCAGAGCGACACGGGATACATCATGCCTGGTGTGTCATTGACGCTTTACCTCACTTGGAGTAAAGACTCATGTGAGAAGGATGCACAAGGACTATGATTGGACCATTTGGGATTTTCACTCGAGACAAGCGACCACATTGACTATAGTGACATTTTGAGACTACACACACTTCCTCTATCCCTTCATTGATCGTTCCAAGGATACAGACCGAGTCATGGGAGTGGTTAGCATCTCAAGTGGGTTGTATCTTGGGGTTATTTGAGTTAAGTTTGCATGTCCATATCTATTACATAAGCTACCCCATAGACTCCATGATGAGGCTAGACATACTTTTTGCCTACCACTTGATCTTTTGGCACATGATCCCTTGGACAAGTTAACATGGTTCTTATTCTTCTTACTCCCTTGATGGTGCCTTTGTTATGCTATTGGGAGACATACATGGCATAAAGAAGTGGCTGCTAGATTTTGTTGATTCTAAATGGAGGTTTGTGCTACACATTTAAGAGACAAGTTTTGTCACACGATACCACAAAGTCCACTTGATTACAATAGTGTAGGACATTGGGTTGAGCGGGAGAGTTTAGTAGAGCAACAAAGTGCTACATCCTTTATCAATGAATAGTCCCACTGATGAGACTATCTATTCCTTACGCTCACTACATCCTATGGTAGGAGAATGAATACCATTAAAGGTCTTAGATTATCAACCTGAGTAGCTTTTATGTCTTAATAGGTCACTTTTTGCATAGTTGTTGTCCATTGCTCTTCATATTTCCTCAAGAGGCTTGTTAGGGATGGTATATAAGCATCTTAGAGATTTCTTTTGCAAATGATCCTTCTAGTGGATTTACCAAGCTATTTCAAGTGGTAGTAGCAATAGCGAGGAGAGATATTCCTAAATCAATTAGTTGGGTATTACGTGCTAGTTGACTTATTGCAATGGGAAGGACATGTGAAGCATTAGACAATTGCTATTGGAGAGATCTTTTTGCACTTGATTAGCTGCACCATTGTCTTTTAGCATTGATCTCACTTTTGAGAGCACCTTAGTCACCATCAATTTGGAGTAGCTATATCTAGAGGTTGTGAAGCTATATCTTTAGGCATCAAGGCACTCTAAAATATCCATCTGGAATGAGTTGTCCTTCAAGTGGATGTTGAGAATACTTTTAATAGCATCTCTCAAGCATCCATCTTTAGAGAGCTTAGGGAGGCAAATGGATCCTTGGCAAGTCTCATTCCTTTTGTATGGTTCTTCTATGTCTTGCTTCACATTACTACCACCATTGTTGGTCACATGAGGGACTCACGGTCTTGGAGTCAATTGTTGGTACATGACAAGAAGATCCTTTAGGGGGACCTTTGCTTGCCATGGTTCACTTTAGAGCTCTCTTATCTACTACTTTGTCCATGCCAAGTTTTGTATTTTACTCCTTGGCAAAAAATATACATATTGTGTGCCCCGTAGATCAGATTAGGCAAGTTGATCACTTGACTACCAAGTTACATCTTTAGGCTAGAGAGTCAAGGTATCAAAGTGTAGAGCATGGTCCCCTTTAGGAATCCATCCCCACCTTGAGCTTCCAAAGGAAAAAGATCACATCTATGAATGGACTATGTGTTCTTGGAGTGCTAATAGGATCCGAGGATTTTATCACATGCTTCTTAGATGTTGCTCTTGCAAAAGATGTTCTCCATGTGGAAGACCTTCCTCTAATAGAAGATATATAGGTGACATTGGATATAGTCTCCTCTAGTATTGCCCATTGGTTGACTTACATTCTTTGTATGGTTCCTCCTTCCTTGACTTTCCTATCACATCTCAAAGCTTTGATATCACATCTCAAAGCTTTGATAGGAGGATTATGAGAGTCTTTGGTGATATCATTAGACCAAGGACATCTAAGTGTGAACATGGGATTTGACACATAGACAAACATCTTTATCAATCTTGTGCGGAGAGGTAGGCCTATTATCAATGGAGGAGATTGCACCTATAGCATTTTTGGGTAGTTGGGCTCTCTTGGCACCCCTACTTTCCTCCCATTTTGTGGTTATTGATAGACCAATTTTGGAGACATATATGGCCGAGGTGGAGGAGGGATCCTTGTCTCTCCAAGTGTTATTGTGGCAGACAAGAGGATGGTTTATCCACATCGGCACAAGAGGACCTTTGATCCTTTGCTTCACTATCAATAAATTGGACCAAAGGTTTGCAGTCTTTTGTGATGGAATGATAGTGTCAACATATGCTACATTCTCTTTTAGTTGACTTTTCCATTCCCCAGACCACTAGAAAATGTCTTTGCTCTTGCTTTGGCAAGGGTGCAAGCTCTTGGATCCTAGCTAAATAGTGCATGAGGGCATTCTGATTCGCACCAACCATCTTCTCTATAACAATGAGGTTTCACAAAGATTTGGTCCACACGTTTGCATCTTCATTACTCAGGTTTGGAAGGAAAGGATAGCTACCCATGATGCCATTAGGGATATAGTGTTTGTTATGGTTGTAATACCAATAGCTAGATAGATGATCTAGAGATGAAAGTTGATTTGGTAATATCTGGAAGTATGTTAAACATGATAGACTTAGTAGATAAGCTAGAGGTATCACCAAAAGAGTACTTCTACTAATAGGCTAGAAATTGAAACATGCTTGGAAACTTTAGAATCAATAGTTAGACATATGATCTAGAGGTAAAACTTGGGGTGACATCTGGAAGGATATAACATATGATGGAGAACATAGATCAGATAGAGATATCATCAAAAGAGCACTTTTACTAATAGGACAAAAGCCAAAAATAGCTTGAAAACTTTTAAGCTATTTTTGGAGGCCTAAACGGATGAATCAGGCCTTGAAAATGAAAAGGTTTTCTCTCCTTTAGAGGAAAAAAACTTCCCCCCCCCCCAAACCCCACTCCCACTCCCAAATGATTCATCTCATTGAGAGCTTTCCAATGGTACCTTGCCCATGCAATTTTGACCTTCCTACAAGAAGATTCTCTAAAGATTCTCTTTGGTCAAACCCATTTGACCAACTAGATAGGACAAGGACTGACATGTCACCCATCCAAACAACTAATCCAAGGATGGAGCTCGCTGACAGGTCACCAATCCATGTATCTGATCCACTGGTGGAGCTTCCTTTGAAGGGATCCTCTTTGCTATATAATAAAGAGAAGGTGTTCATTTGGGGCATCGAAGGATTGAGTGTGAGATCAGTGTTTTCTCTCTTGAAGACTTCTCTTGTCCTCGGAGTATTACATGCACGAGAGAGTGGATACCTTGCTTGGAAGGAGAGTTTGTATGCTTTGCAAACAACATGTGTCAGAGCAAACTTATACTTGGTCCGAGATGATAAGATGATAATGGGGGATGTTATGGTTATAGATCCTCCACACTTATACTTGGTCCGAGATGATAAGATGATAATGGCGGATGTTATGGTTATAGATCCTCCACGTGATGCAGTTTTGGAGGGAATGATTACTCGTCATCTTGGATGGGCGGCAAACAGAGCAACAACACGCAAGGTCTCTAAGTATACGGGTATTCCGCAAGGTCACTTCTATAGGAGTTATTTGGAACGATGAACATGGCATTCAACACATTTGTTAGGAAGTGTATGAGAGCTTATCATATTGGTCATCATGGGGTACCACTCTCACTCTCAGACCTATATTATACTTTAGGCAACATGTGTCTGCAACTCTAGAGAGAGTATTGGGTGGTGCAATCTAGAGGAGAGCAATCACACTAGGTGATGCTTCTTTGGATGTTCTAGTAGTTTATATACCTTACAACTTGCATAGCTCCGCTTACAACGAGCATAGCTTGGATGGGTCTTAGGTGCGATAGGGTATATTCCTGATATCAATATTATTGAAGCCTAGCCTCATGTTACCTCCTTTGGCTTTATGGGGTCTTCCACTCCTTCATGTGTTCTACGCGGTTGCTTTCCTCCGATAAGAAGATGAAGTAGCAAGCAAGTATAGGCGCTCTCTCTTTCCTTCCTGTCTTGGTTATGTACTCCTCGTGCTTCTCGCGCTTCCCGCGTTTTCTACAGCAAACATTTGCGAACCGACCAATTTGAAATCAACCAACAGATCAACCCGTACCGGCCAATCCTCGAGTTCCATGCTTACATGTTTCCTTGTTTCACGTCTTCGTCGCATCAATTATCTATTCCGAGATATCCGCGGATGGAGTCGTGAAGCATGAACTATTTCTACTCGGGTACGACCTTCGATTACTTCAGCATTCAGTCTACTTCCAATTTACTTCTCTAAATATCAGGAAATGATAGTCTTCCAATGAATTTATGCGCCACCTGTCACATTTTTCCATCTAAACACGCATTTTCCTGCTTCGTTTATCTCTTGAGTGAACTGTGAAGAGTTTTCTTGTAACAATCAGTAACCCACACTTGCGCCGTATCTCCGCACGCCTAACTCAGCACATCAGCGCATCAGCACAAGTAAGAATCTGCAATTCCGAAGTTACTTTTTGAACTATCCCGGAACTACGTAAGCTACTTTCTGAAAGAAAATGTGCAGCAGTTGCCATACAAATATTGCAAATGAGGCAGACCACAACTGCTTATCAATGTCCTGCTGACTGAAAATCATGCTGTTCAGGCCACTCAATCCGCCAAAGACAACGATCTAGCAAGTTGAGACTTCCACCGAGCATCTTGGAACTGTCCGGATCTTCAGGAGTTATCGTCATCTGTCAAAAATTCACTTCCAGCTCCAGACTGAAAGTTTCTCGATGCGTTTCGGGCTCGGCAACACAACGCCGCTAGGCTTTCTCTGCTATTTTCGTATTTCACGCTGATTCATCTCCTCTCCTACATGTTAGGAATCTCTTACTGACAATGCCCAGTGCAATATGAACTGAAAGAATTCAAGTATTTAAGACCGGTGAGATGTAAATTCAGTAGCTTTCTTGCAGTTTGGGTATCATGGATTGAGAAGCAGTCTTCCTGGTGGTGGATGATGAGCCACCTTTGTATCTTCAGACTTCTTCAGCCGAGACTCCGGTCAGATCCACAACTCTGCACCCATTCGCTCCGGAGTTATCGGCCGTCACAGCTTCCCTGGTACGGCTGCATTTTCTCCACTTCGGACTTTGTTCTAAACGTTTGGGTTCACGGGGGTTTTTAAATATAGTTTTTCAGTACCCCGTAAAAATTTTGTAAAGAAAATTTTGTAAAATTTTATGGGGTTTGAGATAACAACTACATGACTGGGGGCACTTCCGACTTGTGATTCCGGGAAATTTTATATATGTTTTAAGTTAATATTACTAATAACTAGAGGAATCGGGTGGATTCCATCTTTTGATTATGAGGAAATTTCATATGTTTTAATTAGCATTACAAATTCAAATTAATGCACTTAATTTGAATTTGTTTTTTTTCACTTCTCTCTTTACCTTACTAGTTTCACTTTTCCAATCCTCAAATAACTTTTTCTTCTTCCTCCTGATGAGTTTCTATTTGGTTCTTGTTCAAATATATTTAAACGTGATTTTGTACATTTTTCTCTTTACTAAATTTGATTTTGTGATCCCGCCATCATTGTTACATAACAATTGATTGGGATGTAAGTTAGTTTGAGGTGAGTTCAGTTATTAGTGTAGGTATTTATGGATACACATACACTATCAATTAATATATATTCCTCAATAGCAAGTTCTCATACATCAAGGCCACATCAAGGGCCGGTGATAGGCTCGGTCCCAACATTTTGAGTGTGGAGAGATTTTGATCAAATGCAATTCTCCATTTTGTCAATAAATGTCTATTCTTATCAATGCCTTGGACAAGTTTTTATTTAGAAGTGCTTCTTGTAATTATAATGGTGATGCATGAATGCACAAATCCAAGAATGTGGGCTTTGACCTCAAATGGATTTATGACCATGAAGAGATAAATTTAGATTTAGATGAATGGAGTGGAGATGACTTTTATGTCTTTTCTCCCTAAGAACCGCACATGCATGTTTCCCAACATATGACTTAAATGACAAAGGGGAAGTATAGTCTTAGGTAACTTGTGTTACCCAAACCTTTTGGTTCCAACGTTCCTCACAGCAAGGGTTTTGTCACCCACAATACAAGTTAGCATTGGGTGTCAACATATCTTGCCTATTTAACCCATGACAAGTAAGCCCTCACCTTTTGTATCATCTTTTGCCCACTAGGTGGTATCTAATCTCATGACCAAACCTCCTTTTTGGGAAGATGAAGTCAACATTGGAATAATTGTATTGAAGTGGTGGGAGGTGGTTATAGTAATCATATTTCTTCACAAGAGGGTGAACTCACATCGTTATAAAGATTTTTATGATCGGCACTTTCATGAATTTTGATCTCAGATGCTTTAGACAACTCACTCGTATAGACATGGTAACCTTTAAGGTGATAGTGGATCAAATTGAAGATTATCATGTTTTTGACAATGTCATATAAAGATCAAACCTTTGTTTCCATTCATCTTGCAATTTCTCTCAATAGATTTGTGCACCATGGAAATAGAACATGTGTAACAAGAAGATTGATATCAAGGGTTTAGTGCATGATCAATGATGCATTTTATATATAAGTAATCATCACAACATTATCATGTATGGGAAGAGAAGTGGAGTGGTTGGACAAGAGAGAGAGCAAGAATGTCCTTGAGCTCTATTAAAAGAAGATTCACAAGGTGTGTGAGATTAGTGGATGGTTTGCTCTTCCCTTTGGCTCATGGGCTTACCATTGAAAGAGACATTTATTTTAGTATAAAAGGGAGTTATTCAATCAATTGTCATGTGGTATGTGGTGACAAGAGAGGATTATTCATTTTGCATGAGGTAAGTGTGCAAATAGTGTAAATTGGCAAGTGCTTTTTGCAAATGTATTTCAAATTGAGCACAATGGTGCTCAATTGCTCATCCTTGTTTAGTGTATATGAAGGTATGCTTGGATCACAACATGACTTGTATAAAAAAGTCTCCATTGTGGACTTGCTTGAATTTGAGAGGAGCATGTCATTATTTGGATAGGAATCAATACTTGATAGGGTACTTGGGATAAGTTCCCATGAAGCTTGTGATTCTCTACTTCAAGCTAGCCTCTATTAATAATAAGTTTGATTTAACAAGCGTATAGTTTGAACTAGGGTTATGAATGAGTAATTTATTGGAATTCTCAAAGCTAGATAGCTTCATTGAAGGAATTAGGAGTACATTTATGGAGTATAAATTCATATTTGTTAAATGGATATTGTTGTGTGACACTACATCATTTCTTAATCAACTAGAGTGTTATATCGTCAAAAGAGGATGGATATTTTTTAGAGTAGATAGTGTTAATGAAGACTTAGTAGAAGTAGTTAGAAGTAGAAAGGATGTAGATAAAAAAGAGGACACAAGAATAAATATCAAGGAAAAATGCCTTGCTATCAATTGGAAACTCAAGAAATTTATATTCCATCAATGATGAAAGATTTTTTAAAGAAGCTTGTGGAAAGATTTATGAGATAAAAGCTCATGTTTTGTTGCAATGTGTATCAAATCTTCTTGATTTTTACGCATCTATTATTGTTCAAAGTGTTTAAGATGATATGTGTTGTGTTTTGGTATGTATAGTACACTTGTCATCCAAAAAAATTAGATTCTCACATGCAAAAATTGTATACTTTGGGGGTGTTTGTGGGTGTTTGTCCAAGGTGAGTGTTCAACCTTAGGGTATCCCTAGTATCCACCATGAGATAAGTGTTTATCCATGGGTATCTAGGATGATGAAGGGTGTGTTTGTGGGGCATGAAAGTGTATGTTGGATGTGGTACAAAGTCTCTTCCTCTCATCACAACAACAATTATAATGGTGTTAGTAAACACCAAAGTCCAAATCAAGTTAAGGATAGCTTTACAACAAGATCTCTTCTTTCAGATGGTACAAGGTCATCTTGTAACATGCAACAAGAAGTATAACACCTTCTTCTTTAAGAAGGTCTTCTATTATATGAAAATTGGATCTATGTTCCAACCATGGGTGATCTCCAACTTGCACGCCTTCAAGAAGTCCATGACTTACCAATCATTGGTCACATGGGGGTGGACAAGACCTTGGGTACCCTACAATGCCAATGGTGGTGGCCCAACATGGCATGAGATGTTAGAGAGTTTGTCCGATCTTGTGAGAGCTACAAATGCAATAAAGCTAACAACCTGAAATTGAGTGGACTCCTTCAAACCCCCCTCCCCCCTCAAATCCATCTACTTGATGGGAACACGTGAGCTTAGATCTTATCACATCCTTGCCCAAGACAAAGCAAGGTCACGTAACAATCGTGATGTTTGTAGACAAGCTTAGTAAGCAAATCTATTTGGCACCAACCTTTAACACCATGGATGCTCCAACATTGGATCAGATCTACCCTTAGATTAGTTATATGCATGGGTGACATATTGTAATACTCCAAGGAGAAGAGAAGAGAGAAAACACATATTATTGTAATACTCCGAGGACAAGAGAAGAGAGAAAACACAGATTGCACTCTCAAACATTTGATGCCCCAAGGGAGCACCTTCTCTTTATTATATAGACAAAGAAGATCTCCTCCAAGGAAGCTCCACCATAGGATTAGGAACACAAATAGGTGACATGTCAGCAAGCTCCACCCTTGGATTACTAACTTGGATGGGTGACCTATCTAGTCTAGGTCCTATCTGGTTGGTCAAACAAGCTTTGACCGGAGGGAATCATTTAGGGAATCTTCCTGTAGGAATCTCAGAATCACAGGAGTAAGGTACCATTGGAAAGCTCTCAACGAGACAAAGCAAGGGGGAAGGGAAGGCCAACATTTCCTCCATTGGGGGGGGGTGTTCAGCACATTTTTGAGGCCTAATTCATCCGTTTAGGCCTCCAAAATTGCCTTCAAAGATTTCAGGCATATTTCGGTTCCTACTCTATTAGTAGAAGTCCCCTTTTGGTGATAACTCTTTCTGATTTGTTTAGTCCATCATGTGTAACATCCTTCCAGATGTTACCAAACCAATTCTCACCTTTAAATCATATGTCTAGCTATTGGTTCTAAGGTTCTCAAGTCTATTTTGGTTTTTGCCCTATTAATAGAAGTACTCTTTTGGTGATACTTCTATCTGATCTATTTTGACCATCATGTATAATATCATTCCAGATGTTACCAAACCAAATTTCACATCTAGATCATATGGCTAACCCTTGGTATTATAGACCTCCCTCCTTTTAAGACGCAACGTCCTCGTTGTGCAATTGTTGCTCAAATGCTTGCACCAACACCGGTGCATGTGCCAAATTGGCTACGGGTTCCCAGGTTGCTTCATAGAGAGGGTAGCCTTTCCATTGTACTAGATATTCCACCCGTGCGGGTGGCGAGTACCACGCATGCGCTTTTGGAGAATCCGCTCCACTTCATATTCCTCTGTGCCATCAATGAGTGTCGGACAAGGTTGAATGTCATGTGTGGAAGGACCTTGGACTGATCGGGGAGCATATCTGCGTAGTAGGGAGACATGGAACACTGGATGGATCTTCATGCGCCGATGCGACGAAGAATCAAGAAAGGCACAATAAAATGAGGTCTGAGCTTACGAGATCCAACTAATGTGAGTTTGGTTGTCGATAGCCACACTTGATCCCCAACATTGAACTCCATGTGCCGACGGTGTGCATCAGCATACTACTTTTGTTGATTTTGTGCAATCTGTAACCTGTGCTTAGCGCTCTCCACACCTTGTTGGATTCTAGAAACAAATGTGTTGACTGCATCAACCTTGGTAGTCACTGGACGGATCTTCCTCAAGCTAGAAGGTGTGAAGGGATGCTCACCATACATGAGGAAGAACGGAGTGACTTGAGTGGACGCATTCACTAAATTGTTGTAAGCAAATTCCACCAATGGTAATAGGGTGTCCCACCTCTCTTGCTCTTCAAAGGTGAAGCCGCGTGACGTGTCTTCAATCGTGCGATTAGCCGGCTTTGTTTGGCCATCTATTTGTGGGTGGTAAGCTGTGGACATGGCCAACTTGGTTTTGAAGAAACCAAAGAGTGTTTGCCAAAACAAACTGGTGAATTGGGTGCCTCTATCGGTGATGAGTACTCTAGACAAGTCATGGTGAGCAAAGATTGCATCTAAGTATAGTTGAGCTAGTTGTGGAGCGGTCACCTCCTTGGTGGTAGGGCGTACATGAATCATTTTGCTGAGCCGGTCCACAAAGACCACAATAAAGTCAAACCCTGAGGTGGTCTTGGGTAATTCATAGACGAGATCCATACTCACTTGTTCCCAACGTTGGGTAGGAGTGAGGAGAGGTTGAAGGATCCCTACAAGAGCTTGATTAGAAGCTTTGTTCTGTTGACAAAGTAGGCAGCTACGCACATAGTCCATCACGTCATTGCTCATCTTGGGCCAATAGTAATGGTGCTTGACTGCATCCAAGGTCTTGTCCACTCCGACATGAGCTGCAATGGCCAAATCATGACATTCTGCTAGAATGGTGATGCGTAATTTTAGGACATTTGGGATCCATAATCTGTTATCCCAAAAGGTGAGTCCTTGGGTGCTGGTTACACCTTTGGACGATTGCGCTTTGACAATCTATAGATCAGTTTTTGTAGCAACTAGAATCTCTTGCCAGAATTCAGGGTTAATCTTAACCTCTGCCACCAAGTTGTTGGCCATTGGCATGCGGGTGAATGCATCTGCAAGTTGCTTCTTACCTTCCATGTAGGTGATTGTCATGTTGAAGCGTTGTTGCCACTCTGCCCACAAAATTTGGCGACGAGATAGATCCTTTTGCGTCTCGAGGTAGACTAGAGGTTTGTGGTCTGTCTCTACTACAAATGCCTTCTCGCCCAAGTAGTGCTTCCAATGCTTGGTTGCTAGAACGATGGCCAGCTCTTCTCATTCTGTGGTGTGTTACTTGCGCTCTGCCGGTAACAACTTTCAAGAGAAATATGAAATTGGATGCCATCCGTCATGCCACTCTTGTTGTAGGACTGCTCCTATTGCTACGCTTGATGCATCTGTAGCCAACTTGATTGGACGTTTTGGGTCATACCACTTCAAGATTGGTGCATGTAGCAAGGCGACCTTCAATTCTTGAAAGGCCAACTCTTGTGCAGTTCCCCATGTCCACTTCTTCCCCTTGCCAAGTAGTGCCGTTAAAGGTTGTGCAACCTTGGAGAAGTCCTTGACAAATCTACGATAGAATCCCGTCAACCCCAAGAAGCTCTTAAGTTGAGTCTGATCTTCTGGGGCACTCCATTTTTGAATGACCTCTATTTTATCTGTCAATACTTGAATGCCCTCTGCACTTACTCTATGCCCCAAGTGGTCTACTTCAAACTTGCCAAACTCACACTTTGAGATTTTGGTGTACAATTGATTCTGTCTTAGAATCTAGAGGACCTCTCGTAGATGTTGTTTAGGTTTTGTCATCGTGCTACTATATACTAAGATATCATCCAAGAAGACAATAACAGACTTATCCAAGTATGGACAAAATATGTCATTCATTAGACTCATGAAAGTGGCAGGCGCATTGGTGAGGCCAAAAGGCATCACAAGATACTCAAAGTGGCCATACTTGGTTCGAAAGGCAGTTTTGTACACATCCTCCTCTACAATTTGGATTTGATTGTAACCGCTCCGCAAGTCCAGTTTGGTGAAGTATCTTGTTCCATGGAGTTGATCAAACAGGTCATTCATGCAAGGTAAGGGGTATTTGTTCTTCACTGTTTATTGATTCAGACCCCGACAGTCAATGCACATGCGCATTGTTCCATCCTTCTTCTTCACAAACAAGACAGGGGCCCCATATGCGATACGTTAGGTTGGATGAACCCTTTTTGTAGCATCTCCTCAATTTGAGTCTTACACTCCTCCAACTCATGAGGTGATAGGCGATATGGGTCCTTACAAGGATGTGTCTTCCCCGAGAGTGTCTCAATTTTGTGATCTACTCGCCTTTTAGGTGGTAATCCTGAGGGTAGATCATCGAGAAAGACATCTTGAAACTCATCCACCACATCCTTCAATTTCTCAGGAATTCGTCCAGCAAGTTGTGCACTCTGGACTTCTCTTATTAGACCCATAAAACATCTATTGGTCTTACAGACAATTGTTGTCCCTACAACATATAGAGGCAGTTTCTGCCTGTGTGATTTTTCTTTAACCCCAATGATTGACCATTGGTGGGTTCTCACTACTTTCTTCCTCCAATCCACCATTGGGTTGTACTGCTCCGTCCATGACATGCTTAAAATTGCATCATAACGGGCTAACTATATCACTTGCCACTCAATTGCTTCCTGATATTCTCCTATAGAGAGGGTTACTCGTCTAGGTAATGATTCAATCCTCTCTGTTTGCCCATTTAGTAACTCTACTTCTTCACTTCTATTTCTCTCTAGATCCATTCCCAATCTGATTGCAACTGAGCTAGACAAGAAATTCTCTATTGCTCCTGGATCTATTAATACTCTCACTTGATTATCTTCTAGGATTCCATTCACAACAATCAATTGTGAGGTTGCCTTTTGGGATCTTTGCGCATTATTCTTCTTCCTTCCTTCGCTTCTCTGCTTCCTTATTGAGCCAGTAAGGCCGCAAGGTACATTTACTAGCGATCTTTGTTTTCCGAAGTGGTTTCCACCTCCTCCTCTTCAATGTGCCTCTCCATGTTCTTCTGTGAGCCGGCCTGTCTCTCACTCAGGATGAACCTCTGATGGCTATTATGGTAGCGCACCATGGACTAAGAAGGCAAGGAACCCCAACTCCATCATACTCCTCCAAGGCTAACACTCCAAGACTCAAGACATTGCTCACTAGAGAACTCAATGAGAGAGAGAGATAGTTGCAAATGAAAGGATGTTGAGTACCTCCTCACCCCTTATTTATATACTTGTGAAATAGTTACATACCAAAGTTACTAATTACCGTAGTAACTCAAGTTACTAGACTAAAAGTCAAGTAAAGTCAAAAAGTAGAAAGGAATATCCATTCACATGGGCATATTCTCCTAAGCATGTGGTCTTATCTTGACCCAACCACTAAGTCAAGGATTCCTTCACATGGGCTATCCTTGGACTAAAGAAGAATCCAAAACAAAAAGGCTTGCGGGCCCAAGAGTTCTCAACTCTTTCCTCAAAGCCAAACACCTAGGAATAATACCAAGTCAACACACTAAAGTCCAAAATAGTGGTGCTCATCTTTTCTACTTCCTCTAAAGTAAGGTCCCCTCTATCTTAGCTATGACTAACTTTAGCTAACCATGACTAATATAGAACCATCCTTTATCTCTATATAAATAATATCTCTTAAGTACTTGTAATACCAAGCTAAATATCACAATACCACACATATGCACAAATGGGTGTTACAGTTCAAAGATTGCTTGAACGAAGGCCGAGGGCCTCTAGGGAAACGAGTGCAACAATTGGTAGATATGTGCCCAATATGGCCACAATTGTAACAACGGCATTGTTCTCCTCGAGTCCCTTCTCCTCGTGGGACTCCATCTCTTTGTTCTTCTACCCGTCCCCGCTCTCCTTGAAGCGGCCGTGCTCCTCGATCCCGGAATCAAAGGTTACCCAATTCCATCGGTACTGGTCCACCCATGTGTGGCATTTCTGCGCAATAATGTTGAGGTGGAACTACTCCTTCACCTCCACCTAATGCTCTTGCTATTCTATGTGCACAAGCAATGGCTTCAAATACCATGCGAGGGTTTTGCACCATGACTTCTTGGCGAATTCGCTCTTTCAACCCTTGTTTGAAATTGTTGAGAGCCTCTGCTGGACTCATGTCGGTAATTGCGACTTGTAGATCCAGAAATGCCTCCACATACTCTTGTACGCTATTCTTTTGTCTTAATCCCCATAATCGGGTTCGAGCCATTTGTACAGAATCCACCGATTGGAAATTCTTCAGCAAACCTTCTTGCATTGCTGTCCATGTGACCTCCCTTTTCTCTGCCAGCATGGATCATTCCCAAGCATCATACCATGTGAGGGCTTTATTGGTCAAGTACCCCACATGCAAACACGCCTACAGCATGCTCTGTGATCTTTGTTGAGAACAATCAAAAATATCGATTCATTCTCGAGATCCAATTTTCCACTACTCCCATCGTACGTTGCCCCTTGTAAGGCTCAATGTTGCAGGTCTTCTTCATCCGGAGTAGCAATGTGGCTTCACCATTGATAGGGTTCGTAGGCACGGGTGCCTCTCCAAGCACTTCAATCGTAGGTACAGGGTTTTGAGATGGCTCTTCTTCTTGCATGGCTTGATTGTTCCTCAGGATCTGCACTTGACTTTGTAATGTCTCCATGGTCATCTTAATCTCTCGAAATTCATTCAACATCCCTTGCATTCCTTGCACCAACTCTTGCAACTATGGATCCATGGCTCCTACAACACCCAATTGCTAACGTCTACTTCAATACAGAGTCAATATAATCACTCTTGAAGGTGCACGAACTATCAAAACTACCATTGGGACCTCCGAAGCTATCACTCGTTGATAATACTCCTCACCAAAATTCATAACCACAAAATCTCTAAACATCACTTTTGGCCTCACTACATAACGGATTTCTACTTGAGTGTTGAAAGGGAGAGGATTTGGAACATTCATATCCATATTATCATAATAGAATGTAGATCGTCAAATCCCACTCTCTGTCATATATCACCACAGGTAGAATCACTAGGTTTGGTGAGTTCATCACTATGTCCATGAATTCCGCACCAAAGTGATAAACTAGCGATACCCTCATCTGCTCACGCTGGATGTACATAACCTTGATGTGGAATGGGTTTGAGAATGGAAAGCTAGGTGCGGGAAATTGTCCCCCCGGCGCATCCATCTCATCCGCTCTCTAAAGTCCTTCCTAAGTCTAGCAATTACTCTATGTTCTCCACCTCACATTTCTCAGTTTCAGTAGTTCATGCTATTCCAAGAGGGGTGATCCACTCTCTTGGACTAGAACACACGCTCTGATACCATTGTAATACTCTGAGGACAAGAGAAGAGAGAAAACACAGATTGCACTTTCAAACATTTGATGCCCCAAGGGAGCACCTTCTCTTTATTATATAGACAAAGAGGATCTCCTCCAAGGAAGCTCCACCATAGGATTAGGGACACAGATAGGTGATATGTCAGCAAGCTCCACCCTTTGATTACTTACTTGGATGGGTGACCTGTCTGGTCTAGGTCCTATCTGGTTGGTCAAACAAGCTTTGACCGGAGGGAATCTTTTAGGGAATCTTCCTGTAGGAATCTCAGAATCACGGGAGTAAGGTACAGTTGGAAAGCTCTCAACGAGACAAAGTAGGGGGGGAAGGCCAGCCATTCCTCCATTGGGGGGAGGAATATGCACATTTTTGAGGCCTAATTCATCCGTTTAGGCCTCCGAAATTGCCTTCAAAGATTTTAGGTATATTTTGGTTCCTACTCTATTAGTAGAAGTCCCCTTTTGGTGATACCTCTTTCTGATCTGTTTAGTCCATCATGTGTAACATCCTTCCAGATATTACCAAACCAATTCTCACCTTTAAATCATATGTCTAGCTATCGGTTCTAAGGTTCTCAAGTCTACTTTGGTTTCTGCCCTATTAGTAGAAGTACTCTTTTGGTGATACTTTTATCTGATCTGTTTTGACCATCATGTATAACATCATTCTAGATGTTACCAAACCAAATTTTACATCTAGATCATATGGCTAACCCTTGGTATTACAATTATACACTCAACATTTGGTGCTCCAAAAGAGCACCTTCTCTTTATTATATAGACAAAGAGGATCTCCTCCAAGGAAGCTCTACCATAGGATTAGGCACAAAGATAGGTGACATGTCAGCAAGCTACACCCTTGGATTATTTACTTGGATGGGTGACATGTTGGTCTAGGTCCTATCTTGTTGGTCAAACAAGCTTTGACCAGAGGGAATCTTCCTATATGAGTCTTAGAATCATGTGAGTAAGGTACCATTGGAAAGCTCTTGATGAGGAGAAATTGTCACATTTTTTAGGCCTAATTCATCCGTTTAGGCCTCCAAAATTGCCTTCAAAGATTTCAAGCATATTTTGGTTCCTACTCTATTAGTAGAAGTCCCCTTTTGGTGATATCTCTTTCTAATCTATTTAGTCCATCATGTGTAACATCCTTCCAAATGTTACTAAACCAATTCTCACCTTTAAATCATATGTCTAGCTATTGGTTCTAAGGTTCTCAAGTCTATTTCAATTTCTACTCTATTAGTAAAAGTACTCTTTTGGTGATACTTTTATTTGATCTATTCTGACCATCATGTATAATATCATTCTAGATGTTACCAAACCAAATTTCACATCTAGATCATATGGCTAGCTCTTGGTATTATAGACCTCCCTCCTTTTAAGATGCAACGTCCTCGTTGTGCAATTGTTGTTCAAATGCTTGCACCAACACCGGTACACGTGTCAAATTTGCAACAGGTTCCCATGTTGCTTCATAGAGGGGGTAACCTTTCCACTATACTAGATTATGCACCCACGGATGGCGAGTACCACGCATGCGCTTTTGGAGAATACGCTCTACTTCATATTCCCCTATGCCATCAATGAGTGTCGGAGAAGGTCAAATATCTTCTGTGGAATGACCTTGGCCTGATTGGGAAGCAAATTTTCATGGGAGGAAACAATGGAACATTGGATGGATCTTCATGTGTGGTGGTAGCTCAAGGTGATAGGCCATAGCAACGATGTGATGAAGAATTGAAAAAAGCCCAATAAAACAAGCTTACGAGGTCCAACTAATAGGAGGTTGGTTGTCAATGACCACACTTGATCCCCAACATTGAACTCCATGTGCCTACGGTGTACATCAACATATTGCTTCTGTCAATTTTGTGCAATTTGTAATCTATGCTTGGCATTCTCCGCATTGTGTTGGATTGTAGAAACAAATGTGTTGATTGCATTGACCTTGGTAGCCATTGGACGGATCTTCATCAAGCTAGAAGGTGTGAAGAGATGCTCGCCATACATGAGAAAGAATGGAGTGACTTGGGTGGATGCATTCACTGAATTGTTGTAAGTGAATTCCACCAACGGGAGTAGGGTGTCCCACCTCTCTTGCTCTTCTAAGGTGAAGTCATGTAACATGTCGTGAAGCCATGTAACATGTCTTCAATCGTGTAATTAGCCCGCTTTTTTGGCCATTTGTTTGTGGGTGGTAAGCTGTGGACATGGCCAAATTGGTTTTGAAGAAACCAAAGAGTGTTTGCCAAAACAAACTGGTGAATTGAGTGTCTATCTCAATGATAAGTACTCTAGACAAGCCATGGTGAGAGAAGACTGCATCTAAGTATAATTGAGCTAGTTGTGGAGCGGTCACATCCTTGGTGGTAGGGCGTACATGAATCATTTTGCTGAGCCGGTCCACAAAGACCATGATGGAGTCAAACCCTAGAATATTCTAGAAGCATCTAAGAAGCTTCTTGGGAAGCTTCCCAACTAGTTAACTTGCGCCCTAAGTAGGTAGCTTCTAGAAGCTTCTAACTAGCTTAGCTTGCACGCCAAATAGGCGGCTTCTAGAAAGAAGCTTCTTGAGAAGCTTCTTGGTTAACGTGGCTTGCACTCCAAGAAAGCGGCTCAAGGAAGTTTCTTGAGAAGCTTCAAGGGTCTTGTATGCTATCTATAAATACCAAAGCCGAAGCTCATGCTAGGCATTCGGAGTTTTCCTTCGTTAAAGTGTCCCAATGTGAGTTCCATTCTCCTATTTCTCTCCTCGGTTTTGGTCTTTTACATTGGTATCAGAGTAGGAATGGGATGGATGGAATTTATGGACCACCAAATCCACTTCCGCCAAACCATTGGGATTTTCATGTCCAAATATTACCAAAGTATCATTTCACACAATTCATCACCTTGCGCTTTGGGTAGGATTTTCTACATATGATCACCATGTTTGAGGAACCCTTGATACTTCTAGTTGTAAATTATGGAGAACGGTGGACGTGTTGTATCTATGTGTTAATCAATTAGATAAATTGAGGGTAGTGGAATAGAGTAGTAGCAATAGCGGCAATACCGGATGTTATCCTTGCAATGCAACAATAAATTGAACATCTTACTTGATTGTTGGATGAACAAGACTAGCAACGTCGAGAACAGATAGATAGAGTGCCAATTTGAGATGGAGAAGATTGCATTCAATTTCCAAAATCCAAGGTGTTTGAAGGCAAGAATTGTCCAAGCATAGTAGAGAATTTTGTGTTTGATTGCAAATGTTACTTTGAAGCCACCAATCTTCAAGACGAGCGGAAAAAAATTCTCTTGGCTTCTAGCCAATTGGATGGTATGGCAAAAATTTGGTGGCAATTCCGAGTAGAAAGAGCTGAATGACAAATTGTTCCACCGATTTTGACATAGGCAGAATTCAAAGATGCAATACTTGGTCAATTTCAAACTATAAATGCCATCCAAGCCGCATGAGATAAATTGGCAGAGTTGAAGCAGATTGGCTCAATAAGAAGCTACATCACATAATTTCAAAACATCATCATGCAAATTCTAGATATCCAAGAAGGTGAAGTTCTAGTTGATTTGTGCAAGGATGGAAGTCACGAACCAAATTAGAGGTGGCCATCGGGAGCCACAAAATGTAGAAGAAGCCATGCAATTGGTTGAGCGTTTTGATTCCTTGGTTGCAACAACTTGGTCTCGACCTCGACCTACACAAAGCCTACCAGTACACTACGCACGAGTGGAAGAACCGGTACCAATGGAGATTGATGTTACCCAACAAAGACCACTTGGCACAGCAGATAGAGAAAGATTACAACAAAATGGAGATTGCTTTTATTGTTGCCAAGTTGGACATCGTATTGTTGAATGTCCACTTAGGAATAGGCAACCTCGACAAGTTGCCCAAATGGAGTTTGTGGACCAAAATGATCAAGGAAACAAAGAATCCCAGTAGGAGATTTTGGGCCACCTATTGGGAGCTTGATTAGTTCCAATGGGATTGAAGGCTCGACCTATGCAAGTTTGCTTCACTTGCAAGGTACAATATCTAATTGGGGTTGCAAGATTTTGGTGGATTTTAGAAGTTCAAAGAATTGCATATCTATGCAAGTAGCAAAGGAATTGGGTATTTCTATCAAGCCAGTGTTTGGAAGTAGTTTGATGATGGCAAATGGTAGAAAGTGTTCTGCATTCCACACCTCACATCCTGTTACCTTCAAGATTGGGAAGGAGTATTTGGAGTGTATGAGGTTTGTAGTGGCACCTCTACACTATGATATCATTCTGGGTCTACCTTGGCTTGAACGTCATAAGGTTCAATTCAATTGGACCTGACGAAAAATTCAAGTACAATATCAAGGTAGGAATTTCCGATTAGGTTGTTAGGCACCTTTGAGTAAGACACCTAAGAATAGTCAGTCCTAAGATGGGAAGTTTGTTGAGAAGGTAGCCATAGAGCAAATTTGCAAGGGAGATAAGTCCTAAGATGGGAAGTTTGCTAGGAAGGCAACCATGGAGCAAGCTTGGAAGAGAGATGAGTCCCCGGAAGGGAAGTTTGTTAATGAAGCAACCCTAGAGCAAGCTTTAGAGGAAGATAAGTTTGTATTTGTGGTGTGGATCAAGCTGATTGCACACGACCAATCTGTGGAGGACCAAGAGCCTCATCAAGTAATGGTTGATTGGATAGTTAAGGAGTTTGCGGATGTGTTTCTGGATGATCTGCCAAAAGGATTACCTTCTGATTGAGGTATGCCCTTCAAGATCAAGTTATTGCCAAGGAGTACTCCAATGAGTAGACCAATCTATCGGCTCTCACCAAAGGAGTTGGAGGAGTTACGAAGAACACTTATAGATTTGTTGGAGAAGGACTTCATATGACATAGTACCTCTCCTTGGGGAGCACCGGTACTATTTGTTCCAAAGAAGGATGGAGGACTTTGTTTTTGTATTGATTATCGTGGGTTCAATAAGCAAAACCATGAAGAATGCATATCCCTTGCCTCGGATCGATGACTTGCTTGATCAACTAAGTGGAGCACGTTAACTTTCCAAGCTGGATCTCCGTAGCGACTATTGGCAAATTTTGATTGATAGAGAGGATGTGCAAAAGATTGCCTTTCGTATAAGGTATGGGCATTTTGAGTGGAGAGTTTTACCTTTTGGACTCACTAATGCTCCAGCAATCTTCATGGATCAAATGCATCAAGTGTTGGAGGGACTATTGGATTGGTCCGTGGTGGTGTTCTTAGATGATATCTTAGTTTATAGTGGGATAGAGGCAGAACACGTGAATCATGTGCGAGAATTCCTAAGACGACTACAACAGTGGAAATTTTATTGCAAGAAGTCAAAGTGTGCTTTTTGGCAGAAGAAGGTTACCTTGGGTCATAAGATCTCATCAGAGGGGATCAAGATGGAAGAAGAGAAGATCAAGGCCATTATTGATTGGACTACCTCAAAGGATGCTACAGAAGTACGAGCATTCAATGGATTGGCTAGTTTTTTCCAACGATTCACTCACTATTATGCTCATGTGGCTGCACCATTGACTGACCTCTTTGGAAAGAACTTGAGCTTCTAGTGGACCACCAAGCATGAAGAAGCATTTTAGAAGTTAAAGCATATGGTGTCTTCAAGACCCATTCTTCAACCATATGATCCTCAACTACCTTGTGTGGTTGATTTTGATGCTTCTAACTTTGCAAGTGGAGTTGTGTTGCAACAAGAATTTCCAGATGGACTACATCCTATTGCTTTTGTGTCTTGCCAACTAAATATAGCTGAAAGAAATTACTCTACTCAAGATTGGGAACAACTTGCAATGGTATATGCCACCAAGGTATGGAAGAATTATCTCTTGAGGAAACAAGTGATCATGCAAACTGATCACAAGCCATTGTTGTAGACCTTACACTTGGAGCACATGAAGAGTCGACATCATCAATAGGAAGAGCAACTCCAATTGTTTGATATCAAACTTAAGTACAAACTAGGTCGGTTCCATGTCATCCCTAATGCCCTATCATGATGACCTAATTTGAAGGCTCTTCCTCTCATCACGGCGGCAATTAAAAGGGTGTCCATTGAACCTAAGGTCCATAATGAGTTTCAATTAGCTCTCCAACAAGATCTCTTCTTCTAAATAGTACATGGTCATTTGATAGCATGCAACAAGGAGTACAACACCTTCTCCTTCAAGGAAGGCCTTTTATTCAATGTAGACCAGATCTATGTTCCAGCCAAAGGTGATCTTCAACTTGTGCGCCTTCAAGAAGCCCATGATGTATCAATAGTTGGTCACATGGGAGTGGACAAGACCTTGGGCACCCTCTAATGCCAATGGTGGTGGCCCAACATGACATGAGATGTTTAAGACTTTGTCCAATCATGTGAGAGTTGCCAACGTAACAAGGCCAGCAACCAGAAGCCGAGTGGACTCCTTCAACCACTCGCCATTCCATCCGCTCGCTCAAAGCATGTGAGCTTGGATCTCATCACATCCTTGCCAAAGACAAAACAAAGACATACCGCAATCATGGTGTTTATGGATAAGCTTAGTAAGCAAATCCACTTAGCACCAACTTTTGATACCGTGGATGCTCCAACCTTAGTGCAAATCTACTTCAACAATATCTTCAAGCATCATGGGATGCCATGTGTACTCATCTCCAACCATGATCCTTGATTTACCGGGAAGTTTTGGCAAGCACTCTTCTTGATACTCGGCACCAAGCTTGCTTTCTCCACGGCCTATTATCCTCAAACTGATAGACAAACCAAACTTGCAAATTGTACATTGGAGGATATGTTGCGGGCCTTTGTCAATGTCCACCATACCAATTGGGATGAATGTCTTGCAGTTGTAAAATTTGCCTACAACAATTCCAAACATGCAAGCACCAGATTTTCTCCCTTCTTTCTCAATTTTGGCCAAGATCAGCTTGATCCTGAGTCTCTTTTTGCTCCTCCTCCCTCTTAGGTTCCTCATACTTCCACATTCTTGACCACTATATCCCAATCTCTCCAACAAGCCAAGTCTCACCTCCTTGTTGCTCAGAATTGCCAAAAACAATATGCGGACCACCATTGTCGTGATCTCACCTTTGAAGTTGGTGATAAAGTCATGCTATCCTCTAGTAACCTCCCTCTCCCACTTGATACCCAAGTTTGTAAACTTACCCCTAATTGGATAGGACCCTTTGATATCACCCACATTGTCTCTCTTGTTGCTTATTGACTTGCCTTGCCTTGCCTTACCACATGCATATCCATCCTGTCTTTCATGTTTCCAAGTTGAAACCCTTTGTTCCTAACCCCTCTTCCTTTTCCTCTTGAGTCCAACCTCCCCCTCTTCTTCTCCCTATCAATGATCATGAGGAGTACAAAGTTGATCGTATCCTTGCACATCACCATATTCAACGAGTCCGTCACCAACATATGGAGTACAAGGTCCTTTGGAAAGGGTATCCCCTTCATGATGCCACATGGGAACCTCTTTCTCACCTCCAGAATGCATAGATGGTCATCAAGGAATTTGAAGCTTCAGTGGTGACAAAGACGTCACCAACTAGCGGCGGGGGAATATGTAACAATATGGGATTTAGCGACAAAGTTAGTTGGGCTTACAAAATAGAGAATAAGACAAAATAGCCTAGAATATTCTAGAAGCTTCTAAGAAGCTTCTTGGGAAGCTTCCCAACTAGTTAACTTGTGCCCTAAGTAGGTAGCTTCTAGAAGGAAGCTTCTAGAAGCTTCTAACTAGCTTAGCTTGCACGCCAAATAGGCGGCTTCTAGAAAGAAGCTTCTTGAGAAGTTTCCTGGTTAACTTGGCTTGCACTCCAAGAAAGCAACTCAAGGAAGCTTCTTGAGAAGCTTCGAGAGTCTTGTATGCTACCTATAAATACCATAGCCAAAGCTCATGCTAGGCATTTGGAGTTTTCCTTCATTCAAGTGTCCCAATGTGAGTTCCATTCTCCTATTTCTCTCCTTGGTTTTGGCCTTTTACAAGTGAGTCCTTGGGTGTTGGTGATGCCTTTGGATAATTGTGCTTCTACAATCTGCGGATCAATTTTTGTAGTAGTCAAAATTCAAGGATAATCTTAACCTCTACAACCAAGTTGTTTGCCATTGGCATGCGGTTGAATGCATCTGCAAGTTGCTTCTTACCTTCCACGTAGATGATTGACATGTTGAAGCGTTGTCGCCACTCTGCCCACCAAATCTGGCAACGAGATAGATCCTTTTGCATCTCAAGGTAGACTATAGGTTTGTGGTTTGTCTCTACTACAAAAATGCCTTCTCGCCCAAATAGTGCTTCCAATGCTTGGTTGCTAGAACAATAGCTAGCTCTTCTTGTTCTATAGTGTGGTGGTTGCACTCTACCGGTAACAACTTTTGAGAGAAATATGCAATTGGATGTCATCCGTCATGCCACTCTTGTTGTAGGACTTCTCCTATTGCTATGCTTGATGCATCTATAGCCAACTTGATTGGTCGTTTAAGGTCATACCACTTCAAGATTGGTGCATGTAGTAAGGCAGCTTTCAATTCTTGAAAGACCAACTCTTGAGCAGTTCCCCATGTCCACTACTTCCCCTTGCCAAGTAGTGCCATTAAAGGTTGTGCAACCTTGGGGAAGTCCTTGAGAAATCTACGATAGAATCCCGTCAATCCCAAGAAGCTCTTGAGTTGAGTTTGATCTTCTGGAGCACGCCATTTTTTAATGACCTCTATTTTATCTATCAATACTTGAATGCACTTTGCACTTACTCTATGCCCCAAGTAGTCTACTTCAGACTTGCCAAACTTGCACTTTGAGATTTTGGCATACAGTTGATTTTGTCTTAGAATTTGGAGGACCTCTCGTAGATGTTGTTTGTGTTCCATTATCGTGCTACTATATACTAAGATATCGTCCAAGAAGATGATAACACACTTATCCAAGTATGGATGAAATATGTCATTCATTAGACTCATGAAAGTGGCAGGTGCATTGGTGAGGCCAAAAGGCATCACAAGATACTCAAAGTGGTCATACTTGGTTCAAAAGGTAGTTTTGTACACATCCTCCTCTGCAATTCAGATTTGATTGTAACCACTCCACAAATCCAATTTGGTGACTCCATGGAGTTGATCAAACAAGTCATCCATGCAAGGTAAGGGGTATTTGTTCTTCACAATTTGCTGATTGAGACCTCGATAGTCAATGCACATGCACATTGTACCATCCTTCTTCTTCACAAACAAGACAGGGGCCCCATATAGTGATATGCTAGGTTGGATGCACCCCTTTTGCAACATCTCCTCAATTTGAGTCTTATACTCCTCCAACTCATGAGGTGATAGGCGATATGGGGCCTTACAAGGAGGTGTCTTCTCTAGGAGTGTCTCAATTTTATGATCTACTCTCCTTTTTGGTGGTAATCCTAAAGGTAGATCATCGGGAAAGACATCTTGAAATTCATCCACCATAGCCTTCAATTTCTCAGGAACTTGTCCATTGAGTTGTGCACTCTAGACTTCTCTTATTAGACCCATGAAACATCTATCGGTCTTATAGATAGAGATAGATCCTACCTGGGTGAATTATTTTTACCTGAATGATTGACCATTGATGGGTTCTCACTACTTTCTTCCTCCAGTCTACCATAGGGTTGTAATGCTCCATCCATGGCATGCCTAAGATTGCATCATAATGAGCTAATTGTATCACTTGCCACTCAATTGCTTTTTGATATTCTCCTACAAAGAGTGTTACCCGTCTAGGTAATGATTCAATCCTCTCTATTTGTCCGTTAACCAACTCTACTTCTTCACTCCTATCTCTCTCTAGATCCATTCCCAATCTTATTGCAATAGAGTGAGATAAGAAATTCTTTGTTGCTCTTGGATTGATTAATACTCTCACTTGATTGCCTTCTAGGACTCCATTCACGACAATCAATTGTGAGGTTGCTTTTTGGGATCTTTGCGCATTAGTCTTCTTCCTTCCCTTGCTTCTCTTCTTCCTTATTGAGCCAATAGAGCCGCAAGGTATATTTATTGGCATATTTGTTTTCCAAAGTGATTTCCACCTCCTCCTCTTCAATGTGCCTCTCCATGTTGTTCAAAGATTGCATATACAAAGGTCGAGGGCCTCTAGGGATCCAAGTGCAATAGTTGGTAGATATTTGCCCAATACGGCCACAATTGTAACAACGGTGTTGTTCTCTTTGAGTTCCTTCTCCTTGTAGGACTACATCTCTTTGTTCTTCTACCCGTCCACGCTCCCCTTGAAGCGGTTGTGCTCCTTGATCTCAAAATCAAAGGTTGCCCAATTCCATTGGTACTCGTCTACCCATGTGTGGCATTTCTACCCAATAATGTTGAGGTGGAACTACTCCTTCACCTCCATCCAATCGTCTTGCTATTCTCTGTGCACAAGTAATGGCTTCAAAAACCATGCAAGGATTTTGCACCATGACTTCTTGGCAAATCCACTCCTTTAACCCTTGTTTGAAATTGTTGAGAGCCTCTATTGGACTCATGTCAATTATTGTGACTTGTAGATCCAGAAATGCCTCCACATACTCTTATACGCTATTGTTTTGTCTCAAACCCCACAGTTGGGTTCGTGCCACCTACACAGAATCCACCGATTGGAAATTCTTCAGCAATCCTTCTTGCATTGCTGTCCATGTGACCTCCCTTCTCTCTGCCAACATGGATCATTCCCAAGAATCATACCATGTGAGTGCTTTATTGGTCAAGTACCCACATGCAAACATGCTTGTAGCATGCTCCATGATCTCTATTGAGAATAATCAGAAATATCAATTCATTCTCAAGATCCAATTTTCCACTACTCCCATCATACACTGCCCCTTGTAAGGCTCAATGTTGCAGGTCTTCTTCATCTGGAGTAGCAATGTGGCTTCATCATTGATAGGGTTTGTAGGCACATGTGCCTCTCCAAGTACTTTAGTTGTAGGTATTGGGTTTTGAGACGGCTCTTCTTCTTGCATGGCTTGATAGTTCTTGAGGATTTTCACTTGACTTTGTAATGTCTCCATGGTCATCTTAATCTCTCAAAATTCATTCAACATCCCTTGCATTCCTTGCACAAGCTCTTGGAATTGCGGATCCATGGTTCCTACAACACTCAATTGCTAATATCTACTTCAATACATAGTCAATATGATCACTCTAGAAGGCTCATGAACTATCAGAACTACCATTGGGACCTCAGAAGCTATCACTTGTTGATAATACTCCTTGCCAAAATTCATAACCATAAAATCTCTAAATATCACTTTTGGTCTCACTCCATAACAAATTTCTACTTGAGTGTTGAAAGGGAGAAGATTTGGGACATTCACATCCATATTATCATAATAGAATGTAGATTGTCAAATCCCACTCTTTGTCATATATCACCATAGGTAGAATCACCGGGTTTGGTGAGTTCATCACCCTATCCATGAATTCTACGCCAAAGTGATAAACTAGCGATACACTCATTTGCTCACACTGGATGTACATAACCTTGATGTGGAATGGATTCAGGAATGGAAAGCTAGGTGTGGGAAATTGTCTTCCCGATGCATCCATCTCGTCCATTCTCTCAAGTCCTTCCGAAGTCTAGCAATTACTCTATGTTCTCCACCTCAAATTACTAAGTTTTAGTAGTTTGTGCTCTTCCAAGAGGGGTGATCCACTCTCTTGGACTAAAACACTCAATCTGGTACCATAATAATACTCAGAGGACAAGAGAAGAGAGAAAACACAAATTACACACTCAACATTTGGTGTCCCAAAGGAGCACCTCTTTATTATATAGACAAAGAAGATCTCCTCCAAGGAAGCTCCACCATAAGATTAGGCAAATAGATAAGTGATATGTCAGCAAGCTCCACCCTTGGATTACTTCTTGGATGGGTGACATGTCGATCTAGATCCTATTTGGTTGGTCAAACAAGTTTTGACCCGAGGGAATCTTTTAGGGAATCTTCCTATAAGAGTCTCAGAATCACATGAGTAAGGTACCATTGAAAAGATCTTGACAAGACAAAGCAAGGGGGAGGGAAGGCCAACCTCTCCTCCATTTGGGGAGGTTTGCATATTTTCAAGGCCTAATTCATCCATTTAGGTCTCCAAAATTGCCTTCAAAGATTTCAAGCATATTTTGGTTCCTACTCTATTAGTAGAAGTCCCCTTTTGGTGATACCTCTTTCTGATCTATTTAGTCCATCCAAATGTTTCTAAACCAACTCTCACCTTTAAATCATATGTCTAGCTATTTGTTCTAAGGTTCTCAAGTCTATTTCAATTTCTGCTCTTTAAGTAGAAGTACTCTTTTGGTGATATTTCTATCTGATCTATTTTGACTATCATGTATAACATCATTCTAGATGTTACCAAACCAAATTTTACCTTTAGATCATATGGCTAGTTCTTGGTATTACACATATCGGTTCTGGTACTATCTTGTCGGTCAAATAGGCTTTGACCATAGAGAATCTTTCTATAGGAATTTCCAAATCACATGGTAGAGGTACTATTAGAAAGCTCTTGCCCAAAAAAAAGGGGGAGGGAAGGCTAGTCTTTTCTCCTTCAAGGATAGTATTTGTATATCTTTGAGGTCTAATTCATTCATTTATAGAACAATATGGAATTTAGTGATAAAGTTAATCAATGCTAATAGAATAGCAAATTAGCCTAGAATATTCTTGAAGTATTTAGGAAACTACTTTGCACCTTCCCAATATTGAGTAACGTGCATGCCAAGTGGTGACTTCTAGGATGAAGTTTCTTGGAAAGCTTCCAAACTAGCTTAGCTTGCATGCCAAGTAAATGGCTTCTAGAAGGAAACTTCTTGAGAAGTTTCTTAGTTAACTTGGTTTGGCACTCCAAGAAAGTGGCTTAACAAAGCTTCTTGAGAAGCTTCTCAAGAGCCTTGTATATTCTCTATAAATACCAAAGCCAAAGCTTATGCTAGGCATTCAAAGTTTCCCCATTCAAGAGTCCTAATGTGATCTTTCACTTTGATATTCCATTTTTTATTTCTTTCCTCAATCTTGGTTTTTACATTAGTATCAAAGCAGGAATAAGATATATAGAATTTATGGACCACCAAATCCATTTCCACCAAACCATTGGGATTTTTGTGTTTTTGTACTACCCAATCATCATTTGACATAGTTCATGACCTCATGCTATGGGCAAAATTTTCTAAATGAGATCACCTTGTCCGAGGAACCCTTGGTACTTTTGATTGCAAACTTATGGAGAACAATGATATGTTGCATCTATGTGTTAATTTAGATAAATTGAAGGTAAGATGATAGAGTAGTAGCCATAGCGGCAATGCTTGAGGTTATCGTTGCTATGCAATAAGAAATCAAGCTCCTTACTTGATTGTTGGACGAACAAGACCATCAACAACAAGAGCATGTAGAAAGAGCACCTATTCAAGAAGAAGAAGACCAAATTTGATTTCCAAAACCCAAAGTATTTGAAGGTAAGAATCTCCCGAGTGCAATAGAGGATTTTGTGTTTGATTGTGAATGTTATTTTGAAGCTACTAATCTTCAAGATGAATGGAAATAGATTCTCTTGGCTTCCAACCAATTGGATGGAGAAACAAAGTTATGGTGGTGACCCCAAATGGAGCAAGTTGAATGGCAAATTGTTACACCAATCTTGACTTGGGCAGAATTCAATAGTACAATAATTGGTCAATTCCAAGCTATAAATGCCACATGAGGTGCATGAGATAGATTTGCAAAGTTAAAGTAGATTGGCTCTATAAAAAATAACATCACACAATTCCAAAACATTCATGTAAATTCTATATATATTGGAAGATAAAGCTCTAGATAGATTTATGAAGAGCTTGAAGTCACAAACCAAATTAGAGATGTGTAAAAGACCAAATCCGAGGAGAGAAATAGGAGAATGGAAACTCACATTGGGACACTTGAATGAGAGAAAACTCCGAATGCCTAGCATGAGCTTTGGCTTTGGTATTTATAGATAGCATACAAGGCCCTTGAGAAGCTTCTCAAGAAGCTTCCTCAAGCCGCTTTCTTAGAATGCAAGCCAAGTTAACTAGGAAGCTTCTCAAGAAGCTTCCTTCTAGAAGCCGCCTACTTGGCGTGCAAGCTAAGCTAGTTGGATGCTTCTAGAAGCTTCCTTCTAGAAGCTACTTACTTAAGGTGCAAGCTAAGCTAACCGGGAAGCTTCCCAAGAAGCTTCCTAGATACTTCCGGAATATTCTAGGCTAATTTGTCTTATGTGCTACGTCGTGAGCCCAACTAACTTTGTTGCTAAACTCCATATTGTTACATATAACTTTGTCGCTAAACTCCATACTGTTACATATTCTCCCGCCGCTAGTTGGTGACGTCCTCATTGCCAGGGAAGCTTTGAATTCTTGGATGGCCGTCTAGGCATTTTGGAGGTGAAAAAGAGGTTCCCATGTGGCATCATGAAGGGGATACCCTTTCCAAAGGACCTTGTACTCCGTATGTAGTGACAGCCTTGTTGAATATGGCGACATACAAGGATACGATCAACTCCGTACTCCTCATGATCATTGATAGGGACATGAAGAGGGGGAGGTTGGACTCGAGAGGAAAAGGAAGAGGGGTTAGGAACAAAGGGTTTCAACTTGGAAACATGAAAGACAGGATGGATACACACGTGGCAAGGCAAGGCAAGACAATAAGCAACAAGAGAGACGATTTGGGTGATATCAAAGGGTCCTATCCAATTAGGGGCAAGTTTACGAACTTGGGTATCAAGTGGGAGAGTGAGGTTACTAGAAGATAGCATGACTTTATCACCGACTTCAAAGGTGAGATCACAATGATGGTGGTCCGCATATTGTTTTTGGCAATTCTGAGCAACAAGGAGGTGAGACTTGGCTTGTTGGAGAGATTGGGATATAGTGGTCAAGAAAGTGGAAGTATGAGGAACCTGAGATGGAGGGAGAACAAGAAGAGAATCTAGAACAAGCGGATCTTGGTCAAAATTGAGAAAGAAGGGAGAGAATCCGATGCTTGCCTGTTTGGAATTGTTGTAGTCAAATTCAGCAACGGCAAGACATTCATCCCAGTTGGTATGGTGGACATTGACAAAGGCACGCAACATATCTTCCAATGTACAATTTGCATGTTTGGTTTGTCCATTAGTTTGAGAATGATAGGCCGTGGACAAAGCAAGCTTGGTGCTGAGTATCTGAAAGAGTGCTTGCCAAAACTTCCCAGTAAAGCAAGGATCACGGTCGGGGATGAGTACGCGTGGCATTCCATGATACTTGAAGACATTGTCGAAGTAGATTTGCGCTAAGTTTGGAGCATCCATAGTATCACAGGTTGGTGCCAAGTGGATTTGCTTACTAAGTATATCCACAAACACCACGATGGCGGTGTGTCCTTGTTTTGTTGTTGGTAAGGATGTGATGAGATCCAAGCTCACATGCTCCCAACGAGCTGATGGAACGGAAAGCGGTTGAAGGAGTCCACCCGGCTTCTGGTTGTTGGCCTTGTTACGTTGGCAGCTCTCACACAATCGGACAAATTCTTGAACATCCCGTGTCATGTTGGGCCACCACCATTGACGTTGGAGGGTGCTCAAGGTCTTGTACACACCCATGTGACCAACAATGGGTAAAACATGGGCTTCTTAGAGGTGCACAAGTCAAAGATCACCTTTGGCTGGAACATAGATCTAGTCCGCATGGAATAGGAGGTCTTCCTTGAAGGAGAAGGTGTTGTACTCCTTGTCACCTGTTGTTAGTTGACCATGTACCATTTGGAAGAAGGGATCTTGTTGTAGAGCTAACTGAAACTTGTTATGGATCTTGGGATCAATTGACACCATTGTAATTGCAACCGCGATGAGAGGAAGAGACTTCAAATCAGGTCGTCGTGATAGTGCATTAGGGATGACGTGGAACCAACTTGGTTTATACTCAAGTTTGATGTCAAAAAATTGGAGTTGCTCTTCCCATCAATGATGTTGACTCTTCATGTGCTCTAGGTGTAAGGTCTGCAACAATGGCTTGTGATCAGTTTGCATGATCACTTGTTTCCCAAGAGATAATGCCTCCATACCTTGGTGGCATATACCATTGCAAGTTGTTCATGATCTTGAGCAGAGTAATCTCTTTCAGCTATATTTAGTCGGCAAGACACAAAGGCAATAAGACGTAGTCCATCTAGAAATTCTTATTGCAACACAGCTCCAATTGCAAAGTTAGAAGCATCAAAATCAACCACACAAGGTAGTTGAGGATCATATGGTTGAAGAATGGGTCTTGAAGACACCATATGCTTTAACTTCTAGAATGCTTCTTCATGCTTGGTGGTCCACTAGAGGCTTGAGTTCTTTCCCAAGAGGTCAGTCAATGGTGCAGCCATGTGAGCATAATAGTGGATGAACCGTTGGTAAAAACTGGCCAATCCATTGAATGCTCATACTTTGGTAGCATCGGTAGTTACTGATTGGCCTATCCCTTTGGGGTAGGCCAATCAGTAATACCCTTGATCTTCTCTTCTTCTATCTTGATTTCCTCTGATGAGATCTTATGACCCAAGAAAGTAACCTCCTTCTGCCAAAAAGCACACTTTGACTTCTTGCAGTAAAATTTCCACTATTGTAGTCGTCTTAGGACTTCTCACACATGATTCATGTGTTCTGCCTCTGTCCCGCTATAGATTAAGATATCATCTAAGAACACTACCACAGACCGATCCAATAGTCCCTCCAACACCCAATGCATATGATCCATGAAGACTATTGGAGCATTAGTGAGCCCAAAAGGTAGAACTCTCCACTCAAAATATCCATACCTTGTACAAAAGGTAGTCTTTTGCACATCCTTTCCTTCAATAGGAATTTGCCAATAGCCACTATGGAGATCCAGCTTAGAAAAGTAGCGTCCTCCACTTGATTGATCAAGCAGGTCATCGATCCAAGGCAAAGGATATGCATTCTTCACGGTTTGCTTATTGAGCACACGGTAATCAATACAAAAACAAAGTCCTCTGTCCTTCTTTGGAACAAATAGTACCGGTGTTCCCCAAGGAGAGGTACTATGTTGTATGAAATCCTTCTCCAACAACTCTGTAAGTGTTGTTCGCAACTCTTCCAACTCCTTTGGTGAGAGCCGATAGATTGGTCTACTCACTAGAGTACTCCCTGGCAATAACTTGATCTTGAAAGGCATACCTTGATCGGAGGGTAATCCCTTTGGCAGATCATCTGGAAACACATCTGCAAACTCCTGAACTATCCAATCAACCATTGCTTGATACGGCACTTGGCCCTCCTCTGCTTGTTCTTGTGCAATCGGCTTGATCCAAACCGCAAATACAAACTTATCTTCCTCAAAAGCTTGCTCTATGGCTGCTTCATCAACAAACTGCCCTTCTAGGGACTCATCTCTCTTCCAAGCTTGCTCCATGGTTGCCTTCCTAGCAAATTTACCATCCCGGGACTCATCTCTCTTCCAGATTCACTCTATGGCTACCTTCTCAACAGACTTCCCATCTTGGGACTAACTATTCTTAGTTGTCTTACTCAGAAGTGCCAGACAACCTAATCGGAAATTCCTACCTTGGTGTCGTACTTGAATTTGGCATCGGGTCCAATCAAACTGAACCTTATGACGTTCAAGCCAAGGTAGACCTAGAATGATGTTATAGTGTAGAGGTGTCACTACAAACCTCATACACTCCAAATACTCCTTCCCAATCTTGAAGGTAACAAGATGCAAGGTGCGGAATGCAGAACCCTTTCTACCATCCGCCATCATCAAACTACTTCCAATCACTGGCTTGATAGGAATATCCAATTCCTTTGCTACTTGCATAGACATGTAATTCTCTGAACTTCCAAAATCAACCAAAATCCTACAACCCCAATTAGATATCATTAGATATCATTAGATATCATAGTGAAGTAGACTTGCATAGGTCGAGCCTTCAATCCCATTGGAACTAATCAAGCTCCCAATAGGCGGCTCAAAATCTCCTACTGGGATTCTTCGTTTCCCTGATCATTCCGCTCCACAACCTCCACTTGGGCAACTTGTTGTGGTCATCCATTCTTGAGTGGACATTCAACAATATGATGCTCCAACTGGCAACAATAAAAACAACCACCATTTTGTCGCAATTTCTCCTTGTCAGCCATGCCCAGTGGTCTTTGTTGAATTGCATCAATCTCCATTGGTGCTGGCTCCTCCACTTGTGTGTAGTGTATTGGTAGGCTTTGTGGGGGTTGAGGTTGAGACCAAGTTGTTACCACCAAGGAATCAAAACGTTCGGCCAACCGCATGGCTTCCTCCAAGTGTTGTGGCTCTCACATGGTTACCTCTAATTTGGTTCGTGCCTTCAAGCCCCTCACAAATCGATCCAGAGCTTCATCTTCCAAAATATCTGGAATTTGCATGATGGTGTTTTGGAATGTGTGATGTAACTTCTTACAAAGCCAATCTGTTTCAACTCTGCCAACTTATCCTGTGTAGCTCATGTGGCATTTATAACTTGGAATGGACTGATTATTGAGCTCTTGAATTCTACCCAAGTCAAGATCGGTGCAACCATTTGTCATTGGTCTCGCTCCACTCAGAATCTCCACCATAGCTTTGCTACTTCATCCAATTGGCTAGAAGCCAAGAGAATTTGTTTTTGCTCATCTTGTAGATTGGTAGCTTCAAAATAACGTTCATAATCAAACAAAAAATTCTCCACTGCACCTGGGAGATTCTTGCCTTCAATTGCCTTGGGTTTAGGGAATCTGATCTGATCTTCTCCTTCTCAAATTGGTACTCTCTCCACATGCTCTTGTCGTCGAAGATCTTGTTCATCCAACAATCAAGTAAGGTGCTCGATTTGTTGTTGCATAGCAAGGATAACATCAGGTATTGCCGCCATGGTTGCTCCTCTATCACACCACTCCCAATCTATCTAATTTATTAACATATAGAAACAACATGTCCACCATTCTCTATAAGTTACAACCAGAAGCACCAAGGGTTCCTCAGATATGGTGATCATATGCAAAAAATCTTGTCCAAAGTGTGAGGTGATGAACTGTGTGAAACAATGCTTGGGTAGTATTTGGACGCAAAATTCCCAATGGTTTGGTGGAAGTGGATTTGGTGGTCCATAAATTCCATCCATCCTATTCCTGCACTGATACCATTGTAAAAGACCGAATCAGAGGAGAGAAATAGGAGAATGGAAACTCACATTGGGACACTTGAATGAGAGAAAACTCTGAATGCCTAGCATGAGCTTTGGCTTTGGTATTTATAGATATCATACAAGGCCCTTGAGAAGCTTCTCAAGAAGCTTCCTGCTAGAAGCCGCCTACTTGGCGTGCAAGCTAAGCTAGTTGGAAGCTTCTAGAAGCTTCCTTCTAGAAGCTACTTACTTAAGGTGCAAGCTAAGCTAGTTGGAAGCTTCTAGAAGCTTCCTTCTAGAAGCTACTTACTTAAGGTGCAAGCTAAGCTAACCGGGAAGCTTCCCAAGAAGCTTCCTAGATACTTCCGGAATATTCTAGGCTAATTTGTCTTATGTGCTATGTCGTGAGCCCGACTAACTTCGTCGCTAAACTCCATATTGTTACATATAAATTCATTGCTGAACTCCATATTGTTACAAGATGACTATGCAAGAGCCACAACACTTGGAGGAAGCCATGTAGTTGGCCAAATATTTTGATTCCTTATTTTGCAACAACTTGGTATTGACCTTGACCTCCACAAAACCTACCAATACACTACACACAAGTGGAGAAGCCAAAACCAATGGAGATTGATACCATTCAATGGAGACCACTTGGCATTGCAAATAGAGAAAAATTAGGAGAAAATGGTGATTGTTTTTATTGTCACCAAATTGGACATCACATCGTTAAATGTCCATTCAAGAATGAGCAATCTTGAAAAGTTACCTAGATGGAGTTTGTGGAGCAAAATGGATAAGGAAACAAGGAATCCCAATAAAAGATTTCAAGCTACATATTGAGAACTTGATTAATTCCAATGGAATTGAAGGCTTGATTTATGCAAATTTGTTTCACTTGCAAGGCATGATATCTTGTCGTGGTTGTAGGATTTTAGTTGATTCTAGTTGATTTTGGAAATTAGAGAATTTCATGTGAATGCAATTAGCACATGAATTATATTTTCTTATCAAGCCAATAATTGGAATTAGATTGATGATGGTGGATGGTAGAAAGTGTTATGCATTCTATACCTCACATCTTGTTACATTCAGAATTGGAAAGGAGTATTTAGAGTATATGAGATATAATGGCACCTTTACACTATAATTTCATTTTGGGTTTGCTTTGGCTTGAACAACATAAGGTTCAATTTGACTAGACTTGATAGCAAATTCAAGTACAACACCAAGATAGAAAATTTTTTACTAGGTTGTTTGGCACCTCTGAGTAAGACACCTATAAATAGTCAATCCCAAGATGAGAAGTTTGTTAAGAAAGCAGCCATAAAGTAAGCTTTGAATGAAGATAAGTCCCAAGATGAGAAGTTTGTCAATGAAGCAGCCATAGAGCAAGCTTTGGAGGAAGATAAGTCTATTTTCACAATGTGGATCAAGTCGATTGAACAAATAGAATTTGAGGAGGGTCAAAAGTCTCATCAAGAGATGGTTGATCAAATAGTTCAAGATTTTGTGGATGTGTTTTTGGCTGATCTACCAAAGGGATTACACTCCAATCACGGTATGCCCTTCAAGATAGAGTTTTCATTATGAAGTACTCCAATTAGTAGACCAATTTATCAGCTCTCACTAAAGGAGTTGTTAGAGAATGATTTCATATGACATAGTACATCTCCTTGGGGAGCACCAATACTATTTAGTTTAAAGAAGGATGGAGGACTTTGTTTCTATATTGATTACCAATGGCTCAATAAATAGACAATGAAGGATGTATATCCCTTGCCTCAAATTGATGACTTGCTTGATCAATTGAGTGGAGCATAATACTTCTCCAAGTTGGATAATTGAAGCAATTATTGGCAACCCCATTGATAGGAAGGATGTGCAAAAGATTACCTTTTGTACAAGGTATGCGCATTTTGAATGGAGAGTTTTACCTTTTGGGCTTACTAATGTTCAAGAGTAGTTTTCATGGAACAGATGCATTAGGTGTGAGATGGACTATTGGATTGATACATGGTGGTGTTTTTGAATGATATTTTAATCTATAGCAAAATAGAGGCAAAACATGCAAATCACATATGAGATGTCTTAAGACAATTACATCAATGGAAGTTTTGTTGCAAGAAGTCAAAGTGTGTCTTTTAGTATAAGGAAGTTACCTTCTTATGTCATGAGATCTCATTAAAAGGGATCAAAATGGAAGAGGAGAAAATCAAGGCCATTATTGATTGGCCTACTCCAAAGGATGTCACAAAAATGTGAGCATTTAATGGATTAACAAGGTTTTTACTAGCAGTTCATCTATTGTTATGGGCATGTGATAGCACAATTGATTAACCTCTTGGAGAAGAACTCAAGCTTTTAGTGGACCGCAAAGCATGAGGAAGCATTTTAGAAGCTAAAATATATGGTGTCTTCAAGATCCATTCTTCAACCATATAACCCTCAACTACCTTGCATGGTTGATTTTGATGCTTCTAACTTTGCCATTGGAGTTGTGTTGCAGCAAGAATTCCCTTATGGCTTATATCCTATTGCCTTTGTGTCTTACTAATTAACCACCAAAAAAAGGAATTACTCTACACAAGAACAAATAGCAATGGTATATGCCACTAAGCTATGGAGATAGTATCTCTTGGGAAAATGGATGATCATACAAATTTATCACAAACCTTTATTTTTGACACTATATTTCAAACATATGAAGAGTCAACATCATTGATGGAAGGAACAACTCCAATTATTTGATATCAAACTTGAGTACAAACCTAGTTGGTTCCATGGCATCCTTGATGCCCTATTACCATGGCCTAATTTTTAGTCTCTTCTTCTTATCACGATGGCAATTACAATGGTGTCAATCAACCCCAAAGTCCAAATCAAGTTTAGGAGTGCTCTACAACAAGATCCCTTCTTTTAGATGGTATAAGGTTGTCTGAAAACATGCAACAAGGAGTAAAACACCTTCTCCTTCAAGGAAGGCCTTCTATTCCATGAAGACTAGATTTATGTTCCACCAAGGGTGATCTCCGACTTGTGCGCCTTCAAGAAGCCCATGATTATTGATCATTGGTGACATGGGTGTGGACAATACCTTGGGTAACCTCCAATGCCAATGGTGGTGGCCCAACATGGCATGAGATGTTTGAGAGTTTGTATGATCCTGTAAGAGCTACCAACATAACAAGGCCGACAATAAAAAATCGAGTGGAATCCTTTGACCACTCCTTATCCCATCTGCTCAACAGGAACACATGAGCTTAGATGTAAGAGACCATGACCAAGGAGAGAAATAGGAGAATGGAAGCTCACATTGGGACACTTGAATGAGGGAAAACTCTAAATGCCTAGCATGAGCTTTGGCTCTTGTATTTATAAGGATCAGACAAGGCTCTTGAGAAGCTTCTCAAGGAGCTTCCTTGAGCCACTTTCTTGGAGTGCAAGCCAAGTTAATTGAGAAATTTCTCAAGAAGCTTCCTTCTTGAAGTTGCTCACTTGGCATGCAAGCTAAGCTAGTTGGAATCTTCTAGAAGCTTCCTTCTAGAAGCTACTTATTTGAGATGCAAGCTAAGCTAGTTAGGAAGCTTCCCAAGAAGCTTCTTAGATACTTCTAGAATATTCTATGCTAATTTGTCTTATTTGCTACTTTGTTAGCCCTACTAAATTTTTTGTTAAGTTCCATATGGTTACATTAGATCTCATCACATCTTTGCCCAAGACAAAGCAAGGTCACACAACAATCATAGTGTTTATGGATAAGCTTAATAAGCACATCCATTTGGCACCAACCTTTGACATAGTGGATGCTTTAATATTGGCATAGATCTACTTCAATAATGTCTTCAGGCATCATTGGATGCCTCATGTACTCATCTCTGATCGTGATCCTTGTTTCATCAAAAAAAATTAGCAAGCACTCTTCTAGATACTTAGCACCAAGCTTGCTTTGTCCACAACCTATCATCTTCAAACTTATGCAAACCATACATGCAAATTGCATCTTGGAAGATATGATTAGTGCCTTCATTGACATTCACCATACTAATTAGGACAAGTGTCCTGTAGTTTTTGAGTTTACCTACAACAATTCCAAATTGCAAGCATTGGATTCTTCCCATTCTTCTTTAATTTTGGCCAAATTCACTTGTTCTAGATTCTCTTCTTGCTCTACCCCATCTCATGTCCCTCATACCTTTACCTTCTTGACCACCATATCCCAATTTCTACAACAAGCCAAATCTCATGTTCTTGTTGCTCAAAATTGTCAAAAAAAATGCGGACCAACACCATCATGATAACAATATCACTTTTCAAATTAGTGATAAGATCATGCTTTCTTCTAGTAACCTACCCATCCCACTTGATATCCAAGTCTATAAACTTGCTCCTAATTGAATAGGACTATTTGATGTCACCAAAATCATTTCTCTTGGTACTTATCAACTTGCATTGTCTTCTCATATGCGAATCCACCTTATCTTTCACATTTCCAAGTTGAAACCCTTTGTTTCTAATCTATCTTCCTTTTCCTCTTGTGTCCAACCTCCTCCCCTCTTGTCCCTATCAACAATCAAAAGGAATATGAAGTTGATTGTATCCTTGCTCATTACCACATTCAACATGTCCGCCAATAACATATTGAGTACAAGGTCCTTTGGAAACGGTATTCCCTTCATGATGCCACTTAAGAGCCTCTTTCTCATCTCCAAAGTGCACAAATGGCCACCTAGGAGTTTGAAGCTTAAATGGCAACAAGGACATCACCACTTACTATGGAGTCAAATATTGAGGTGGTCTTGGACAATTCACAAACTAGATCTATGCTTATCTATTCCTAACATTGTGTAGGAGTGCGGGAGCTTGATTAGAAGCTTTATTTTGTTGATAGATTAGGAAGCTCTAAACGTATTCCATCACATTGTTGCTTATCTTGGGCCAATAGTAATGGCATTTGATTGCATCCAAGGTCTTGTCCACTCTAACATGACCTGCAATGGTGGAATCATGACATTTTGCTAGGATGGTGGTTCTTATGTTTGTGGCATCCGGGATCCATAACCTACCATCACAAAAAGTGAGTCCTTGGTACCTAGTGATGCCCTTGGATAATTGAGGACCTACAATCTATGGATAAGTGTTCATAGCAACAAGCATCTTTGACTAGAATTCAAGGTTCATCTTGACCTCTACCACCAGATTGTTTGCCATTGGTATTTGGATGAATACATTTACAAGTTGCTTCTTGCCTTCCACATATATGATTATCATGTTGAATTATTGTCTCCACTTTGCCCACCAAATCTATTGACAAGATAAATCTTTTTTTATCTTGAGGTAGACTAGAGGTTTGTGGTCTATTTCCATTATAAATGCCTTCTCACCAAGATAATGTTTCCAATGCTTGGTTGCAAGAACAATGGCCAATTTTTCTTGTTTGGTGGTATGATAATTGCATTTTTCCAGTAAAAAATTTCAAGAGAAATATATAACTAGGTGTCATCCGTCATGCCATTCTTGTTGTAGGATAACTCGTATTTCTATGTTTAATGCATAGCAAATTTGATGAAACGTTTTGGGTCATACTATTTCAAGATTGGTGCATGTAGGAATGCATCTTTCAATTCTTTGAAAGTCCAATTCTTATGCAATTCTTCATATCCACTTCTTCTCCTTGCCCAATAGTATTGCTAGAGGTTATGCAACCTAAGAGAAGTCCTTGAAAAATTGACAATAGAACCCCATCAATCCCAGCAAGCTCTTGTGTTGAGTCTGATCTTTTGGAGCACTCCATCTCTAAGTGATCTTTATTTTATTTATTAACACTTGGATACCTTTTATACTTACTCTATGCCCCAAGTAGTCTACTTCTAACTTGCCAAACTTACACTTTGAGATTTTAGCATATAACTTTTCTATCATAGAATCTAGAAGACTTCTCGTAGATGTTACTTGTGTTCTATCATCATCCTATTGTAGACTAAGATGTAGTCTAGGAAGATGATAACAAATTTTCCCAAGTATGGATGAAATATGTTAGTCATCAACTCATGAGATTGGTTAGTGCATTGGTGAGGCCAAACTACATCACCAAGTACTCAAAGTGGCCATACCTTGTTCAAAAAGCAATTTTGTATATGTCTTCCTCTACAATTGAGATTTGGTTGTAATTGCTCCATAGATCAAGTATGGTGAATTGTTTTGCCCCATTGAGTTGAAATAGGTCATCTATGCAGGGTAAGAGGTCATTTATGCAAGGTAAGGAGTATTGGTTCTTCACCATTTGTTGACTTAGGCCCCAATAGTCAATACACATGCACATTGTTCCATCCTTCACAAACAAGGCAAGAGCTTCATATGGTGGTACAATGGGTTGAATAAACCCTTTTTGTAGCATATCCTTGATTTGAGCATTCAACTCTTCCAACTCTAACTCATATAAGGAGGTGTCTTCTCCAAAAATATCTTAATTTTGTGATATACTCTCCTTTTTGGTAGAAACCTTAAGAGTAGATCATCCAAGAAGACATCTTGAAACTCATTGACCACATCTTTCAATTTCTCAGGAATTTTTCTATTGATTTGTGCACTTTGGGCTTCTCTTATTAGACCCATGAAACATCTATTTTTTTATAGATAATTATTATCTCTCTAATATAAAGAGGCAATTCTTGCATGTGTGATCTTTCTTTAACCCCAATGATCTTTCATTTGCAAGTTCTCACTACTTTCTCCCTCCATTTGACCATAGGGTTATAATGCTCCATCCATGATATGCTTAAGATTACATCACAATGAGCTAATTGTATCACTTGCCACTCAATTTCTTCCTATATAGAGTACTACCTTTTTGGGTGACGACTCAATCCTCTCTATCTACCCATTAGATAGCTCTATTTTTGCATTCTCATCCTTCTCTAGATCTATCTCCAATCTTATTGCAATAGAGTGAGCTAAGAAATTCTCTATTGCTCTTGGGTCTATCAATACTCCCATTGATTGCCTTCTAAGACTTCATTCACAACAATTGGTTGTGAGTTTATCTTTCTTGATCTTTGTGCACTTGTCTTCTTCCTCTTCTTGCTTTTTTGCTTCTCCATTGAGCCAATAAGGTCATGAGGTACATTTATTGGTGATATTTGTTTTCAATGTGATTTTCCATCCTCTTCTTCAATTTGTCTCTCCCTCTTGTTCAAAGATTGCTTGTATGGAGGCCGGGGGCCTTTAGAGAGATGAGTATAGCAATTGATAGCTATGTGCCCAACTCAACCCATGAGTCGGCTTATCTCTCACTCAAGATGAACCTTTCATGGCTACTATGGTAGCGCACCATGGACTAAGAAGGCAAGGATCCCAACTCTATCATACTCTTCCAAGGTAACACTCCAAGACTCAAACCATTGCTCACTAGAGAACTCAATGAGAGAGAATTAGTTGCAAATGAAAAATGATGAGTATCTCCTCACCCCTAGTTTATATACGTGAAATTGTTATGCACCAAAGGTACTAATTACTAAAGTAACTCAAGTTAATAGCTAAAATTCTAGTCTAAAGGAATATCCATAGTCATGGGAATATTTCACTAAGTATGTTGTCTTATCTTGACCCAACTACTAAATCAAGGATTCCTTCACATAAGCTATCCTTGGACTATAGAAGAATCCTATAGTACAAAGATAGCAAAGCAAAAAGGCTCATGTGTCCAAGAGTTCTCGACTCTTCCCTCAAAACTAAAACACTTAGAAATAATACCAAGTCAATACACTAGAATCCAAAATAGTGATGTGCATCTTTTCCACTTCCTCTAAAGTAAGGTCCCTTCTATCTTAGCTACAACTAACTTTAGCTAATCATGATGAATGTAAAACCATCCTTTATCTCTGTATAATAATATCTCTCAAGTACTTGTAATACCAAAGTAAATATCACAATAGCACATACATGTACAAATTGGTGTTATAGACCACCATTATTACAATGATGTTGTTTTGCTTGAGTTCCTTCTCCTTGCAGGACTCCATCTCTCCTTTCTTCCCCTTGTCCCCATTCTCCTTGGAGCGGTCTTGCTCCTTGGTCTTGAAACCAAATGTTACCCAATTCCATAAGAATTGGTCCACCAAAGTGATGTGTTTCAACGCAATAATGTTGAGCCAAGACTACCACTTCACCTCTTCCAAGTTCCCTTGTTATTCTCTAAGTGCAAGCAATTGCTTTAAAAATATGCAAGGATTTTGTTTCATTACTTCTTGGCAAATTGCTCTTTTAACCCTCATTTAAAATTTTCTTGAGTTTTTACTGGACTCATGTTGGTTATTGCAAACTTGTAGATCAAGAAATTCCTCCACATACTCTTGTACATTTTTCTTCTACTTCAACTCACATAGTCGGGTTTGGGCCATGTACATGGAATCTAGGGACTAGAAGTTCTTTAGCAACCTTTTATACATTGCTATCCAAGTGATATCTCTTCCTTCTGCCAACATTGCTCGTTCCCAAGCATAGGACCATGTAAGGTTTTATTAGTCAAGTAACCAAATGCAAACATGCATGTAGAATGATTGGTAATCTCCATTGTGAATAATCAAAAGTATTGATTCATTCTTGAAATCTAATTCTCCACTACTCCCATGAAAATTGTCCCTTTTAAAGGTCAATATTGCATATCTTCTTCATTTATAGCAACAATGTGGCTTCATTGTTGACTAAGATCAATGTCATTAGTATGAGTGACTCTCTAGGTACTTCAACTGTTGGGATTGGGTTTTGAGATGGTTCTCCTTCTTTCATTGCTTGATCATTCTTGAAGGTACATATTTGACTTTGCAATGCCTCCAGGGTCATCTTGATCTCTTGAAACTTGTTCAACATCCCTTGCATTTCTTGCATCAAATCTTGTAATTGTGGTTCCATGATTCCACACACAACAATGCTCAAATGCTACTTTTTTACTTCAATAGAGAGTTACCTTAAAAACTTGAGAGGGAGGACGGACTATTGGGACTACCATTGGGACTTATTAGGCTAACACATGTTGATAATATTTCTCATCAGAATTGCGGATTATGAAATTCCTAAACATCACTTTTGGTCTACCATAACAAATTGAGTGTTGAAAGGGAGAGTTATACTTGAGTGCTATAAGGATTATACTTGAGTATTGAAAGCACAAGGATTTTTTATACTCAGATCCATCACATTAAAATGTAGATTTTCAAATCCCACTCTCTATCATAGATCACTATAGGTAGAATCACAAGGTTTGGTGAATTCACCATCATATCCATGAACTCTACTCCAAAATGGTAAACAAGATATACTTTCACTTGCTCTTGCTGGATATACATAATCTTGATGTGGAATGAATTCAAGAATAAAAAGTAGAGTGTAGGATATTGTCTTCCAAGAGCCTCCATCCCATCTTCTATCTAAAACACACTTAATCTATCAATTTCACTATGATTTCTCTCATCTAAATTACTTAGTCTCAATAAGCCATGTTCTTCCAAGAGAGGTGATCTACTCTCTTGGATTGAAACACCTACTCTAGTATTGTAATGTTATGCATATAAGAGAACCCCCAAGAGAAACCTAGAAAAATAAGCATAAAGCTTCACACTCAAAACTCCTCCGTCCCAAAGGAACACCTTGTCTTTATTATATAACAAAGAGGATTTCCTCAAAGGAAGCTCCACCCTTGGATCAAATACATGGATTGGTGATATTTCAGCAAGCTCTACCCTTAGATTAGATGTATGCATGAATGAAACTGGTCCTGGTCCTATTTGGTTGGTCAAATAAGCTTTGACCAAAGGGAATATTTAGGGAATCTTCTTGTATGAATCTCCAAATTGCATGGATAAGGTACCATGGGAAAGCTCTTGCCAAGAAAACCAAAGGGGGGGGGGAAAGCCAATTTTTTCCTCTTCAAAGGGGAGGATTGTGCACATTTTCAATGCTTAATTCATCCATTTAGGTCTTTAAAATTAGCTCTAATGTTTTTAGGCTATTTTTTACTTCTACCCTATTAGTAAAAGTACTCATTTGGTGAAACCTCTATCTGATCTACTGAGTCCATTATATATAATATCCTTCTAGATGTTACCAAGCCAATTTTCACCTCTAGATAATATCTTTAACTATTAGTATTACAAGTGCTACTTTGGAGCATCTATGTTTTTTGAGAGTCCCAGTCTTGTATGTTTCATCTTTGGGCTATTACACATTTGGCCAAATGCTTGCACTGGAAACCAGACCATTGGAAGAGAGTGATGGTTTGTATGTGCAAGTAGTACTCAACATCAAATGAGTGACAAGGAACAAGGATGACCCAACCACTTTTTGGTTGAAGATTGACTAAAGAGTTTGCCTATTAAACAAAATGAAGGATAGTCATTTCCACTTTTTGCATTGCAAGTGATTGATTAAGCACGACAAATCTCAAATTTGATCCTTTAATGTAGTATTTTCTAGTCTTTGATGTCAAACAAACCTTCACTTTTGTTCTTTAGTCTTTAAGAGAATGGTATTTATTCAAAATCCATGAGGAATGCCCTTGAAGCCACCTTTTGAAGCCCATAGCAAATGCTTGGGCAATTCTTTATAGAAGAGAGTTAATCCAAATCAAGCAATTCTTGCTTTGGGATTAAGATGCAATAGATTTCAAGATCATTTATGAGATAATGAGTTGGAAAGAGAGAAGTAATGAAGAATGTCCTCAATTTGGATGTATGCCAAATATGAGCAATAATAATCAACACCAAGTTCTACAATTGGAAGTTGACTCAAGAGATAAAGGATACCTTCGGGGAACCTTGCAACTGCAACAATGGTTGATGAGTTCTCAATTATAAGGACCAGCTTAATAGGTGATTGTAGAAGTGATTATGAAGTTGTGTTGTCACAAATGTATAACTTAACCAACAAATATCCAAGCTATCTTCTTTCACAAGATGTACTAAAGTGAGCTTGTGAATTAGTCTTGCATGTTCTACTTTGAGTCTCAAACCTTCACCGTGACTTCTTGGATGAGAGAAGAGCCACTTACCTAACCCTATTTGTGATCCATTTCTACATGGGTCTCAATTTGTTGAACTAGGAAGAGCATAGAAGATTTCCAACCCATTATCTTATTATGAATGCTTCTTGGCCCAAAGAAGTTGATGATCAAGAAATATTGAGAGGAAAATGCAAAATTTACCTAGACAAGGAATTTTGTACATGTAGAAGAAGAAGGGGTGAATACTAAGCCAAAGAAGAAACAAGCACCACGGGCCCAATTAGCCATACCAATGAAGAAACAGGCAAAGAGGAATCCTCCAATCATTGATGTGGCCTCCAACACTTAAGAGGAAGAAGAAGAAGAAGAAGAAGGGTCCTTCACTCTATAGTATGAGGAGGAGGACTACAAGAAGAAAACCAATTCAAGGATACTCAATTTTCCTCCAAACTCCCCAATACCAACAGAGCATGAAGAAGCTTAAGATGATGGTGATAAGGAAGATGAAGCTCAAGAGGAGGTGATAGGACTAGAGACTAAATACACAAGCCCCACACCTCCATCCCCATCTTTGTAGAAGAACAAACACTCAAAGGAAGGAGAGCAACTTTGGTCCAAAGTTCAAAATATCACTCGGCAAAAAGGTAAAGATGCAATCAAACAGAAGGAAGAAGTAGATCTCAAGACAAAGGAGACTTCAATACATATTGCAAAGAAAGAAAAAGTCTTGATCTTGCAAGAGAAAGAGGAAGATCAAGCTAAACCACTACTAGTCAAGTTTTGGAGAGGGCTCACTTTGCCATTCACTTGGTGGAGCAGTTTTACACTTTGATGGAACACTTGCTACCATAGTACCAACATAAGTGTCAAAGGATCATGGATTATACCACCTTGATGCAAAGGATCCACAAGGATTTATACAAGGAAGGTCTAAGAGAGTAAGCTCTAGGAGGAAGTGACATAGAGCTGAGATTGTTACAAGGAGGAAGAAAAGAAGGTGAACTCCTTGGTGGAGGATGTGTTTGAGGCAAAGTAGAGGAATGCCTCTCTTGCTTTCACAAACCAAAACCAAGAGAAGGAATTGGGCTGAGTATAATTGGAGGTAAGAAAGTTGAGGATGGAGAAGAAGGAGAAGGGACTCAACTATGTGGATCAACTCCAAGCTCACGACAAGGAGGTGTTAAGCGTACGCCAAGAGTGGAATGATACCAAGATAAGCAATGCAATTTTGGATCTCTAGATGCTAGAGTATAGAAGGAGATAGCAATGCAATTGGAGAACCAAGCTAAGGAGATGGGTTTTGCCTTGGAGAAGGAGGCTGAACAAGAGCACCAACACAAGAAATTGGATGAAGATTTTCAAGCAAAGTGCCTACAACTTGAGACAAAGAAGAAGGAGTACACTCTAATAGGTGGAAGCATTGCATATGTAGTTTGTAGAAATGCTCCAAGAAGAAGGCAAAGGAAAAGTAAAACCTTTGAAAACCGCATTGACATTCAAGACTAATGACACATAGAATCAACACAATCTTGAAATCTTGTACAACAAAATGGAACTATCTTTATTATGATTACATAGTTTACATTTTGAAACCATCACTATGTACAAACTGAATCTCATAAAGTGCATTGATATAACTCTTGGTCTCTTGTGTGCTCTTTCTTGCCCTCAACAATTCTAAAAAGATATCATGAAAGCGTGTAAATTTTTTCTTTTCTTTGAATTTAAGCATTTCAACTTTGTATCTTTTTTCTGCCAATTAACATCTTCTTTGATTCTTCCTTTGCTTGGATCGTCTCAAATTTGGACTTTACTTTTACATGTAGTAATATTTACTTTTATTTCTAACTTTGCCAATTTTTGAGCTTCAATTTCTTCCATCTTGATTATCCTCATGGCTTCAATCAAGGCTAGTTTGACCCTTGTTGTGGTACCCATATGGATAAAGAGTAAGGGTCAAAGAGACTTGGAATTTGAACTTGAGTGTGCAATCTATGAGAGTGATGTAATATGTTGTGAGATGATTGTTTAACAAGTAGTAATGCTAATGGACAAAAGTGCTGAAGGAGAATTGGAAGAGAAATACTATTTGAGAGAGGTTTACCATTGTTGAAATAGTAGAGAGTAAGGTCTCCATGTGTGCGGTTAATTGCCAAGTAGAAATGCCACTAGAAGAAAGTTGGGAAGGAAGTGGAGGGAGAAATAGAAGAGAAATAACTATTTGAGAGAGGTTTTCCATAGTTGAAATAGTAGAGAGCAAGGTCTCAATGTGTGCAGTTAATTGCTCCAAAATCTGGTTTCTTAAAGTTGGTGCATAAATTCTCGAAGTCTGCAATAACAAGAACTTTAACTCTGGAATTGGTGCCCAGTAAACTATGTCTTTCGAGTAATCCCGGACCGTTACTATAAATAATTGGTTTTGAGAATATCTTTAGTTTAATCATAAAAATCAATATTTTGAGTGAAATAAATATCAGATAGAACCACTATCTTTATTGTTAGACAGTAGATGGTATCTAAGTATCATACTTATAACATTATATATGGAAGGACCAAAGGATATATTAGGAGAGACGGTACAATATCGAAGTAAGAAAATAAATAGTAAGAAAAGAAAGAATGCTCCTTAAATCTGAAACACGTCACTACAATGAATACCGAAAAGAATTCAAACATGCAGCATGGCAGATGCCAAATCTCTTGTTTGAACTGCGTCAGATGTTCTAACCACGTTGAGTTGTCTGTACTGTAGTCAGAGAACTTGCCCTAAAACCCCAGACAATGAGCTGCTGGTACCGGTGGGTCATAAACCCTCGAATCGCACAGAATAGGAGGTTCAAATTCAGACACCAGCGATTTCTTGTGCTTTCTTCGTAGTGTATTTGGAAATCTGCAGACTTCCTACCCTAGTCCCGTAGTGCGTGGAGATTGCCACGGATTAGCCTCGTAGGAAGCAATGGAAGAAAATGGGGCGAATATGGAAGCAGAGTCGCAGGATATGCAGGTGCAAGTCCGGTTCTCTACGAAACTGAAGGAATCACTGCGGGTTGCAAATACGCCATTTGCGGTGCCTGCTACCTTGGCTCGATATGGACTCTCTGAAGTAATTAATGCGCTCTTGGGTCTTGGTACGTATTGACAAGGTAGGAAGTTTGTAGGAATCCGGGAACTCCCAAGTTTATGAGCAGTGCAGGATCGTGTAGAGGCGTTGCTGAATGCACGACGTTCGAATTTGCTAGTAGCGTTCTATTTAGCTCCTACCTTGAACGTGGGAAACGTGGAGTACTAAAATGGCTAGTCTTGCATTCCAGAAGCCACGTGAATCTTGCCACTTTCCAGCAGCTTATAATTTTTCCTCTGTCGACCATGATTAGTAGCAGGTCGTCATCTTAATCGGTGTGCTTAGGTCCTGCATCCTTGATTTTACATGATTGTTCAAGATTTGATTGTGGTACCTACCGCTGTCGGATGTCAGCAGTAATAGTATTGATTCTTTATCCTGCAGAGAAACCCATTCCTTTCGACTTTCTATTAGACGGCGAGCTTATACGAACATCGTTGGAGAAGCTGCTACTGTCAAAGAACCTTTCTGTGGTAAGAAGCCGTAGGCTTTGATTTAGGCGGATGTCTTTATCCTGGTAGATTATCTACATTAGTTTAAATCTTTTAGCGAGTTGTCGGTCCATATTATTTTCCACGCAATGTCTTCGAACCTGCATTACTTCGTCAGGTTCATTTTCTGTAGAAACCATGCAAGTTTAAAGAGGCTCTCGTGCAAAATTGCAGGAAACAACTCTGAACATTGAATATATACCAGCTGTTATTCCTCCCACTCCTAAAGAGACTCAAGTGCATGACGACTGGGTCAGCGCTGTGAATGGCTCCTTGGACAGGTCAGTTCAAATTTGGGCTTAGTTTTCCAATTCTGTCTACCAGTTTTTCTCTCAGCTTCTCACCTAAGAAGATTTTCACTTACCGGGAACTTCTATATTGCGCTTTCGTCTTTGATTGATGCTGTACAGGATTGAGGTAGGACAGCTGTCTACTTTTTCAGTCTATCTGGTGCCAGTTTCTTTTGCTGCTAAGGATCTTAAATTATAAGTTGAAGGGGCAAAATTCATCTCTTGTCTTTCCTTGGAGAATTGCGTGTAAGCCTTTCTTGCTTCGTGCCCGTACTAACGCACTGGGATGTTGCCCTTCTTCAGATATATTTTCACAGGTTCTTATGATAGTTATGCCAGGTATGTGGGCATGTTAAATCAACTTGAGATCAGTCAGTCTTTTGAATCTATTGTAATCATACATCGCTGGAAGCTGATTGAGAGATAGAATTATCACTGTGCTCCATCTTTGTCGCGTCGACCAACTTAAATCACTATAGCTAGTGAGGAAGAATGTTATTCAACGAGTGGAGTCCACCTGGTTGCCCACAAGCATCACCTCAATCTGTAGCAGGTTTTAATTTCTCAAGATATGTTAAACTTGCAGGGTTTGGAATGGCGAAGGAGTATGCATTAGAGTTTTGCAAGGTCACACTGATGTGCTTACATCCCTCACTGTGATCCCCCCATCAGGTCTGTAACGATCACAGACACTCCTCGTATGTAGAATCCACTCCAGCTTAAGGAGTGGATCTGCATCACACGAGGTAGGCATGGTGTGCTAGATTGTGAAAAATGCTTCGGTCGCTAAAGTCAGCAGTGCAGATGATGATGACGAATGTAAATTCCTAATCCAAGTTGAGGATTCAATTCGAGCTTTTTAAATCTGATGCGCTGCTGCGAGGTTTTAACTCGATCAAAAACCCTGTTATAGTCGCTGGTGATGAATAATATCTGTGGAACTGTTCATAGGTAGTTCCCACAAATATCATTCGCCTGAGCCGAAATACTGATATACCAACGTGACGTGGTGTTGTTCAACCTCTTAAGGCAGTATCCAATGGGGAGAGCTTGTCAGTTGTTACTGGTTCCAAGGATCGCACATTGCGAATGTGGCAGGTAGCAACCTCATTCTCTACTGACCCTGTTCCATGATGAGAGGATGCTTCCAGTTGGTAATTTTGTATTTTTGTTTCAGTTATCAATGTGGTTTTGGGTTCTTCATTTAGATAGGCCTGTGACTGTTTTAGGCTTCTGATCCTCTCATGCCAGGAGGATCTCTACTGGTTTTTGTGCTAATCAAAAGTTGTACCAGCCACTTGTTTACATCTTAAAATGCATTTCGTCGTATTGGCATCTAAATTCAGTTCATGTCGTTCGAGGATCTGCTCTTTAGCTAGTCTACCCATCGCATTCTAGTTGTGGGCGCTCGCGTATGCCCTGTCAAGTTTCGCCAAGGTGCATCTTACACCTGACTGGATTCTGTTTGCTGACATTCTTTTGTTTACATGCTCAGCTACCAAATGAGAAAGCTTCGTCTGCGACGACCGTGAAACCCACCAAGTGCTTCAGAAGTCACACTTCCTCAGTCCAATGTGTTGCAGCAAGTCCTTCTGGAAATCAGGTGCGTTGACAGCCACAGTACTCAAGACGTCTAAAGTGTGCTACTCAAGGATAAAATATAAATAGTAGTCCCGCAAATTACTTGAGCATAATTTCGAGTAATTTGCCTGACTCACAGCTAAACCTCTAAAGCAGATGAGTTTGGTGTAATTTACATGACTTTAAGCCTCACCACTAAACCTCTCAAGCAGATGAATTTCGTGGTAAATGTTTTAGTTGTCTTTTATTCCAGATTTCTTCAGGATCATGGGACTCTTCCATCAAGCTTTGGAGCACAGTCGAAGATCCTCAAGGACCTGAGGAGGAGGAGATTGCAAAAAAGAGAAAGCTCGCAGGGTCCGGAGTTGATGTCCAACACGCGGAGTCCGAGGTAAAATTCCGGAAAAGAATCAAAATGGAATCTAAAGAGAGTCCTGGTTGTGCATCCTCTCAAATTCTGCGTAATATTCTAAGGGACAAATGTTCATGTCACTAGATCTCTCACATCTTAAGCCGTCAATCCTACTAAAGATTGAAAACTGTTCTTAGCAGAATCAAGTATGTGATGAATTTTGGTAGCAATCTCAGCTGGGACTAGTTTTTCAGGTTAGTCCGAAATCCTCATTGGAAGGACATACTCAGTGCGTGTCGGGAGTCGCATGGGCTGCTGAGGACTACCTTTTCTCTGTTTCTTGGGATCATTCAGTACGAAGTTGGAGTGTAGAAGCCGGCGTCAACACCGCGACGATGGTAAGAACTCCCAAATGTTCTAGATTCACTCAGCAGACTACCTGTACAGACGAGTATTTCTACAGAAGACGTGGATATAGAACCGGGTTGTTTACGACGCGTTCTGTTATCCATTACACAATCTGACTCACCCTTTGAGCGGCTTCTGCTCCCATTTCTCAAATATGACTCACCCTTTGCTCCAGTTCACCATTTTCCCTACTTTTTTGTTGGGTTCCCATTGTCTTCCTCTTTCGTCGTGGTTATTTGCTCGATAGGGCTCGCGTGCTTAGGCTCAAATGAATGTGGTTGTTGTACACTAGGTATGCTGTGCAGGAAGCCATCAATTTTTTGCTTCTGTTTTCTAACGATTCCGTTGTTGCATAATTATCATAGAAGCATCTATTTTCGCTTCTGTTTTCTAACGATTCAGATCAGGTTCCACTCACCTTTCTTGCATTCCGCATCCCTTGCTTGGTTGCACATGCATGTGTCAAGTCCGTTCCTAAGTGGGTTCTGGAGCACCCGTTCCATGAACGGCTTCTGCTCCCATTACTCAAATTTGACTGTAAAGCTCCAACCTAGCCAAGATGCCATCCACGCCTTTCCCACTTTGCTCCACCCCACCCATCCTCCACTAAAGCTAAATTTTCCTACTCGCTCTATGCTTTCCCCTTCGCTTCTGAAGGGATCTTCCTGCTCGCTCGATGATTCTCCTCTGCTTTTATTTTCAGATGCTTCCTCTGTTGCTGTTCAAAAAAGTTTGTGTTTTCTTTTCCTTACATGATGTGCACTAGTTCACTGCCGGTGCCACTTATGAAATGCATCAATTTCCGTTGCTGCTGTCTATCACTTCCGCTTGTCATTCGTCATTTATTTCCTTGCTTAGATTAACTTCATTCAATTTGCATACGTTCATACTTGCGTTACATATGCACGTTCTCCTTTCCCTACTAAATGGGTTCTGGATCCTCGTTCTTCGAATGACTTCTGCTCCATTGCTCAAATGCGATTGGAAAGACATAAAACTTGATGGTATATTCTGAATGGAGGTCATCCAATGTAGATATTGTATTGCATTTTAGAATCATCAAACTAATCAACTTCTTGTTCACTTCTTCGTCATTTGTCTTTGCTGTCAGAGTTGTAGCAAGGCGTTGCACTGCCTGAGCATAGGCGGTGAAGGTTCTGCTCTACTTGCCACCGGTGGTGCCGATAATGTGCTGAGGGTTTGGGATCCCCGAATAGTTGGTAGGCCTCACAACATTGTAAACACTGTCTACCATGGTTCTGTGGATTGGATCTTGATGCTGTGTTTCCTACATAGTTTCTTAGTTTACACCGAAAAGTGTATGTTTGTGCAAGCACGATATGTAAAACATGGTGTGTGCTTGACTATACTGTTTCAGGGGTAGTCGCTCCGGTGTTGCAGCTTGCGTCTCACAAGGGCTGGATCACTTCATGTAAATGGTATGTCAGTTCGTGATCACTCTGAACCGGTTTCATAAGCTCTGACTCAAAGCTTCAACGTTGTATATTATGGTAGTAGCGCAAATGTATAGATGCGTATTTGCGTTCACTCAATATTCTCCTGTTCCACAATGATCAGGGTTCTTGCCAGCATGCGTTAACTCACAGGAGGGCTGACGTCGAGCCCTGCTAATTATATTATGTCAGTCCTGCCATACGACGGACCTAAAGCAAGCAAACGTGCTTCGCATCTAGCTGAGTGTATCTTTGATGTCAATTTTGGTCACCCGATGCACACAGTTTTTGAATCGTGCTCACTGTAGACTCTCTAGCTTCCTTTGCTCTTTTTTAATACTTCGTCTGCGTGGGTTCATTTACGATGGGATTGATGGCCAGCTCTTCTAGTCATCATGTCAATCTTGACGTAATACGTACCTATATTAAGCGAATGTGCTTCGCAGATACCTCAGTGTTTCTACGGTGTCATTGTTGGTCACCCGATGCACACAATTTAATGAAGAAATGCGCTTACTGTGGAGTCTGTAGCTTCCTGTTGCGATTACTTTTGGCCTTTGCCTGCATGGGTTCATTTATATTACGTCTGATGACTAGCTATGCTAGTTATTTTGTCAGTCCTAATATAAGAGGGACCTATATCAAGCAAATGTGCTTCGCAGATACCTCAGTGTCTCTTTGATGGTACTGTTGGTCACCCGATGCGCACACCTTGAAGAGTATAATCTGTAACTTCAATTTGAGAATAGTCATACTTTGTAACCGATAGGTACTACCTTCAAGGGAGATATTCTCGGAAGAGGAAGGTGTTGTCAGTTACACAGTTTCAGGAGCACATATACAGCACATATCCTGATACCGACTTGTACTCAGGGTCCAAGAGCTTCCAGATTTGTAGAGACAATATCTGCAGTTAGCACGTTTTCATTAAATTCTTGTTTCACTGCTTTGTAATTGTCAGGCATCCTCGATCAACTTATCACCTCCTATCATCTTCTCATGATGGTACCATAAAATTCTGGGATGTGCGAGCTAAGGTATAGTTATCTACCAGTGTCCTCTTGAGATAATGTGGAGGCGTATAGGTATACTAGTTGACTCTTGGAGTCGACATTATTTGAATGTATCCCTCTGCTTGAGCAGTGGACAAGTCACTGCGAAAATTGAATCGTAATTAAGTTCTTTCAACTGTTGAATTGCAGGTCCCTCTGTATACAGTCGAAGCGCACACGGACAAGGTTAGTATTGTGTCTTGATTTCGTGCGTTATGGTCCAGTGGGGACGTTTCATTTGGGGCCTATTCTTTAAATCTTGCGTCTCATGCATATCGATTTCTGGACGTAACTGACCATGAAATTTTGGTAGCGTGGCATTTGTGTATGAGTTCAGAACTTCCAGCGTTTGTCGAAAACTTTTCCAACATATCTTTGGATTCTTCCTTTTGCAATAGGTTTTGTGTGCGGACTGGTGGAAAGACGATTGCATTGTGAGTGGAGGCGCAGACTCCAAACTCAACATCATGCAACATGTCAAGCTGAACCTATGAGCCGGCCACATTCGTGCCAGCTAGTTTTGACACAGCAGATCTCATTTGTTAATCCCGCATCAGGAAATAGAAGTAGATAGATTGAGTCTAGACAACCAGATACCGAATGCGAGAACGCATAGGCTTACGCAGACGTACACCGCATCCTTTGTTCTTCAAATATGTGAATACATCTCTTCAAAGTACTTTATTTGACAAAGCGAAAGTCCTTGTCTCCTGAATTGTGCATCTCTTCTTCACACACCAATTCCACTCTTGTAAGCTGTATCAGGTATTAATTTAAAAGCACTTAGGTGCCTTGGAGTGTCTTTCTGTCAAATAGAGGGGCCTTTACAGCAGGACATGAGGTCACCAAATCCCATATCTAATCCTTGTAGCCGTAACAAACTTGGCACTCCCATCGTGCGCGGTTTGAGCGTCAACGATACAATCTTAAAGCCTCGCCACAATTCCTAAGTTGCTGTCCGTAACCCCAAAACTTCTAAACAGGACCTCACATACAGTTCGATTCCCGAGGAGTTCAATTCACCTCATTCGTGACCATCCGTGATTGCCTCGCATCCATCTTCTTCACACGTTTGCGAGTAAGTTTGTGGGCTGCGCCCACGTTGGACTCGCGGTAAAATTGAAACGTGCTAGCCTACCGACGTCAGCAGAAGAATTCCACTTGCGTCACTCCGTAGGGTATTGTACTCGTTCAAAGGTGGTCAACTCGTTACTCGAGTTGTTTACGTCAAAGCAGCTTTTTCCTGGTGCCATGCTCAAGCAGGAGTCTACCCCTTCCATCGCTTTCGGTTTACGAAGTACACTAATTTCTGCTCTTCTGGTTTCGGAAGTACCTCAAATTATTCCTGAATTCTCGAAATCCCATTAGTTTTTGCAGCATCTTATGGGGCTGGACCTAGTGTCTTCGAAGCTCACTCAACGGAGAATAATCACTGCAGAAGCTTGAAGCTTGAACCTCACTCACGACATAGAATTTGAGGCGTCTCCATCCACCTTTTCTCTTGAGAAACAGTCAAGAAGCAACTGTTCATTCACATTCTGCTCCACAATCTTTTGTGGTTCTAACTTTGCAAGTACCTGACTTTATTCCTGATTTCTCGAACTTCCCGTAAATTTCTGCAAGGCATTATTGTAGCGAAATGCTGAACCTCACTGAATCAATCACTCACTCTCACTGTTTGAACGTTGAAACGACGAATCCATGCATTTCCTTCTCCCTCGCTATATATATGTCACGTCATCTATTTCTTCACCTTCTACTTCGCCCAAGTTCACTCACGACGAACATGATGGACAATCCTATTATTGGGTGTCGACGACATGGAGATGAAGGTCTAGCTCGTTTTAATCCGTGAAAATAGAGCACTCCATGGTGTGAAAATACACTTCCTGGTCCATCCTGGAGAGAGTCTGTCTGTCTGAGGAAGTAGCCGATTCGTCATTAGCTTCGTCTCTTCTCTTGCACTTGGAGCTATAATAGTTGTAGTTTCCATCGATGAGCAGGAGGAGCTTGATGCACACCACCAAAAGTCAACTTGCAAATGGACTGTTCACAGATAAGTCAGCTTGTGAATCTATTCATATACTGTCTGCTACAGCGCAATGCAGCTTCACTTAGATAGGAAGAAGAAAAGAAGTGGCCTCGACAGTATTTTTGCAATTGGACATGTTGTGATGACATGAGGTGGGATCATTCGTACCCTATTTCACCACCAAAACTGAGCAGTGTCAGCGATTCATGATTCCAATCTTCTTTCTTGCAACACTCCGGTTAGAGTGTTGCAAGCTGTTCGTTAAGGTTTTCATTTGTTCCCATCAAACCGATAATGGGAACAACAGTGCAACTATGAGATGATGACTCCTTTGAAGCCCGCACTCTACCAATGGTTGCTAGCTATCGTGGTAATCAAACTGGGTAATCCATCCATATCAATATTCATCGACAATTGCTTCTTCATGTCCCGTCTATTCTAGTCCACCATTTCCATGCTCTGTTAGTATACGTTTATCTTCTATATTGGATCTTGACACCCATTAAGAACTTAAGATTAGTGTTAAACATTCTTACCCTTGACTCTTACAGTGATACTTAAGGAGTTCCTTGGAACCAAAGACCGTACTTTGCTGATGAACTTCACGATTATACACTGATCCAATCCTGGGGATTTCCACACCAGAGCTCCTATCTCTTTAAATTTGGTTAACTCTTTTTTGATCAACTTCAAACTTTGGTTGTGCTATTCTCGGGACATTATACTCACATATCATCTTAATTTTCCAAGATAGTTTTTCCAGCTACTTTTTGTTAATGGAGAGATAGTTAGTTGAGTGTTAGTTGAGACCAACCCTCGAATCGTATACGTCTATATCACTATAGACATGCGGAATTTTCCACATATGAGTAGTAGTACATAATAGGGAAAAGAAATACACCCCAGGACCTACTTATATATAATACATATTAGTTTAGAGTTTAGAGTTTAGAACGTGTCTAGATTGAAAGAAGTACTCAAGCTACACAAAAGTCCATGGCATCTAAATAAAGAGCTACACGAGTACAAGATTAAGAACACCCTTTGAGATTTTGCAATCGAGTTTCATAGAGAGTTATATACCAAACCAAAATTCACCCACAAATTGACTTACAGTATTAGGATGTAAGGATTTGTCATCTGTCCCTGGGTATTATCCAGTTGTACAGAATTCTACCTGATTTGGCTTCATTTCTTTCGTATTTTGGTAGTGTTTTTTGAACCCAGATTCTTTGTGTCTTTGCTTCAACATTCTTGCCAATTTAAACATCGTACTTACTAAACTGAAAATTCTTCCTTTTTTAATCTTGGTAGCAAAAAGTAGATGTCAACTCACGTTACAGTCCGGTGCATACAACACATAATTTCTTATTTGATTAAACGAAAGGGGAAGTTAACCTGTTGTGTCCATGGTGTGTTGGAACTTCGCTGGTGATATTGACGAACCAAATTAAATTGAAGATTGCATAATAGCAACGAGATATTCAATTTTCACATAAGTGTAGAGGAGACAAGTCTAGCATAATAGAACTGCAGGACTGCATAATATGGTGATCTTTCATGTTCTCCGTCCTGCCAAATTTGGCCGAATCTAGCCAACTTGTGTCGATTTCAACCCAACCCGGGTTGAAATCGGATGTAACCACCGGGAGCTGGAACCACTGTTGAACTCAAGAACAGTTGACATTCAAACCAGTGCAGCAACTAAGTTTACGGGCACCTTCTCAGGTGGCGGAGGAGCATACTCTCGTCCCCATTCGCATTCCCCGGAAATGACGGGCTGAGTTCGATACATGCGCATGCATCAACCAAACATGTACCGGATATAGGAATCCTGAACCCTCGTATCCGGATGCTGATGCTGCACATGCCACAAACATCGCGTTCGCTCCATGTTATCCGCCATCCTTCCATGCTGACTGGATCCCCCCCCCCCCCCCGGGTTACCGGCTCTCCCTCTGTTGGTTCTTTTGACGCTTGGTCGGGTTCATGTTTCTTATGGAACTCGCGTTTTAGGCTTACAGGACCAATTCTCAGGATATATTTTCCTACTGCGAATCTGCGAATGGCTACGTTCGAGGAATGTAAGCACGTGGTGAGGTTCATATAGAGATTAAATATAATTTCTTGTGAATCTCTTATACGAAACTCGTGATTGAGAAAGCGACTACTGCCCTTTCTAATCTTATTTTTCACCGAAAGAGTGGGATTAACAATCTTATTTGAATCAAGCAAGCCTAAGTTCTCATTTTAAAAGGAAATGGGATGCATGTGGTGCAACATTCTCTCTTGAACTCTACAGCGTATTTTACAAAATTTGTAACCTGAATTCGTATCTATGTGAATAGGACTATCTTTAGGACGAGGGCAGGAGTAAGAATTCACAAAGGTGTTTATTCTTTATGGATGTTTTGTAAATTCCTTTAGCTCAGGAATAGTTTTTCCTATCACCAATGTAATCCTTCAGAAATCTACAGTAGAACATAGCACACAAAGGCATTTCTGAAATGAGGATGGGATAAAAAGGAATACTGTCTATCTCCACATTTATTCCAACTCAAAAATTTCAATTTTCTTGCTCGTGGGTAATTCTGATGAAGCAATTCTTCGTAGAAACAACACGACGATAATCCGCATCTACTAGATTTGATTCTTTGCTTTCTTCTCCTCAAGAGTTAGAGCACCACAATAAATGAATGTCGTTTAAAATAGGTCCCAAATACGCGTAAAGTTTACTCTAGGAATGTAACCTAGACGTAGAAAAAGAATACTAAATCCAAGAATCTTACCTATAGTCATTGTTGTTCGTTTATCTTCAAGGAGTAGAGGTAGGCAGGCCCGTCATGAAGAGCTGTGAAATGATTGCTCTCGTACTTTATATTGACGAGAGAACACGTTTTTCGATTGCGATAAATGTAGATATGAAGTGAACAAACTCGAAACTATTTTAAAGATGAAACTAATTTTGAACTTCTGCTACTCTGTATCTTATCGATCACATGTGATCTTATTTACTTATTTAATTCATCCATTTTATATAAACTATGTTGATATCTGGGACAAATTCTTAAGTCCAACTTTACATTAAAACTATATGTTGCTATGACGTTTCAAAGTGGAAAGTCATTCTCCATTTCTCCTAAATGGAGAGTTGGACGCTTTGGGATTTAGGGGGTTTTGTAGACCTACAAAGAAAACAGGGCAAGTTGCATTTTCAGAGGATTTAATTTATAGAAATATTATTTGGAGGAACAAAAAGCATGGCCATGATGGTCCTTGATCCAAAGAGGAATATATATATATATATATATCCACTCTACGTCCACGGTATTAATCAAGGCGCGCGAGGGGGCGGGTGGGTGTGGGGATGTGTGTTCAGCCAGAACCCGTGATTTCAGAGGGGACGGAAATCTAGGGTACCACTCTGATCCGGCCTGAGTTAGACGAAGACGTGGCACGTGTCGCGGAGCACGGAAGAATATTCCTGAGCACCCCTCCTTTCGAATGACAAACCTTTTCTCATGCCCTTACTATTGGGGCTTAGCCTAATTTTACCTTTTATGTTTTATGCTTATGCGCGCTTGATGGAGTCTTCCCATCCTGTGCGGTCATCCTGCGCAGTCAGGTTTTTTTTCCCCCCTTCTCATAGCCCATTCCTTTCTTACTTAACCATTGCATAATCGTTCTCAAGGCTCCATCTCCAGCAGCACAACGATTAAATTTTGACATATTTATGCGCGTTACTTACGTGAGAACGTCTAATAGTCTAATAGTCTAACGTTGTATTTTCTCTTGGTTGGAAGGATAACAATCTCAAAGCCGTTTAGCCTTCCTTCTTCTCTCTTACCAATTCGAATAACTTCTTTATCACCTAATCGAACAAGAAACATCCCTTGCATATTGTGCGAAGAAAAGGAAAGAAATAAAAGAAAAAAAGAGCATGAGCAGTTAGCTAGTTTGGATTGTAGAAGATCTTGCTTTCTAAGGTCCAAAAATGCAAAGCTCGAGAAACTCACATTGAAACGTCCATTATCATTTACATGAAGTCTTCTAGATGATAACACGAAATATGTCGATTTGGAAACATCTAGCAAGAAATTTGTTGTTTTTTGAACTCGTTCCTTGCTTTCTATTAGTCCTACATGGGCCCGCTTTGAACATTCACTGAACGGTCTATGTTTCCATTATTATTCTATCTTATTTTATTTTAGCTTAGCTTAGCAGTCATAGTACCTTTTATTTTACCGATTGGACTGGACTGGGCCCTCTTTGACTCGCAAATGAATAATATTGACTGAAACATAACAATATGATGAACCTCTCCCGAAACGGTGGACTTAGATCAAGAATTAGTCCTCTCCACCTAGTTTCTGTTGCTGATTGCTATATTATTATAATATACATAACGTCAGTGTATGTGGATATGAAAGTTCTCTACACGGTGGAGGGCTTCGGACGGTTCTACCTCGCCGGTTTTCTTCACCGGGATTTCCACGTCATTCTATCTTGGGTACCAAACCGAACTGTAGATTGTACCTCTCGAGAGGAAATAGATAACAGCGTATGTCTAGCTAGCATGAGTAGAAGGAAGGGGATAACTGGCCCCAACAATTGCACGAGGGAGGGTGGGCGGGCGGAGCACTCAGACCGTCAATGTGACGCACCGGCGGAATATCGACGATAGCTCCACAGCCGACGCATGGCGTTTTGACGGTCCGTCTATCAGTTCGTCAACGAAGGGAAAGTTTGGTGCTACGACCGGGCTAAAGGTAGGACCAATGCTTGCAGACGGCGGAGGTTCCTAGTAGTAGTGGACAGAGTGAGAGTTTGGTGGGCACGCGAGGCAACCGACACGTCAAGAAACAAGCGTTGTATATTGACATCTTGTCCGCGGTGTCCTGTTCAGGTCATGGGCCGTACAAACGATTATCTGCTGCGGTTGCCATCAGAATCGTTACGTGGAAGCCATCATCCTCGGCCGGCCCCAGCTGCTTTTAATCTAGCCCCACCATGGTTGGTACGCTCGTCCTGACTCTCCTTCTCTCCTCCTCTCAGTGCCATGTTCCGTCGGTCTAGGAGGGGTCAATGCAGGCCATTGACCCAACCGTACCTTTGCTTCCAGTTTGTGTTACTGTAACTTCCTGCGAGTTCGAACTAATCACTTCCTTCGGTTCTTAACGGAGGAGACTCCTTACATGTTGGAGGTACATTTACTTGCTAGTCACACTGCATGGAGCCAGGATACGTCTCGGATTTTCTACACTAGATCGACGAGGGCACGCGGCAGATAACAACTTACTTCACAGGCTGAGTTTGACAACTAGGTCACCGGTGACACGTAAGCCCCGAATCTCGTCATTTAAGATTTACGCTGCATTCCTGTTGTGTCATTCTACCGCGAGGCTGTAGGCTGAAATCCTGCCGGGAGGCGCTCGGATTAAAAGTTTTAATTGCCTGTAAATGTCCTGAAATCATCTGTGTTATTAAGCGGAGATATATTCCTTCAAAAACTAGAGAATTTACTAGTGTCACGATAAATGAGATATGTCTAAAGGCCGAGATTTTAGTGAAATACATACGACACCAAACTTTGCTTACTTAAGTTCACGACTCTTTTCTTCCTTAATTTTGAAATTAATTTACTAAATTTATCTGAATCGAGATAATGCATTGCCCGGGCGGTTCAGTAATAAATGCTTTATTCAGTAACTCCAAGAAGGGACAGGCTGACTGAGTATTGATTCCAAAAATCTTCCACAATATCTTGCCTCAGGATTCGTCTCGTGCAAATCTTTGACCACCAGAATTCGTGTATTCAACGGACGTACTCAAAATATGGAGGGTCATCGCTGTTGAAATGTGTGAACATGTCGACTTTTGGCACTAGTTTAGTACTCTATCAAAGTAAAAAGGAAACAAGTAGAACTGCAGATCTTGGTATAGAATTAAACAGAATAGAACTAAATTGTAACACAAAAGAAGTTTTGCTTCTTAAGCCATATATTTCGGTCTTGTGAACTCAGACAGATGGAAATGTGCGCCACGTAAGCATCACCAAATTATAATCTTCCTTCAGGGGCCACGTGGGGAAAAATGTATATGCTGACGGAAATCTCTGGACACATATGTGAAGCCATCACCTCGTCAACTTTTGAAAAAGCGTGACTTCGGCTCCTGCTTTGACTGGTCTTCGTGCGCTTCCCGTTCTTCAAAGATTGCGGCCGAATCCAGTTGCCACAGATCTAGTGCGCCACGTGGATAAGTGATAATGGCTAAGCGAGAGTTGAAAAGACAGTTACTTTCTCTATTTGTCGTGTTCATCTGCGTCCACAATATCTCATCTTAGAGAGGATGTATTCTACAAAGGACATTTTCCAGGACATTCTAGAAATAGATAAAGTCAGTGTTTACAAACTTTGGCGTGTTTAATTTATCGACAATATTGTGGTACTTCTTAGGAATAGATAAGTCAGTGTTCCTATGTTTGTATATAGGTTCGTTTGGCTGGGAAACAAGGGGAGTTTTAATTAGTCTTCTGCTAATAGGGTACAAATATGCCAAAAACGAAAGTTAAATTTATCTAGATTTGTAAAATACAGCAACTTCTTTGCAGAATGTCAATGGTTCTAGTGGCTAAGCTTAGCTATAAGATCATCCTATGTATCGGACTATCTTGATTTCTTCTTGACATTTAATTATAGTTGATGTCCAATATTGACCCAAATCTATTTTGACACTATCTTCAAGCACCATGGGATGCCAAGGGATCTCATCTCTGATTGAGATCCTTACTTTATTGATAAATTTTGGCAATCATTTTTTTAACTCCTTGGTACCAAGCTTGTATTTTCTATAGCTTATCATCCTCCAATTGATAGGCAAATAAAACAAGTAAATTGCACTTTAGAAGACATACTACATGCCTTTGTCAATGTTCACCATACTGACTAGGATTCATAGTTGTTGAGTTTGCCTAGAATAATTCCAAGCATGCAAGTATTGGCTTTTCTCCCTTCTTCCTTAATTATGGGAAGATACACTTGTTCCAAATTCTCTTCTTGCTCCACCTCCATCTCAAGTCCCACATATTTCCACCTTCTTGTATATGTTATCTAAATCCCTACACCAAGCCAAGTCTCATCTTCTTGTTGCTCAAAATTGGCAAAAGAAATATAGGGATAAACATCATCATGATTTCACCTTTCAACTAGGTGATAAGGTCATACTTTCTTCTAGCAACCTTCCTCTCCCACTTGATACCCAAGTCCATAATCTTGCTCCCAATTTGATAGGTCCATTTGAGATTACTCATATCATTTCCCCTATTGCCTACCAACTTGTTCTTCCTAGTCATATGCAGATCCATATTATCTCCCATGTTTCAATGCTAAAACCCTTTTTTTCTAACCCATCTTTCTTTCCACTCATATCCAACCCCTCTTCCTCCCATCCATATCAACAATCATGAGGAGTATGAGTTGATTGTACCCTTGCACGTCGTACCATCCAACTTGGCTACTAATAACACACTAAGTACAAAGTCCTTTTGGAAATGGTATCCCCTTGATAATGGTACATGGGTGCCTCTTTCTCATCTCCACAATGCACAAACAACACTATAGGAGTTCAATGATTCCATGGCAATGAGGATGTCACAAACTAGTGGTGGGGGAGTATGTAATAACATGGAGTTAGTAGACAAGTTAATAGAAGCTAATGAGTTAGTAGGCTAAGTTAAATCTAGTAAAAGTAAGTAGAATTAGCCTAACAATTTGCTAGAAGCATTTAGGAAGCTTATGGGTAGAATATTCTAGAAGCACCTAGAAGCTTCTAGGAACTTTCCAAGGGTAGAGTAACTTGTATGCCAAATAAACAACTAGCTTAGTTTGCACTTCAAGTAAGGCGACTCCTAAAAGGAACCTTCCTTTGAAGCTCCTTGGGAGCCTTGTACCCAAGTAACCTATAAATACCCAAGCCAAGCTCAAGCTAGGCAACGGAGTTCTCCTCACTTGAGAGTCCCAATATGATCTTCAAATTTGGTCTTTTATTCTCCTATTTCTCTCCATGGTCTTTTTCTTGAAAGGCATGAAAAAGCACAAATCATTGTCTAGGCACAACCTCCCTCCCCTCTCTCTCTTCTTAAAGTAGGGAAGGACTCTATCTTCATTGGCCAAAGTTAGTTTTATTTGTGGGAAAAAATAAAATCAAAGCTATATCGATCATAAATGGATTGGGGTTTTTTTGACCAATTGGAAACATATGAGAAAACATAAAAAAATCACTTGCAAGATTTCTCTACAAATATTTCAGGGAAGATAGCCTTGACCTCTAACCTTTGAGGATATTGAAGGTATAGATCTTCCTCTACTTGGCTTACACTAATGATAAACCAATCTTTTTACATCCCTAAAAATATAGTGATATGTAGAGAGCCTTGATTCAGAGCAAGAGTCTAGATCTTTTTGAGGATAGTTTGGTTGAGATCTCACATGGAGAATATGCTTCAACCATAATGATGCCAAACAAGAAGAATACCCATAGCAACTACACAAATAAGTGAATATGGAGAGATTATTGTCATATCAACCGATAGACTAGGTTGATTGGCATATAATGCTTACATAGAGGAGATCTTCGATGCAATTGGGCAAGCAAAGATCTATAGTATATCATCAATTGCCAATCAACAACAAAGACAAGTCCAATATAGCATTTTGGGCTATTTATCCTCATGGTAAGGATATATCGTATCAATGGTGGTTCTTACTAGTTGGATTAAAAATGTTCATATCAAGTTTTAGAGAGTCACATACAAGATCTTATAGGGATTGTATTTTTTAGGGTGTTATATTGATAACACTTTGATTTATAGCACTACCATGGAGGAGCATAAGAGATACTTGTTTGAGATGTTTGAGAGATTGAGAGATTGAGAGATTGAGATCTCATAGATTCAAATTACATCTTAGATAATGAAAATTCTTCCAAGAGCATGTTGAGTAATTGGGTCACACTACCCTAGTAGATTTGGTGTTTAGCATACCAAGGTGCATGTATTACTTGGCCTACATATATGAGTAGACTATTAGCATTCTTTGGGTTAGGAAAGTTTCTATCATTGATATGTTAGAGGATTTAGTGCAATTGCCAAGGTCTTGAAAAAGCTTACCAAGCTTACAAATGAGTGTTGTTGGGAAGATGAGAAGGAGAGAGATTTCATAAAGCTCAAGGAGAGGTTGAAATCTATCCCTATCCTTAGAAGACCAATGAAAGGATATCCATTCTAGGTTCATACTAATTGGAGTACATTGGGGCTTGAGAAATGCTCACCCAAGAAGATGATGAGGAGAAGGAGTTTGTGGTGGGCTAAGCTAGTTGCTCTAATATTTTATTAGAGGCCAAGTAAAATTAGTTCTCTCTCAATATAGATAGGAGAAGTTATTGATGTCTTTGTTTTGGAGAGAGTGGGGATATTTGTATGAGTTAGTGAGATATTCATGATTATGTCTTTTTGATTGATTATCTTTACATTGGTATTGTGGGTGGTATAATTGATACCAAGGAGAGACCATGTCCTTTAGTGAGCCAAGCGGTTAGATTGGAGGGCAGATATCTACTTTGGGTATGGGAGGATGGTATAGTGCAAGTCGTACTCCTTCCATCTCAAATACCATATTTGGTATGGCATGCTCATGAGGAACTAGGACATTTTGAACTAAAGTAGACATGTAGTTTAATTTAGAGTCATTATTGGTTGCACAACATGGAGTTTGTTGCAAGATGTGTGATTTGTGATTGAGTTTGGGTATCATTTAATGCTCCTATACCACAATTGCACCCACTACCTATCATGGGGTTGGGTTATTATAGAGTTTAGAGTATGCTTAACCTTGTGAGACATCATCTATATGTTTGGTTATGGTGGAGCACTTTGCCAAGTGGATTGAGTTAGTGGTACTTCTTGACAAGTCTAGTGAGAGGACAACTTATTCATTCTTAAATCAAGTTCTTAGGTGTTTTGATGCACCAATTGAGGTCTTGACTAATCAAGGTATAGAGTTTTTGAGAGATTGTCAAGTCTTGTGTGACAAAGCCTTGATTAATCACCATAATACCTTGCAATATCACCCTAAGGAAAATGGTTTTAGTAGAGAGTGTGGTTCAAATGATGAAGAGAAGATTGTGTAAGTATGGTTTGTAGAGAGGCCACTTGGAAGATTGGGATCTCAAATTACCTTGGTTGAATATAGGCTATTGGTTCAGTTTGCAAGCTTCCTTAGCATCTTTCTCTCCCCACTTCTTACTCTATAGTAAGAAGAAGCACATGATTCTTCCAAACAACAACATCACGTGCCTCCAACCAAATGACTACAAAAAGCAAAACCACATGCACTCCCAAAGATAGTGCAGCCTATAGTCACATCAAGAATCATTGGTGTAATCTTTTGTATATACATAATCACCCAAATTAAATTGAACTTCTATAACCTTTCCTTCAAATAGTGGTAATAACATAAGGTATTCCTATAGTCAAGATCTATATTTACATATAACCATTTTTCATGATGTTATTGTAGTTTTTGAATTGGATTATCTAGATGTATGGGTGAGCGCATGTTCTCAACCAGTAGACATCTTTTGGAGACTGATATTGGTGGCCTTTGAGAACTTGAGGATTGCTCAACATAGGGATGGATATCTTATATTATTGCCACTATTTGAAGGAAAGGTTACAAACTTTGATCCATCAATTTCATTTGGATACATCTATGACATACTACACTGATGACTCTTGATGCAATTATAGGTTGCACTATCTTGAGAATGCATGCGGTTTTTCTTTCTAGAGTCCATTTTTTGGAAGGATATGATGGTGTTATTAGAAGAATCAGGTGCACCATGCCAACTACCAAACATGATTGTACAAATAGATCCAAGCTTTGTAGTTGTATATGTAGGCTTGTAGTGTATGTTATATAGCTCTTTAGGTGGAGCTACTATTATGTTGGTGTATGATGGTTGTTTGATAGGATAGAATATGGCATGTTTGACTACTCCTCTCATGGTGGTTTCTCAAGGGCAATGGCTATCTCTTTGACACTACAGCTAGTTCATTCCTCATGTGATATAGGTTGCAAATAGGTGACTAGCAATGGGTCTTAAGCCGATTTGTTAGTCATCTATTTGTAATTTAGGCCCCTGGCCCCTTGATATATTCTTACCATAGGCCATATCACATACTTAGAGTAGATAACTATTTGGAGTTAGATGGACCTAACTGCCTATTAGGAGTTGATTACGAGTCTTTGGAATTTTTGTGTGCTTTTATATGAGTTGTGCTTCTATAGTGTATAATGTTGATAATAATGTATATTGTATCGCAATCATATACATATGATAGTTATCATTAAATTTGCAACATCAATGCTAGGATGCTAGAGTGATAGTTTTGGTGGTCACTATGTTATCAATAATTGTTCATGGATTACTGAATTGCAATTAGATATGGTATTAAGCTGACTAATTACACCATTGAGCTACTACTTGCACACAAAAGTGGGCCATTAAATGTGTTATTAGGGTTGGATTCTTGGCCACTCTAGAGGGAGTATATCTCAAAGTGTAGCTCTAGAGAGCTCACTTCTTATATGTTGGGCCTTCAAGCTCTTGGTATGGTGGATAAAGGCTGGTGAACATCTCTTTGATTCTCTTAGCTAGAGTAGGTGTGGCTCAACAATGTGATCAAGGCTTGTTGGTAGTGTATATTGAGTGTTTAGTTTTGAGATCTAATTTGAGTTGCAATTGACTAATTATTGTGGGTTTTTGGAATGTGTTTGTGACTTTTATATGAGTTGTGCTTCTATAGTGTATGATGTTGACAACAATGTATAGATTCATGACACTACAATACATTGCACCAACAACTCTAATATAGACTGCATTATCTTGAGAGTGCACAAGGTTTTCCTTCAAGAGTCCTCATGTTGGAAGGAAGTATAGTGTTATTTGGAAGGATCATGTGTGCAATTGTATACTATGCCATCTCCCAAACATTGATGGCACAATAGACCCATGCTTGGCAGTCATACATGCAAGTTGGCATTGTATGTTATGTGGTTCTCTTGGTGGAGCTGCTATATGTTGGTGTATGATAACTATTCAAGAGGATGGCACCTCACAATGATTCCTCACTTTGACTCCTCCCTTCACGATGATTTCTCAATCACATTGGCAATATCCTTGATGTACTTGACAGCTTAGCTAGTTCACTCTTATGTAGTATGGATTGCATACAAGCAACTAACAATGGGGCTTGATAGCACCCTATCTGTTGATCTTTGCACAACATAAGGTATATCAAATATTGGGAGTAGATAGCTATCTAGAGTTAGAGTGACCTGACTGCCATCTAGGGATGATTTTAGAACTCGGAGTTTGTGTGTGACTTCTTATATGAGTTGTGCTTTTATAGTATGTGATGTTGATAGCAATGTATGTTGTGTAGTGATATATGCTTCCATGACAACTATCAATGATATTTGCAACACCTAAGCAAGTTTGCTAAGATGTTGGAGTGAGGAACTTGCTAGCCATAGTTTTATCAATAGCTACTCATGGTTAACTTGGTGGTGTCTATCTACTATGTTAGGGTTTTTGATTTGGCCATTAGAATCACCATTCACACCATTAAATTTGCCATTTCACCATAGGAATTGCCATTAGGGTTGGATTTTGGGATCACTCTAAGTATACTTTGAAGTGCAACTCCAAAGAGCTCACTTCTTTTATGTTGAGCCTTCAAGCTCTTGGCTATGGTGGACAGAGGCCGATGAGTGCAACTTGGATTCTTTGAGCTAGATTGGGTGTGGCTTGACAATGTAATTAATGCATGTTGGTAGAAAGTATTGAGTGTTGAGTTCTGATTTCTACTCATCTGATTGTGGCACTTTGGAGTTTTTTTGTGACTTCTTATATGAGTTGTGCTTCAGTGGATGACGTTTACATCAATGTATGTTGTGTAGCAATATATATTTGCAAGAAAAAATCAATAGCTATGACATTTGATTGGGATCATCAAAAGCCACAAATGAAGTCTTGAGTGTTCAGTTTGGGTAATCCCATCCAAAATATACTAATTGACTGGACTATAGACTATTATTACTCACACAACAACTAAAGGCAGTTAGCTTATCTCAAATTTTTTTAATTGCTTATTTTAAGAGTGAGTGATAGTGATATCTATAAATCCAGACAATATTTAAACTTCAACTTCAAAGTGCTCCTTATTATTGTTGACATGACTGAGTTTGATGTTTCATGTATCCATCCATCAACTTAATAAATTTTTGATGTCTATTGTCTTTGCAGGTGTCTATTGTCTTTTGCAGGTGAGTGCCATATTTAAGAATGGGTACTAAAATTCTGAGGTCAATATTGTCAATTTAACTTAGCTTAAAAGGGTGATTGAAACAGTAAGCTAAACAGTAATCTTGAACTGACTATGATACTTGTGAGAGTGGACTTTCATAAAGAAAATATATAAATTTGTAGAGTGGTGACATTGGAATGAATATTGGATATATAGAGTGGTGATATTGGAATGAATGGCAGTGAGGTTTTGATTCACATTTTCAAACGCTAGCAATTAATGTGATTGGTTTTGGGTGGCCACTAACCAAACAACTTAACTGAAACATGACGCAATCCTTATGGCAAATTCACTCTAAGTGAAAAATTATTCACACATTAATAAGAATAAAAACATATAGGCAAGTTTCTGAGAATAATAATTTCAAGACCAAATCAACCTAGATAAAGTAGGAATGTTTCTAAGACCTTATCTTTGACAAAGTTGGCATGTTTCCGCGGCTCCATTTAAAAGTGATCATCACCAACAGCATCATGTGGAATAATTATTCATCACAACGTATATTATGAGACCTGCAAGAGTGTGACCTTTCCAGCGTCCATATTGTCAACAGGTGCCACCTCTTTGATGTTTATAGCACAACGACTTCTTCTAATAATACAGATGTACACCTCTAGCTCATGTGATACAAAAAAGATAAACTCTTTCACACAGCCACATGCAATACTTATCAAGAGAACCTCACAGTAAGAAAGAAGTTTCTTCACTTCAACACTTAAAAGACTAGTGATTTCTTCTTCTTATCTTGTCATGTAGGGCTTTTGAAACATTGACTTCTTATAGCTCTCAAATATCTCATCGACTGAGACAGTAAAAAGTCTATAAGTACACTTCTATAATGTCAAGTTTCTAAAGGGAAAGGTTCTAAGCGTCCAAAGAGAAACATTACAGGCTCCTAACAACAAAATATTTCCTACACTAATTACATATCTTGGTTTCGTATATTAGAGAAACATGGAAGGAGTAAAGGCCACTCACCTATGTTTCCATTTCCTATCTGTGTACAATAAATTCCACATGCTGTACAGTACTCTTTCCCCACGGGAAGGAACAGGGGGATATCCGACTCGAGGAGCAGGGGGGTTTCTCTTTTGCGTCACCCGCAAAGTTGGGGGACATGCGGTGACCGTACAAGGGATAACCGGCTGAAGGGAAACGAGACAGTCCAGATATCGGGTTCGACAAGGGACGACTGTACAAGGTGGGACGTGGATAAGGGTTATAAAGTACACTAAATTTCCGTGTGGAGGGTAAATAAACCAGGGAAAATCCAAGGAGGGTAGAGGCAAGTGCAGTGCAGTGCAGACTGGGGGTACTGACTGGAGTCGCTACGTCCCTGCAATTAAGTCTTGTGTCGTCCTTAACTAGGACAGGACTGAATGGACCACAGAACGAGCAAGGAAGGAAGAAGAAGAAGAGTCAGTACTGTAGTCAAAAGAAGGAACGGTCAGAGAGAGAGAGGGACTGCCAGACAACGACAGCTTCCTTCTTCTTCTTCATCTACAGATTCTCTCGAAGGACTGTAATTTTTCTTTTATGTGCCTGCATACAGCAATAGCAGCTTTGAAGTTCCGAGTTACGTATGCATCGTTTAAGGGACAGTAGTAGTTTATTGGTTTATTATCGAGGATAAAAAAAAATTGAATCGGCAAGGAGGAAAAGGAGGGTTCTACAGTGGTCGGTAGTCAATATGCACGCTGCTGCTGCAGATTCTGTTGGTTCAACTCTCCATCCATTTGGCTAGCTGCTATTCTTTTCCTCCTGTCTCGCATCACATCAGCAAAGGTTTGCGCATCTTGTTCTGTAGAAGACATTACAAAGGCACCTCACAGCACTCAAGAGACATATAGACCTTCTTCCTCTTCTACACTCAGAAGCATTCCCTTCTATCAGTAGCATACATAAAACAATCAAGCTTTGATTAGAGAGATCTATTTGACAGATCTTCTACGGTTCCATGTGTCGGCCCTTGAGAGTGAGTGAATGAGTGAGTGAGTTAGTTCATCTCTGCTCCTCCACAAGAACTGGCGCGGTCTCTTGAACAGAAGTGAAGAAGAAAGCAGAGAAGGGAATAGCGTAGGCGCATTTGCAGGTGTCCAACTTGCAAGCGCGTCCAGAAAGAGAGGAGAAACTTAACGGTACGGTGATTTTCTTCATTCACTCCATGTTCAGAGTTTGCAAACATGTTCGAGCAATTGTAGAGTCATTCAATCGCTTTGCAGGTATACCTGAGCATTAGTAAAGTCTTGCGTTCTGCTGGACTGGACTGTTAGTTGAACCTCGTATCTGGTTTGTGGCAATCGTGGAGGTCCCTTTGGCAATAGACGTGAAATTCGGATTTTAGCGTGAGGATTTCAAAATTCAACTCCTAACTTACAATCACATTCATCGCCTATAGTCAATCTCTAGTCTTCTGCTGGGTGCGAGTTGACAATCGCAACAGAAGGAGGACACATCCTGAGAGTTCCACGCTCTCGATGTAACCACTCAACTAAAGAGTTGGATCTGCTACACATTGCAATTGCGCTGCTTGTATCCTTCTTCATACAGCTTTTTTCCATCCCTTCATCCCTCGGTATGTCGTGTTTGTTTCTCTAGAGACCAGATATCCTGAAGGACGCCTTCTGCACAAGGCCTAACCTCGTCGCATTGTATTTTGATTCTGAAGTCTTCAGTTCTGTATCAAACTCAAACTACATAGAAAGTAGCTCTCAATCTTCCAAAAAGAATACTCGTTGATAATGTCAAGGTGTTGATCAGCACATCCTCGGATTCCCTTCCCCTTGCCCACATGCAGTGCGTCTGTAGCTCGAATCCAGGACGACTTGCTTTTCAGCCTAGCACCACGTCAGTACCCGAAAATATAGGCGCCGCCTCATGTCTGAACGAAGCAATGGGCAGTCTACTGTAGTTTGCCTCTAATGTATGTGTACGAACATAAGCTCTCAATCCTTCCCGATTTCGCCACATTATCGCTGCAGTTCTCCTGTTTGACCGATAACCGGCTAGCTGCGATATACAGAAGTCATGATTGCTGACGTTTCACCCTTGGTAAACTTCCAGGAAAGAAGAAGGAAAAGATTTCAAGAGGATCTGGTATCAATTGTATCCTGCCGACCTCGCCACACCATCCCTTGAGAGTGCAGGTAATGCATCATTACCAAATCCACCTGCGACTTCCAGTCAAATTATCGTACAACTGAAATCACAAGCATGTACTTGTGACACCATTGCAGAGTCTAGGTCAAGCTCAGGTAGATGGAACTGAAGTTTAGAGAAATATTGCGCTGCTGCGGCACCTTCACCAAAGCTTTGCAATGGGGACTCGGGCATTCAGATCTCTGTTTGATTGCTATATGGCTTGGTTCCTGGCAATCCTGGACTTTAGTGAAAAGAACAGTTCTTTTTTCTTATTATTGATCAAGTTTGCTTTCTGGTTTACAGCGCCGAACTCGTACTCGAGAATGGAAGCATGCGATCAGTAGGGAGCTCTCTTGATCGTGGAGGAGATGGAGACGTATCCATGAGCAGTCGTATCAAGTTCTACCCGGTAGCAGCTCACAAAGATTGTGCTTCCGAAGAAGAAGATTTCTGGTTATCGAGACGTGGGAAATCAATCAGGTGACAGCAAGTAAGGAAAGAGTTGAAGGACCACCGCATTAAGTGAAGATGGGCAACTTCGCGTCATGTGTGTCGCCAGATGTATCCAAGCTGAGCGTCAAGGTGGTACATCCCGATGGGAAGCTGGAGGAGTTCCGCCGTTCAGTGGTCGTTGCGGAACTGATGATGGAGCATCCAAATCACTTCGTTTGTCATTCATCAGCGCTTACAAATATCAACAAGAAGTCTATGCTGTCAGCGGAGATCGAGCTGGAAGCGGGTCGTTTGTACTACTTGCTCCCATATGATAAATTTCAGGGGATACTCACTCCAGAGGCAACAGACGCTCCTGGCAACAAACCCGCGAGAGCAGTGAATGCAATTCAGCAGTTGGCTCAAGCGAAGTTTGAGATCCAGAACCAAGCCAATTCGATGGTGACAAGAGTAACAATAAAAGGAGATGATCTGAATCATCTTCTATCCGAGGTTGGGGTCGCTGGCAGGAGAACACCTCCCGTGAGCTACTCGAGTCCGGATCTGCGATCACTTTACACGGATCAGCTTCTAACTAGAAGCAACTCTTGGAAGCCAAAGCTCGAAACGATTCAGGAGGTCGTGGCAGTGTCTAGGTCCAAAAAGCAACGAATTCACAACTGGGAGGATACTTATGCAGAGGATAGTAGACCTTCTGAGCCAGAAAGCGCGGTGGTTAGCCCAAAAGCTTCAATAAAAGAAGCCGCAGTCGTACCGCTCTTGTCAACACCCCCGACCACAGTCGCAGCTCCCAAGAAGAAAATCAAAGGAGACAAGAAGAAATCGACCAAGAAGACGGAAAAGGAGCTACAAGCGAAGCCTCAAGGGCCTGCAAGTCCTGTGGTCTATACGGAGTTGTTCCCGATGGTGATGCAGCAGGTCCCCTCAAGAAGAGTGCAAGCAGTCAACTAAGCAGTGCAGGCATTTATTCTTCTTGTAATTCTATGAAGTGCTCTGATTTCGACAATTGGAGATCCTCGAACTCTTGCACTCTCGCCCTCTCTCATTCTCTCGCCTCATGTCCGCCCGAGATTCATTTCGACGTCTTTACATCACGTCACAAGCGTTAAAGCCTTTTATTTCTTTACCGCCAGGTCAGACATCTCATCAGGGGGCTATGACATCGAACGTGATATAGGGTCGGTTTCGTGCCTCTCTCAAAGGTGCAAGCGGGATTGGAGAACTGTCTAATCAAAGTTGTTGGAGGCCCGCCCTGAATGATCGAGCGACGAACACAGTTAAGCCTTTTGAACTTTGAAGATCATGTCTATGTCGCCAAGAAGTGGAAGCGGAAGTTCATGTTGTAGAGCACAACGCACGTGGTGTCGTTCGAGAGCAGGCAGCTTCCACCTCCAGGTTGAACTGGATTATCATGAGGAAAAGATTCTACAACTCTAGAGTTTACCAATCAGGGTCCATCACTAAAAGACCAAAAAAGAGCAGTTAAACGTCTGCGTCGAGGGAGGAAATTGGACACCGTAGCTGCCACAAGTTTGCTCTGTACAGTATTATCGACGGGGAAATTTAGGCTCGAGTTCCTCGTCGGGAAGGGGGAGGAAAGGCACCTCAAAGATGAGTGGGTGTCTTAACTCTACAGCGACATTGAAGCACTTACTGCAGTCATTGCCGAGACGAGAGAATTTGTGTTGTGGGTCATTGTACATACAGGAAAGGTTTGCATTTGGACGAACCTGGATGAGAGCTTCGGTTGTGCAGATTTCATGAATTCCCCTGGCCCTGGGGGTTATTCCGCTCAGAAGGCCAAGTTCGTAAACGCAATCAACGAGTTTCCGAACGTTGAACAGCAGACTCTGTTTTTAAGTCATCACCAACTTCACGAAGCGTTGTGGACATCTATGAACACTTCAACTTCATCAAGATTAGGTTGGCCATCAGCAAGACTTCTGTTTGAGCCTTATCAACGAGCAGGCCCGGTTTTAGGTCATCACCATCAATATCATTTTTACGCTGTCGACTTAGTTGAATTTCGATTAAGCCAACATAGCATGCATACATCGGTCGCTAAACCTCATGTAGGTCAAGCAAGATCCCAGTTATCGGGGACTTACTTGAGACCAGACACCCACATTAAATGACACTGTCCACACTAATATATGTAATGGGTCGATTCACCGGAACTCCTTTTCCAACTCTCACTGTCATATATTTGGGAATATATTAAGATCTTTCATGGATAATTCGTGTATTTTCTCTCCTTTCACCGAGAAACATGTCTGTCTATCTATTTATTTAACAAAGTAGATGTTTCAGCTTTAGCTTTGCCTCTCTTGGCGAATTGCAATCCTTTCTTTGCCCATGGCTCTACTTCACAAGAAGGAGTTCAATCCATCATCGGAACTGCAGGCCACGTTCCTGCAGTGTCGTTGACTGTCCTTTGACTGCCTGTCGAGATCATGATGGTATATGAGCTGCCGGTATCTTTTAAGAGGAAGAGTACAACAGTAAACAGTGATCATATCCGGAACACAGAGATCATGTTGCATAGGTTCGTTCCTCTGTTCCTCGTTTCCGAATCTCTCCTCTCTGGACACACCTAAATTACGTGTAAACCTCGACCATGACTGAGCACGATCTTATGTTACTTTTAGGTTGTTCTTCTTATAGCTGACCTACCAATTTAAACTAGAAGCTTCTTGTGATTGGCATTGTTTGTTTTTTCTTTGTCATTTGCTGCGCTATTGTTCTCCTTATCTTTTGTAGCTCACTTGCCACGCCAAGATTAGGCCGAAGATCAATGAGCTACGATACGGTAGCTGGCCGGTCAGGGCCAAACACCATGACGTAAGGAAGGAGGAAAGCAGCCCCACAGGCACGACCACGACGTAATCTCCTTGACCCGTTGGACTGATGTTGATAGGCTCATACTGCAGCACTACAGTAATAGGTCAGAATAAGGGGACGCGTTCCGATGCACTGAAGCTATGGCAGTGTAGATTGACAGCGTTCAAAGCTGGGCTTTGACCAGAGAGTATAGGAGGCATACTTTGACCAGTTTGTTTAGGATGGATTCATTGCCAACTCCGCCACGAGGGAAGCGCAGATGGCAATGCGACCGCGAAGCAGAAGAAAGTAGGAGCGTACGACTATTTCAACTTTTTGAGAAAATACACAACTAAATTAGTATAATTCTGGGAGAAAAGCGAAAGACCAATGCGTAGATTGCTCTCCCCCAATGCGGCAGGAAACGGCCAGTGCTTCTGCTCCTCCTGCTCCTGCGTCTTCTACTTTGTTTGATTCCTTTTCCCCTGCCTGCCACATAGAAGAAGCGTTTGAAGTCATTCTGGCGACAATCGAGACGATACTCCATTGGGCGATTGCCTGAAAGCGAGAGAGAGCGAGGATACCCAGTGCTACGGGGATCGCCTATTGTAGCTCTCGTAGGTGCTGTAAGGGCATGGGTGATGGGTGACAGTCACGGCACACTGCTGCGACTGCAACTGTACTACGCCACTGTGTATGTCCCTCCTCCGACTGAAATGACCAGCTCCTTCATTCCTTCCCCATTAGGTGTTCTGATTTGGCTCGACGTACAGCAATAACCATCACTGCCGGGCTAGGGGAAAAACTAAAGAGGTCTCTAAGATCAGTCCCCAGACACAGGCAGGGGCATTTCACGACGATATATGGCACGGCATAATGCCATCGTTTTACCTCTTGGGTCGGTGGGGAGGGAGGGAGACATGTCGCCTTCGATGTGGAGTAAGTGGTGGCTTGCCAGGGTCACCAAAGTTGGGATTTACCTGGGCCGGGATGACACGGACTCTTGAGAGAAAGACAGTTGTGGTCAAGTGTACATATAATACAGTAGATGGATCTCGGGGAGAGTCTGGGCTTGCCTGGTCGTCCCACCACTCACTCACTCACTCTGCGAATGTTCCCCTACTTATGGGGTATCTGCTGTCGGTGTAGTGTAGTGTACAGTAGTAAAGTATTGCGTTGGATGAGTCTAATGATGGGGGCGTTCCCGACCTAAGCAGCAACAAGGAGTAAGAATACGTCCCCAATCGGCTTAACTCAACAGTACTCCCTCCTCAGTTCATGCATGCAGTAATCCACTTCCTTAGGGAAAAGCAGCTCGGTTCGCGTGCTCGTCACTTCATTAACAACCATACTTTTTTCTCGCTCTCGCTTGGCTTCTCACTCCTCCCCACCAAATCACCGACTGTACTGCTACTGTTCAGCATATGTCTCCCGACCAACACATGCGAAAAAACTAATTCTTTTCTGCCTGCCTTGCCTGCCTCCGGTTATTCTTACAAATTAAACATCTAACTGAGAGAGAGAAGAGAGAGAGAGAGAGAGATATCAATGGTTAGTTGTATAAACGGAAGAATGCGGTCTGACTGTCACTAGCCTCCACGACCGGGACCAACACAGCCATGCAAAGAAAGTGCTCACGGTAGCATGACAAGAAGCTTTCTAGCTTCTGATCAAAGCTAGGAAGGGCTACTGGACTGTCCTTGTTTGGTCGATTGCCATATTTGCGGGCCTCCGCGGATCCTGGATACGTCTATGCTGCCACTTATAGCGCGCACCCACTCTAACTAAAACACCTTTAGGCCCTGAATTGCTTGATTGGTCGTTACGTCGGTGGGAAGGATACTCCTAGAGGTGAAGAAGAGAAGAGGTGGGACCTGTAGAAACGTAGATGTTAAATCCTGTTAATAGGAATGAAGAGGGCGACGGCGTAGGAAGGATGGGAAGACCCCATCAAGCCGTACAAGGGAGAGACAAAAAAAAGTAACATGGGGCTCAGCCCCAATAGAGTCTATATGAGAAATAGGTAATAGGTAGACGATAACTAACTGTGTTAAACCCTGTTAATAGGTAGACGATAACTAACTCACAGCAGCATCAGCAGCAACGTCTACCTACGGACGTCTGTTGTCTGTGTTTTTGAAACTACTATGTATGTATGCGTGTAATGTACAGTCGATAGCTTCCTTGCTCGCTTTAATTGAAACCTGACAAAATTCTGCGACTGGTGCGTTTAAAATCATGACTTTATCGGAAAGCTGAGTTTCAGACGGACCACATTTGACGCAGTGAATCACAATCTGTGTTGCAACCCAATAGTTCAAAGAATGATTTATTCCAAGCCCCCAAGCTACTAAGATGGTGGTCAACATTTTGATTCACACCGTTAGCTTCTGAGCACAGCAGGCAAGCGAACGAAGATCTGCAGATAAAGCTGCCCAGTTAAAAGTGGCTGGGCAAGCTTGCTCTTTGGAAGACAACGCAAGAGATGTCGTATCTCCATTGTCTTGTTCCTTGTGCATATCATCGCTTGGATCAATTGCTTAGGCAAATCAAGCAGGACTGCCAAGAAGTATTGCTACTACTACTGAGAGCGAGGTCCAAACCTACGGTGCAGAAGAACGCTGAAGAATTGCACCGTCGTCAACGATGCGCCACAGCAAAGAGTACGTGGACTGTGCTACACGACTGGAAAGTTATGTATCTTATCATCGAAAGTGGGCTTCTGTGTGAGGAGCACTTGGCACATCACTTTTTTAGACTAGTTCCATTCCATACAACCTACAGCCCTTACTCCAGTGGTTGGTTTCACTTACTCATCACAAACACCTTTCCAGAATTTGGACACATGTCGTGTGATTTTAAAACTTCAATTGAATTGGGTGGCCGCCTTACGAATTAAAGCAATTAACTCCCATCCATGCAAGTTACCTCCTCCGTGAGGTTGCTGCTAACTCTTTCTGATGATGTTACACGTTTGCTCCGTTCTGAGTACATTCAAAACCGCATTTTAAAGTGATCCTCTTCTGGTCAAACTTAGACCGTCCCCAAAAGTGCACCATTTTCCTAAAGGTAGACAATGGAGATCATGGTCTGGTAAATGGTAGCAATCCATCGAGAGGGAATCTAGCTTCCATTGCCGATGTTTGCTTTTAACCCAGATGTTTTGATTACGTCTAAAGTGTACTGCAACTCGAAAAGCCATCTGAGCATTTGACTATATATACAGATAGATATCCTTCGGAAGCAAGAGGAAGGTTGAAAGCACACAGTGGATATCAGCCAAAGATCATTCCGAGTTTTATTCATATAGTGTTATTACTCCGTCCCAACCGCAAGACGCCAGCACCGAGGGTAGGACAGGATGAAAAGAAACATCTGTGCAGACTTGGCGATGACTGTCGAACTTCTTGAGAAGTTTGGATGACCTATAGCTGTAGAAGTACACCGATCCACCAGCAGAACCTGTCACAACGAATGCCCCATCCGGGCTGAAATTACACTGAATACGGTTTGCTGAGACTTGATGTCCTTCAAACCGTTTGTACCTGTTCATCTTGAATGGTGGTCGACCAGAAAATATAGCGATATAGCTGGCATTGGATTGAGCGATAAAGGTCTCCTCAAAAGGATGGTAGCGCACACAAGGGCACGTGTAGGCTTCAAGATAAACCTGAAATGAAATAGATTAATACCTTCTTGCATTCAAGTAACGACTGAAATGAAAGAGGTTAGTACCTTCTTGCATTCAAGTAACAACTGCCACAATGCCTTTACCTACTCTGGAGAGAGATCGACACAATGAGTGGCTTTATCAAATTCAGGTTATGAGTCCTGGTTCAATATTTGAATCTTAAAGACAGCACAGGGAGTTGGACAGTACGAGCTCGTACCTGGTTCGAAAGGGGAATTTGTCTGTCATAATCCCACACAAGAATGGCTCTATCACTGGCATTTCGCTTGGCAATATCCGACGTCGACACAAATCTCTTGCCATCTCTATTGTAATCCAAGTCCAGTATCTGTCCGAGGCTCTTGGCGAACTCCTTTACAACTTTGCCACTCCTGATGTCCCATGATTTCAGGGTGCCATTCGACCCTCCACTTAAGAAAATTCCCTCTTCAAAGGGGTGGAATCTGACAACATTCATGTACTGCTCGTTGTCTGAGAAGACTTTGATTTCCGATCCATACTCAACATCTGTAAGCCTAGCTGTCTTGTCATAGCCACAACTTAGAACACACTTACCATCTATTGACCATTGTATATCCTTTACCGCTGCAGAGTGAGAACTCAGGGTTTGTACCATCTGCTGCCCTGAAGCATTCCAAACGTTCCAGATGCGGACCAAGTGATCCATTCCGGCTGATGCGAGTAGAGAAGCTGAACAACAAAGGAGAAGGGTTTATGCTATCTAAACAGAAAAGCTAACACTCGTGAAAGCTTGTAGGGTAAGAAGTCAATTCGTTGCTTAATTTCGGCTATGATACCAACTTAGTTCAGCAGTGGATTTAATGATTAGTGAATTGACAGAAATCACCAGAACACAGGGCTGCTACTTCATCAGAAGCGCATCTTCTGAGAATCTTCAGAAAATTGGACTCTTCAGCTTGAGTCTTGAAGTATGGGATTAGCTCGAGTGGAAAGACCAGAGCTTGACAGAGAAATTTAGCTACTAGAATTTGAACTTAAGTGAAAGTCTGCTTGCAGACTTACAGAAAGGCACCAAAGAATGTTTTCCCGAGACGTGTTTACAAAATAGAAAATGCAAATGCTACTAATTCCAGATGTCAGATGAGCTTACCATGAGTTGGAGACCACCGTACGGCATTGATGCCCTTCTTGTGACCTTCTATTACGCTAACACCTTTTGGAAGGCGGTTGAAGCTGGTTGCGTGCGGATCGATATTCTCTAGCTTCCTCCGTATCTGATCTGGTAACGCTGCACTTAAAATGTCTTTCGCTCCTGGATCAAGAGTCAGAAGCATCGAATTCAGCAACAGTTTGTTGAGGACATCGCGCAAGATGGTGTAGCCTTCAACAAAAGGAACACTGTCATTAGTACTAACCACTACTTACTTAAGTAGTCGGCCTCCATGAGAAACTAATATAAAGTGTTCTTAAGTGGATGCTGGCTTCACAACCGTAATTGCGAAGTATAGGTTCGGAGGAAGTAAAGAAAAATTTGCTGCTCCATCAATCATCTTGGTTATGACAAATGCGTAAGGATGACCCAAAAGATATCAACAGATCCATTATGATTGTTCTTCAAGCTAGAGCAGAACAGTCTTTATTACTCATCCCCAAGAATGTCATTATTTGTCTTTTGTGCCTCCTCAGGAATGATCAGTAGGGAGCCAAGAATACTTGCGATTCAGCTTTGTTTAGTCGCAGCTCAAAGCACAGGTGAACGAAGACAGAGAAATGGTTTCTGTCAAGGTGGCAGCAGATTTGGCGTAATTTCTACTGCCCACAAAAGTTTCGGAAAGAGGTGTTGAGTGCACTATATTTATTACGACTGAATTGAGAGGAGCCTGGTGGAAGGCAAAGAAAAATGAACCAGGTGATCGGATGACCGACGACGATGATTGTGAGAGCGTAGAGTCAGCTAAAGCAGCAGCGGCAGCAGCTCTCTCTCGTTTTGGGACGTACCGGCCAGATGGCCACACAGGAACAGCGGATTTGACCTGCTGAATACTGCCCTCCTCAACACTGTTGCTGCGAGAAGTCGCAAATCGTCCAGCAGCAGCACTTACAGTTTCTGGAAAATGATATTGAGTTTTTGAGTCAAAACCGAAATCCACCATTCTCCTTCGCTTTCCTTCCCTTTGCTCCGATTGACGCCGCTGCTCGCGTTCTTCTTCTTTGCCTTCGCCATCAGGTCGATACTCCTCGTCGTCGGTGCTTGAATCATAAGCGGCAGCTAGTGCTTCCATTGTCTCGGACGAATCTGATCATCGCTCCATTCCGCTACACTGTCCCAATAAAGTCTACAACGGATGTGATGCGGCTCTTCGTCTATGCAGCTCGACAATGACTTGGACAAACTTTTGGCAAAAGGCAGCACCGAGTGGAAAGACGTGCAATTGACTTAGAATGTTGCCCCAGTTGCAACGAACCACATCACTCCCTCCCCTCGAGTGGGCTGATATCCTCATGGGTCTCTGAGATAAGCTTTAGTATTCCTTGTGAAGCAATTTGGCTGTGTAGCATCTACACGAACCCTTCCCTCAGTTTGTTGAAGCGTTGCATAATCGACGATTGCATCACTTCCGTTTTGTTGATCAGAACAGAGAGATGTTGAATGGGCTCTGTAGGTTGGGAAAGTGACTTTAGACCGGTATTGTGCAGGGCTGGACCGAAGTGAAGGTGTGTACTCTCGCTTTCTTTACATCATTGATTTATAGAAGAGCCTGGAAATGGCGCGCAGATACCTGGTCGATGGAATTGTACACTTCTTGCAATTGGGTTTCACTATTGTCAGAGGCACATGAGTACAACCGGAAGTACCATGACTTGTAGAACAGTTTAGTTTTGGAAGATACGGATTTGAAGATTTTGATTTGTTAGTGGTTAAGAGCAAGTTGTTTTTCTGTCTACCTTGTGTTACATCATTCAAGCTCAAATTATTTCTTTAAACTAGTCAAGTGAAGTTTCTCGATTCCTCATGGACAGACTTGGAGAGTTCTCTCAGGGGGGGACGTCGGTGAACGGAAGAGACAATTGACTCATTGTCAATTGAGGTCTCCTCACTTGACCTTGCGAGACAGACCTCATTGAAGAGAACCTGGACCACAAGACATGCGACAGTCAGGGCCGGGATTCTCAACATATTGGTGGTCGTGAACATTTACTCTTGTACTCGAGTCTCTTGCAGCAGAGAGCCCTTCTTTTCTCTGTTAAACTGGTCTCACACTGATATGAATGAAATAATGTAAATCACGTAAAAAAATTATCAGCTTGCGGATCAATTCCGTTCACCGAGAGTTAGGTTCAAGTTTCAGGACACAAGTATCCCTGATATATTTCCTGAAAATCGCTCATTGTTATAATGAGAAGAACAGATTGCCTAAAGAAGAATCATATCCTGAGAGAATTACTCTGCCAGATCGAGGAAAGGAGTGCGTTGACGAAGGGTTGTGAGGTTAGTGCTACAGAGTGAGCACCCAAGTGAGTCTTCATCTACTACTTGATCATTCGCATTTTGTGAGAGGACTGTATCACACGGAACTGGAACCTCCTAGGACTACGATTAGGATGAACAAGATTAAAGAATTACCCTTGTTTCCATCTAGGTGACACCAGCAGGTCCACATAAATCATTTCATCTGTAATGTTGGATAGAAGCATATGACTTGATCTCCAAGATGGGATCCAGAAATGGTCTGCAACAGAGACACCTCAATTGTTATCCACTTCAGAGATCACACAGCTCCGTGACTTGATCATACTACTCTCTAAATACTAGGCTTGGCTCACCCACCCACAGGTGCATGAAAGGAGCCGTCCCCTGATCTATCAGTGAGGTACATATTTCTCTCTGTGGTAAGCAGATCAGCATGCTTGATGGCAATCCAACCCTGAGATCAGGTGGCTGTAAACGAAGAACACGATATCCTAGGAAGTTTAGTCAAGACTTTATGATCGGGTCCTGGATCACTTGACCCTTCTTCTGTTCTCCGACAAGCCGAATGAAGGAATTACGCGGCCTTGAAATTGAACATGGTTTTCCATACAGAACTAGCCTGCGCGTGTCTAGGTGGGGTAATCCTTTAGTTTTGTCTATCTCGAATAAATCAAGCTAGTATCTCAACTTTTGCTCACAGTGAATGCAACGATGCTGGTGCTGTCAAATCCCGTCTACCGCGTTACTATGGTAGGACTCTCTCTTCGCCCAGCAGGCTTATTGCACCGATTTGCTGGTGAACTTACTCTCAAGCGAGTGTGCCTACATCAGGAAACAACCTGCAACTTACAGTACCGTCTGCAACGAGGCCCATCTAAGCTTTTGCCCGCATGAAGCTACTGGCACTCCTTGCGAAAATGATTCGCTGCAAATTAATTCCGATAGGTCAGCCATTCGACAAGATTCACTCCAATGAAGTTTAATATCTCAGAGCTTACTGTGCCACTGCTACCAAAGCAACCCGCGCGTGAGTGAAGGCACTGATGAGGGCTCCGAGTTGCAACTTTTCACTTGTTCCGAAGGCCAGTCTGTACCTGTAAGATCATAAGCGAACATTGAAATAGTGTCAGCACTTGAATACTCTTCCCACTTTACAAGCCAACGCATATTCTTTCCATCCCCTTTATTCAGAAAGGCAAACTAAAGGGATGGCAACAACCACAATGAAGTTTTAGTTCAATACTCAATATCGGCAAGAGCTTCGACAACTTGCACCCTGATTTCCAGTGGCATGGATATTTCAAAAACGAACCTGCAGTTCAAAACTACTTTACGTCAGTTTGAGAGCAGACTAGATGCCATTCGTTGGAAATACTGGATAACGACCAACATAACTTGATCTGAAACCTAAGTTCTGCAAACAAAATTTCTTCTTTCTGGAGTTACTCAGAATAAACATTGTCATGCTCAAGCTAGAGTATTACGCCAGGAGTTCTTTCACTATATCAACCAAGGCCAGCCCCTTGTTTGTTTTCATATCTTGAATGCCTGTCACACAGATAAAGAAGATTCCGTACATCAGTAGTGGCAATACTGTATGCAGCTCCGTACATTAGGCAGAAAACTGCGCGTAAGCGTCTACAAGTCACCTCCATCTCGTCATTTAGAATTTTAGCATTTCTAATGTATCCGTCTCAACACGTTCATTACAGTGCATACGTCGGTCGGAGTTCTATATCCAACTATTTATGCTTCAAGGAAGCGACTTACTTTCATACGCTGTAGCGAAAGTTTCATTTAGCAGCCAATGACATATTTGTTGCACATCTTTAGGCATTGGATTCCCGGTGCATTGGTAGACTGCCTCTTCAGTCACATGAGGCGATGCCATTTGAGTAGACTGCAGAAATCGTTTGTCCAAAGGCGTGAGACATGAGCTTGATCGAGTATTAACTTAGTAGTGCACAAATGCTGCTTAAGAGAGAAAGTTATAAGGAATACGATATAGTGACTAATGGAATACAGAACCCGTTAGAAAAATGTCGTAGATAATAAGACATAAAACATACAAATTTTCTGCCGATGACCTTTCCAAGTAGTAAACGGAATGACCCAGGAATGACTTTCTCAAGTAGAAAACTGGAAGCGTTCAGTCCACACAACGATATTGGATATATGAGGACAGAGGCCGTTCAAGGAACGGAAGATCCAGAACTCATCAAATGCATATGAAATGTAGATGAAATAGCATTAAAATCAAAGCAGAACTGACTGAAGAATACATGCGAATAAGAGATGAAATCTATTTCATAAGCATGTATTAGCAAGCAACGACCATATATACTACATGTAGAGAATCTGTGAACCAATGTGTACTGAGAAAACGAAGAGTCAAATCATATAAAGAAATCGCGAAGTGCGCGAATGTGAAACAATCAGAAACAAACTGAATATAACGATTATGAATAACGCGGGCAGAAGCCGTTCAACAAAAGGGGGATCCAAAACCCGCCTAGTACCAAACCGAAGACAATGAGTATACAACAGATACAAAGTCCACACAACGATATCTTTGAAGTCTCAAAAGAAGGAAACTTTGAAGGTGCTGGCCATAACATAACCAGAAGCTTCCAAAACATTAGCATTTACAGGTGATCAAAAGAGATTGTCCAACCTGAAGAATATTTAGAGCTTTCCGCATGTCTCCTCCAGCAAGTCTGACAACAGCCTTCACACCACCTTCTGTTACTGTCAACCTTTATGTTCCCACGAATCGCTTAGTTAGAATCTGGGGTTTCCCGTATGCTTGGAAGACAACGGTGAATTGGACTTCTGCTGGACATTCTATGAACATGTGATTACCAGAAACTGGAAGGTTTTGGAAAAAGTATGCTTTTCTCCATTGCCTGAATAGTTGATATAGTGAGTGCAGAGGCAGTCGTAGAACGGTATATGCACACCTACTTCGGACAGAACCGACGCAAAGTAAGCACCTGCAAACTTAAGTAACTAAGCCGCAGGCGAGCGTAAGCTGTGCATGGAATGCGTAAACTCATACATTCCGTATACGGTGAATAATGCATTCAATATGAAGATCACTCTGAAGAAATTTACTATAGAATCATTCATTCCAGAATGATATGAACCGATAGAGCAGGAAGGGAAGTAAGTGTTAGTTCCTATTGAAGAAAGGGAAAGAGCGACGTATGATAGTAATGGATATGAGGATGTCACAACCTGCTCTATGAGCGCATGATTCCTAAAACACTGAACACCAGAAGGAAGCAGACAGACTGTCACAGTTAGCCTGCACGGAAGCACGAACGACTTCATCCAGTGCCTGAATAGTTGATATATTGGTATACGATATATAGGTATACAGGTATACGAGAACAGATGCCGTTCTGGGAACGGGTTATCCAGAACTCATGAGGTGCACATGATCGATAAGCAAAATGTACATAATTGACAATGCTAGAATAGTGAGAGATCCATAAGGTAGAATGCATCGAATGTAACTTGAAGCAAAGCCATAATTGAAACAAATTGTGAATAACATATGGCTAACAGACTAGTAAACCACCATGAAATTGAGAACTCTATGCAAACAACTGCGAGAAATAGGTAACGCTATGTAAAAGACTGCCAGTAAGCAGTGCATGAACGATAAAAATAAAAAACTTGGGCCGGAGTCGGGTAGGAACACTGTATACACAAGAGGTCCCATGAATCAGGCAAAGAGCGAAGGAAAAATAATAGGGAGGGAATTAGCTGGGGAATGGAGGAGTGGAACAATTCGAGAGCTATAGGATGGTGTGGCTGCAGAAACCTGTCGCAGTGTAACAGGGTACCAAGAGCGAAGCGAAAAAAGGACAGGATATAAAGGATATCACAACAAGCGCTATGGACGCTTGAGTCCTGAGTCGCTAAACAGCAAAGGGGAAGCAGAAGCCGGCCATAGTAAACCTTCACGAAAACACCTGTAACTTCATCAGTGCCTCACGCAGTGCCGAAGTACCTGAGCAATTGTCAGTACCCCTCATACCGAGTTTCTGCTCTAAAACTCATGACTGCCAAGGCAAACTCGGTGGCTCCCCTAAAGTGCCACTCAAAAGTAATGGGAATGTCAAAAGGAACAGAGGTGGAAGTGTGGAAAGCAAGGGCAAGCAAAAGTGCAGGCACGCACTTAAGCACTGGAGTCTTAGCCGTATAATGAGGATCAGTCCAGAAAGAAAAGAATCCACATGAGTAAGATGAGGGAAGAAATCGAGACATACCTGATGGATCCCTGAAATCACAAACATTCATTAGTAGAGAGAAAGTCCAGGACACAATAATGAGAAAGAGTCAAGCAGAGGTTCGCTAGTGACACGAGAGTGGAGCAAGAAAACTTCAGCGCTGCACGGGAAGGGGATGAGTCAACTGAAGCGGGGAAAAGCAGAGGTGAAGTGAATGAAGGTGAAGGTGAAGTATACAGTATATATATGAATTCAGAAGTCAAGAAGGACTCCCAAACAACAGTATGGTATACAGGCCTCCGGGAATATATCGTATTGGTATAAGATATATAGGTATACGAGAACTGGTATAAGATATATAGGTATACGAGAACGGAAGCCGTTCTGGGAACGGGTTATCCAGAACTCATGAAGTGCAAATGAGCAATAAACAATATGTACATGATACGCAACACTAGGAGTATTAAACCCCGAGGGTAGAATCCGCGGAAGGTAAGCTACACACAAGGCTAGAGTAGTATGAAATCCCTAAGTTGAAGGTAACCTGCAGCAATGGCATAAGCGCAATAAACATATTGAAACACCCGCATATCTATATGAGAAACATCATCGAATGAAAGGCGAAAAACTGTCACGTGGAAACCATTAGATAGCAACTCGCATATTTGAGATGCAGCCTGCAAAGAAACGGAGACAGTCCTCCCACATAAGTAGAGAAATACATACAACAGGAAGAAACGGACAGCTGAAAAGGATGGAGATAAGCTGGTGGCAAGAGACAAGTATTAGTCGGTAAATATCGCGGGTCAAGGAAGAGCTGAGTCAGGAAACGAAAATCGGAGAAGGTGGATGAGACAGAGCACTGGAAGTATAAATCGCTCAGAGAACGAGGAAGACGAGCAAAGCATCCAATGACTTGGATATCAATATATCACAGCAAGCGCTATGGACGCCTGAGTTGGTATTCGATATATGAGTAACTCGAGCAGAAGCCGTTCGTTGAACGGGGAATCCACATCCACTAAATGGTTGATATATTGCGTAATGAAATACAGAACCCATTGTAAACAAGCCGGTTCCATAACCACGTCCGACACGACTGACTCTCACTCTGACATGGTAACCTAGTAAGATCGTCATAATTATCAAATACATAGAGCAATAAAAGCATGCATAAATCTGCATAGAGGGGTTAGCATAATGTTTGTGAAACATAGAAAACTATAGTACATAGTGAGTGCGAGCAAATATAACCTTGGGAAAGAATCATGACTGGGTATGATTTAGCAACAGCACGAATATGTTGGTGCATAGGACATATATTGTCCACGTCTCATAAAATTATGAGACAGTCCCCGGAGCGAGCGTATGATGACTAGGATTAACCCCTGCATGCTCTACGTCAGCATGAGTCATTCAACACTACAAAACACGATAAGGAAAAAGCAAGACTTTTCATAGTAAGTCTGCACGATAAACACTCATGACTTCGTCAGTGCCCTGCGGGGGTGTTGATAGCTGGATGCAATGCCTCTATTTCCCATCCCGAGTTTCGGTTCTTTAACTCATGAGTGTCAAGGCATTTGATATATGTGTAATGAAAGCAGAAGTCGTTCATAGAACGGGGGATCAACATCCACTTAGGACAGAACCGACGCAACCTCAGCACATGCAAACCTAACTAATTAAGTGCATGCAAGTCTAAACGAAATAGTTGATGTAGTGTACTGGCAGTTCTTGATACTCTGCATTTCCACCCTTTAGTGAGTTCTCAGTAGTGTAAACTTACCCTTCTTCCTTGATGACAAATCTTAGACGCTCAGTGACATGCACTGGTTCGAGAGGAGCAAAGCGAAATCTCGTGCACCGAGATTGCAATGCAGGTATAATCTTGCTCACGTAGTTGCAAATCAGACAAAATCTGGTGCTTTTGGTGTACTTCTCAATTACTGCAGATCCGCAATAAGCATAAGAATCATGTAAATATGAATAGGAATCATGCGTAAGTATAATGTTTGTGAACCGAAGCTAAATTGGCGACCCTGTCTACGCCTTCTGCATGAACGTGGCACAAAGAACAAGTTACAAGGGTAGACAACTTACTCCTGCGAAGAGAGAACTGAGCATCCTTTGTCATGGCATCTGCTTCATCAAGTATGATCAGCTTCACGTTGAGTTTGGCACTGCATGGCCCAAAAGAATGAAGTTGTCAGAAATGTTTCACAGCATAGAATAAGTGGGAGGTCGCAGCGAAGTGAATTGCCCCAGATTAGTAGAGGATATTCATGCATTCAGGAAGGGTATGGTACAACTCAAATCGAACAAAACGACCGAAGAAAACTCCTAAGCCAAGCGACTGGCTCTACGTATAGAGGTCAGGTTAGGTACAGTCATAAAGAACTGCGATCTTTATTGAAGACAACCGGGAATATAAACCCTTATTTCCATCCCGCAAGGAAACTTGCAAATGAGACTTACCCGAAGGAAATACTCTGCATGCTTGCGAAGTCCTGGATTTGGTTCCGCACCACGTCAATCCCTCGGTCATCGGAAGCATTAAGCTCAAGAATCATGTTCTGAAATTGAGCTCCATAGAGCTTGCGAGCCACTGCTAAAATTGACGAGGTTTTCCCAGTCCCAGGGGGTCCGTAGAGCAGTAAATGTGGAAGCCTATTCTCCCCAGTGAGCCTATCGACTGCCATTCAGTAAAATATCGTCAGGAACTCGAAGACCAACTCTCGATGTTGACCTCGCCGGTTAGCAAAACCGCAAAACCGCAAAACCTCGCCATCTCCGGGTACTTCAGGGCCAAGAATGGAATTCAGGTATCGTAAAGCCCTTTCCAATCGTGTTTATCAAACTAGTCAGAACGCTTACTGTCAAGGCAATTCAAGACCAAAAGCGACTTGCTCTATCAAGGTTAACAACGGCCGATAATTTCTACTTTGAGACTGGTGCTCATCCAATCAACTCTCTCTCCCTTGTTTACAGATACCATTCGATCATCCTGAACCTGGATAGACGCGGTCTCATGGTTTCCTAACCCTTGCTGCTAAAACATGTCCAGACCAAAAATAGATGTTCCTCGACGTGGAGGTTGAACATTAAAAATTCTTAGAATTCAAAAATTTGTAGCATCTGAGCACCAGACCAGGATTTTTTCGACACTGAGGACGTTCACCATTTAGCAAAGCCTTAATTTCTGAACTACGTATGCTATTTAAGCCTGACATTCATAAACCCTGCGATTCGCTGCAGAAAGAAACGATCACAATGAGAGAAAGAAACAAGAGATAACTCAACTGGTCTCCACGATATCCTTATGGGCTGCAACATCCGCGAGAGTAGTAGGTCGATACTTCTCGACCCAAGGACCCATTCTTTTCGCAGGAGGAGCTAGCACAGCCTTGCCCTTCCTCAGCGCTGCTGACAAGTTCAGACTATCTTCCGCATTAGAGTTCCACTCCATCTTGGAATTTCCTTGCTCCACCTCCATCGGCCCCGCCTTTCCCACCCCCATCTTCCTCCTCTCCTTCACTGACCCTTTCCTTCCTTCTCTCCCTTCTCTCCCCTCAACCGGTTCAAGTTCTCCCAATTGTAACACAGGTTCTTCGATTCTCCTTAAACCTCTTCATTCTACAGCACTCCTCACCAATTGCTTCCTTCTTCGACACCAGTTCCGACCGCATTTGCAAGCAATCTTCGGATCCCACGCACGCCTGACAGAGTTCAATTCACCACTTCACCCGCTGTTTCCTTTCCGCATGCGCTTTCGTCTTGCTGAATTTCGCGCAATTCTCCCGCCACAGCGTCACGAGGACGAAGAGCCAAGGCAGACCAGAAGACATACGAATCTTGTCACAGTCAAAAACTAAATTCTCTTATATCGAGATAAACCGACTGTGAGATGGGGTTCTAAGCATGTCATCACTCTTGTATAGAACGTGACATCTGGTACCTTGCATTTAACTACAGAACTTACAGCGTAGAACACGGTTTCACGTTGTTCGAAGAATCGGGATGAATTTCGGCCGGTTGGGTATTTACCGGTCGTCAAAAACTCTTTAAAGCGGAGAAATTCTAAATTGGAATTAGATCCGCTAGACCCCATCATCAGGCGGTACAAGTAAGATGGGGTTAACCACCAATAATATGAGGGATCTGACCTGAGTGATCCGCAGTTTCCGATCAAGCTTACAAGATATTTTTTGCTATTTGATATAGGTTAGGCATTTAGCAATCCTAAAGAAGATCTTATTTTCTCGATTATCTCACCCATTAAAATATAAATAAATTTCATAATGGGCATAAGATATTTATAAGATATTTATATTTCCCGCACAAATATAACTGACCATTAGCTGCAATTTTAGTGTGATTGTCGTGATCTTTAATTATAGATAGAGTTTATTTCAAAGTTTAACGCAAAATTGATTCACTAGAGAATCTAGGGGATTAGCCCCATGTTACCTTTTTTTCTCTCCCTTGTACGGCTTGATGGGGGTCTTCCCATCATCCATTCTTCCTACGCGGTCGCCTCTTTTCCGAGAATCTAGGATTGTGTAAAAGAGAAGTGAAGATTTCCTTATTTTCATAAAATGTATTACAAGTAACCATTTTGACAGATTAATGACTATTGCAGGCAGAATACTTCATATTAGCAAGTGCGATGGGAAAATTACCTTTGTGTTTTACATGCGTTTAAATCACAAAATACTGCAAATCAAGCAACAGTTTAGATCAAAAGTATTGGAACAACCCGCAGAGTTGGATGACAGAAATGTACACTATACATCTTAAATTTTACTCTACATATTTCTTGTGATTACACCTAAATCTTGTACATGTACACAATATGGATGCCCATTCTTGACAAACACAAATTGGTGTCAAATTCATATCCCTAGGGCTCTATCGACTGTGCAACATCTTAATTCTTAGATAAAGCTGCGAGTACTCGCCGAGGACCCCAAAATGGCTTTCGTGCATGTTGTACTTGGACGTTATCTAACAGTAGTACATCTCCGTTTCGCCATGGAATAGCTACACTTTCTTCAGTCAAAATTTGCAAACATGCCATCACTGCATCAACTGGCAGTGGGGTACCATCTCCAAATGTCACTGCCTTTTCAGGTACGTTGCGTGAATCTTCCCATCCAGTATACGCGGCCACCATGCTGTTGAACCACACCTTCCGCCCATGTGCTTCGTCAAGCTTCACTGCTGGTATTGGCCCCGATACTGTTTTTACACCATCTTCCAACCACTCAAGCTTCATACCCAGTTTTGCAGCCCTTCAAAAGAACAAGCTTGAATCAGTCAAGAGTCAGGGAAAATGCGTAGCCACGCACAGTTTACCAAGAGGAATTGGTCTATTCAACTAAGAACTGCAGACTCTACAGCGATATAATAGATCATATCTGGACTGGGAATCCAGTCAAGGTTTGATTTTCTTCAGGTAGAATCATACTTCTTCTGTACAAGCTACGAATCATAAACGTTTGGTCATAAAAGGTTAATGAAGGTGTTGAATACATGGAAGAATTTTACCTCTTCTCAGCTTCTTCCCGGTCTTTCGTAAGAAATGTTGACTGCCAACCTCGGCCGATAGGAGAAGATGGATCATCTCCTTCCCCTAAAACCCTGTTGTACAGCAAACCCTTCTCTTCCAGTTCATGGACAAACTTCGGCCACTCTTCCAACATCCGTTCATAGATACGATGACTGAGTAAAATTGGAGTTTCTCCACCTTGAATCGGCTCCACCTCACAGAAGAAGAAGACCTTGGCTGGAAACTCCGGTACCTGGCAGTGTATACAACTCGATGTGCTGATAATCATATATAAATATGTAGCACAGCAAGGAACAAACGAACGAGCAGATAGAGCTAAACGTACGAAAACTGTCCATTTATAGGACTTAAATCCTACGTAAGCAGATTTCCCAAGGAACTACATGGTCATGAACTGAGAGTATCTGCAGCCATTATGTTACAGTTGATCAAGCAATTGTTTCATACGAGGTTGCAGCTACATTTCTAAAACGTAAGGAACTCTGTCTTGGTAGAAGCGTTCTATTTTGAGAGTATTGAGGTTCATAATGTTCTCACAGAAGGGAGGAACACTTCTCTAAGGTTTGCAGGAAATAGTCAGTTTGAAGCAATTGCTCAAAGTGATGCAAGTAATATTCTTGCTCACAACCTCTTTTCCTTCTGTCTCCTCACTCAAAAGTATATTCGGGAAAGGGTCTGTCCAAATGTCAACTACGAGCGGTGTGGTAACCCCAAGATGCATCTGGACCTGAATTGACAAACCTCACGGACACATTATTTTCCATGGACAGAAACAGGGTATTCGTGTCCTGCTCTTGCAAACATTCGTAACTCCAGTTCAATGCTGCCTTGTAGTACCAACTGATAATGCGTCATGTTCGATACGTAACGTTGTCCACCAAGAATCAGTTCATGCAAATCAGAGCAGTTCGACAGAAATTGTGGGCTCGAAATAGGGGATAATGAAGAAACCAACCTGAGCCATCTCGTGATGGAACGGAATTTTTTGATCGGGAGGAGATTCATTCGACGTGAAAACTCGCCCAACCACATTAGTCCTGGGGGCAGCCCCACCCACATAGGGAAGTTCTTCGTATTCAAAAGCCTCGACGAAAGTATTGAAATCCGATGCATCCTTTAACCCAAAACCTCGGAAAAGAATTGCTCCATTTTTGTGCAGAATCTGTTCAATAAAGTTCTTGTTCTGCTTCACTGAAGCTGCTACAGCCCTCGCATCCCCTTCTTGCGAGATATCCGACGGGACCAAAACCTCTGGAAAAGCTAATCCAGCCACCATCTTCTGCTCCCCTACTTGCCCCAGCAGAAGCTCTTTCTCAATGACCCCCATCTCTCTCTCTCTCTCTCTCTCTCTCTCTCTCTCTCTCTCTCTCTCTCTGCCTGCGGGTGCACGATATGAACGCTGAGAGCTTGTGCAACTTCTTACAGACAAGCAACTACACCCAAGAATATGTTTCTGTAAGAGCACGATATGAACGCTGAGAGCTTGTGCAACTTCTTACAGACAAGCAACTGCACCCAAGAATATGTTTCTGTGAGATTTGATCAGGTTAAAAGAGAGACAGCCAGACAAAACCAGAGTTCCCTCTCGTGAAGTATCCTTCCAACTGTCCAGTTGATACAACTCCACCTCACTAACTCGCGGGAATACTACCGACTGCGTCGATGACACACCTCCCACGTACTGTTAGACCGATGTGGATGACACACACCTCCCACGTAATGTTAGACCGATGCTCGCTTGATTGACCGTGAGAATCCAGGAAACCCACCTAGTCCACGCCGAATCGAATGATGCTTGATGAACAACAACATCAACAATAACAGAACGGTCACTCTCTATTTCCCGCAAAACAGGAAGGGCTCAGCATTTTCTCATTACTGAGAGTCAGTCTCCTTTATGGAACGCCCGACAGTTTTGCATCAGCTGCAAGAGACCAACTTCCAGCATTCTTCTACTCGATCGCGGATTTAGGACCGTAGGTCGATCCGAAATTTCTCATAACTCCTCGAAAAGTGTGCAGAGACGTGACTCCATGCACAGAAAGGAATTTGAAGGAATTCTGCGTCTGCTTTGTCTTTTCTGGTCCTCATCCGCTACTGCAGCTCCTGTTCGTATTGACTCAGCAGCCACGAAGATTCATCCCCCCTGGCCAAATCATCTTCAATTATTCCTTCTTTATTCCCCCGAAACTTTGTGTGCCAAAACTGCTAAGTGGGTCCCACCATCCAGGATCGCCAGAATAATGATCGTATTAGGTGGAAACTGAAAACAGCAAAGCAAAACATTTAAATAGGGATAATTCTGACTGTATACATGTGTAAAGCATCTAAAGAAACCTAAACCTCCCCATATAAACACCTAAAGGTCTAGGATTCCTTTACCCTTTAGAGTTAACACTATAGAGACTGAAGTAATTTAGATAAAGTAAGGATTTCACTCTATTCTTGAGTCTTTTATTATAATTGTTTTAGAGATTATATTAAGAGTAATTCAAAAAAGAAAGTTATCTCGTTTAAGAGAACTGGGTGCATGGATTGAGTAAATGGAATGAAACTTATAGAGTTCTATGAAGATTATTGGAGTTAAGAGTTAATTCTCTACTTTGGAGTAAGCCTATCACAGAGGAACTAACTTGGAGTACTTAAGGGATTAGTATGTTAACCTTCTGAAATTGTACCTTATATACCATCTTGGAGGAATTTGATTACAAGACTATGTTATATAAAGCATAAAATATAATACTAATTTTATTATGCATGTAGGAAGGAAGGTGAACTGCTCCAATAAGAAGTCATAAAGAAATTATTTTTTAAAGAAAACCCTCATTCTCTTAATCCCACCTATTAAGATATTGGTCTAATTCATTGAAACTTTAAGCAAATGTTTAGGTGATAAAAACATGTTATGTTATATAAAGCATAAAATATAATACTAATTTTATTATGCATGTAGGAAGGAAGGTGAACTGCTCCAATAAGAAGTCATAAAGAAATTATTTTTTAAAGAAAACCCTCATTCTCTTAATCCCACCTATTAAGATATTGGTCTAATTCATTGAAACTTTAAGCAAATGTTTAGGTGATAAAAACAATGGCATTTACTTTTGTTAATTTTTTTATTTCTTATTATATTAGGCATCTTTGCTATATCATGTTTGATGCCAATACTAATCAAATCTATCTTCAACTTCGTTGTGTATATATATTCTATAACCTGCATTTTTATGTTATATTTTGTATAAGTTGCCAATCGAGTCTACATATCCACTTTGTCTTTGAGTTATTGTAATATTACTAATACTCATATGTATCTATCTCCTTTTTTTAACTTTTTTGGAGTCAAGGTCTTGTAAATTTTTTCATGTTGTGTATCTAATCTTATTATAAATTTTATCTCTATTATATTCTAACAACTATATTTTTATTATATCATGTACTTCTTTTATAACTCAGCACAAAGTGTCATTTGAGCCATTAAGACAAAATAAATAAATAACTTATATAATCATTAAAATCATAAGTGATTTTTATTGAGATTATATTACCATATTACAAGTTTTTCAAGAAGATATACTAATAATAATTCATCAAAGATACTTCTCCAAGGTTATGATACTTTTGAGTCCATCAAAACAAGCTCTATATTCATACTATATATCATCAAACAAAGATTAAAATGAAGTAAAGTATGTTATATTCTAATAATAAAGTTACTAAATGTGTTATTTGCATAATGACACCTCTCATTCTATCACACTATTATACTGTACTTAACTAAATCCTAAACTGTTTTATGTATTATCTTGTTGGAAATCATACCACACTTTTTTTCTCCTTTTTCATAATCTCTCGGTGGCTGCTACTTCTGTTTATAATTGGCCAGTCAAATCACTAGAACAAATGATGATCTAAATGACATTGTTGGATCATATAAAAACTATTATAGTTCTCTGAGCATTATAATCCTATATTAAGTTCTATTAATTTATAATTCTTGACGCACAAATTTTGTTATATATACATTGTTGCATATTAAGCTTTTAAACAAGTAAAGTAGTCACTTAGTATGCATTATAAACTAGAATTATATATATAACATTATAATCTGCATTTACACTAAATGTGCAAAGGGTTTTTCATTTTATTAAATATAAATATTTGACACACATGAGATAACACACTAACTAACCAGCCTGTAATAACTAATATATACTGCATTATACACACAAAGTGATCTGGCGTATAGTAGTCCCATTGAGCATTATGGGCTCATAAGCTAACATATTAGTATACAAATTAGAGTTTACATATAATTTTCTATACATGTATTGAACATTACATACTCATAATAAAATATGCTACTATGTAAAATATTAGGAATGAAAAATGATCCATAAGCATAGTAGATACTGGTAAGCATTATGTGTATATAATGTAGCATATAATTATGCACTAAATTAGGCATTCATTATTGAAAATTCACATTAGATCATAATAGAAAATTAAAATTAAAATTTGTAAGTTCTAATTTCATTCTTAGTAGTTGTTGCATGTAGAAGACTCAGTTTCTTTCTTCTATTGATTATTTGGGATGGGTTTTAATTAGCATGCTTTATCTTCGTCTTGTATGCAATGGTATGCCACTTGAGATGCAAAAGATATCAAATTTTAATTGCCAACCTGGTATACATGAGACATATGTTGAAACGTCTTTCATCTTTTGATGGCCGTCCAAGGAAATAAATCATCATTATATATTCTACATTCTATATTCATATATTCTACATTATATATTCCACCCGGCATAAAAATTCACTCCTCTACAGTCTCATCGAGGTAAAGTTTTATATCTTTATGGCACATATTAAATATTTATAAGAATTAAAACTGTAGTGTCATAGTTTAAATTTTTTAGTTATAAAATAGTTTTTTAAGTTTTTCAAAAACAATATCAGTAGACGTGGAACAAGAAATCTAAGTCTTGAACAAGGACTATCAATAGTTCTTATTTTAACATTATCCAATTTCTAAAAACAAGAAAATATACTACATCTTTTTCTTCTGATTTATAATTCATAGTATTAATTATTATACAACCTATATACTAAATGTGTATTTGTTTATCAAGAGATTTGTGATCACTATAAGTACTTAAATGTATGCTGAATAGTAATATTAAATTTTCTGTCCTACGTCTCATTTTGTATCTTATTAGTTCTATAAGAATCATCAATATTAAAATTTTTGCTTTACAATTGATAGATAATATATTGGTATTTAGGCAAGGAAAAGAGGAATCGGGAAGGAATAATAGAGGGCTATTTTTGAGTGCAATATCCTGAATCTTTTGTGCAACTTTTGAGTTGCATATCCTGAATCTTCCCGTTACCAATATTACTAGATTTAATAGATAAAAACAGAACAGTTAGTATACCTAATTTGCTCTAAAAGTCGGATTTTTATCAGTCAATATACCTAATTTACTCTAAAATTCGGAATTTTACCAGTCAATATACCTAATTTACTATAAAAATCAGACTTTTACCACTCAAAGGGGGGAAAAATATGAAATTTAGGCTTAAGTTCTTCATTTTTATCTGGTTTAGAAAATAACGATTTTCATTCCTTACCATTTTATAAAATTTCTGAATGCTGTTTTTCTCAATCTATTATCTTTTAAGTGATTCTAGAATTGACTACCCCAGGCCAAAAGATCCCCACTTGGACCATAAAAACTTTTTAAAATATTTTTATTCTTTAATACACATGTAGTTCATAATTGATGTGAATTTTTTAAAGAAAGAAGGTTAGAGAAGTTAAAAATTATATGTAAAATAATATCATAATAACATTTATTTGCTTGTGTAGCAGTAAACAGTATCTATATCAGAAAATCTGTATGTTAGATTTCATCAAAATAATTTTATATCAATAAAATATTAGAAATTGGTCATGAAATATAAGTTCTATAGTATTGAATTTATTTATGGAAATATAAATTACTTTATTTATTGTACTTTTTATTATACTCCCACCTTGGAGAAAAAAATGTTCTTAGAATAAAAATAATTATATTACTTTTGTCTTAGTTTATCTTCAATCTTATTGTATTTATGTGTCATCTATTGAACAAGTTATTCAATATATTAGTGATGAATTAAAAACTTATTTTTGATAAAATATAGTCAAATAAGTGGAGGAAGTTATTTTGCATTGAAATTTGTTTTACTAATATCATATTTATTGAAGTTAAGAGACTTTTTTTTTTTTTTTCTTCACTCATGGTTTAAAATTTTTAATATTGAACTTTTCCTAAGCTGAATACTCTAATTCCATTTAATTCCTTATATAAATTTCAAGGTCTATCTTCTCATGAATGAAGTATAAACAATGACTTGTTTTAGCTACTTCTTCTACTTCTTGCATCCACTATTAGAAGGCCTCAAGCTTGACCTTATTCTATCCCATGTTTCCTAAATTTAGTTTATTTATTTGAATACATGACTTTTAGTCTAAAGTGTGTAATAATAAGTGTGCTAGAATCCTTTTTCTTTGTATTAAATAAATTTAGGGTTATTGCTTATTAGGAATACTATATATATTAAAAATAGATAACAATAATTTCCCATAATAATTAAACTAAATAAACAAATAAATAAATACCAAAATGAGAAAAAGAGAGTTTAAAAGTAAAATTTATGTAGTTGGAAATATATAAATATGGAAAGTTAAAAGAAAATAGATATTTTTCAATATTTCAATGATGAAATGTGTCAAGGACCTCTAAAGAGAGCATATGTATAAAGATTACTAAGAGTTTATCATTAATGATATTTGATATTAAATTGCAGCTAATTTCACAAGTATATCTTATGGATATTTTGTAATTCATCAACATTGTTAATAATATGTAAGACTAAATTGCAACTCATTACACGGGCATATCCTACAGATTTCATGATAATTCATCACTATTGTTAATGATGTTTAAGACTGAATTGCAACCAATTTCACAAGTATATCCAATAGAGTTTGTGAAAAGTTCACCAATATTAACAATAATATATCAGACTAGATTTCATTGAATCATAGGTATGTCGTATGGGTTATTGCGATATTAAGTCAATGACTTATAAATGAATCATAAATATTTCTGTAAAATCCTTAGTGTGATTTGAAATAAGCTGTATTGGGAGTTTATATAAGCTGAAGTACTCAAATTTAAGCATAAAAAGTCAAACATAAAAAAAACCACCCCAACTTGGATTCAAATCTTCATATGAATAATTATCTGGAGAAAAAGAAATATAACACAAGAAAACAAGAAGAGCACTAAAACAAGATCTAGAGATGAGAGGAATTAAACCTTACAAATTCTGTAAAATAGTATATGAAACTAATAAATAGCAAGTGTAAAAAATTAAAATAAAAAATAGTCACGATTATTTACTGAAATCATCGTCAATGGCAAAGTCAAATAGTCACTCAAGATAAAACTATAATGCACAAATAGAAAAGAAAACTAATGCAAGATCAAGGTAAATGTGCGCTTTAGGTTAACATGCATGTCGTAACCAACTAAACCGGTGGATCCAAATTCGAAGTCCATGGTAATATTCCCACCATAATTGCAAACGAAAAGGTTAATCCATAACACACAAAGCTCTCGTAAATTGGGAAAGAAACTAGGTCACAAAACTTTGGTAAATTGAAAAGGAAACTAGGTTACATATCGAAGAATCTATAATTCGTTTATTCTTCAGTATACAGAAGGATCCAATAATTCTATTTTGATTAAAACTAAAAATAAAATTTGAAACTAGACTACAAATAAAGACAGGAAATTGAAATAAAGCTCATCCTTTTCTTCCTTCACCTTCGGAGCACTTGAAAAAACTAAGATCAGTGCCAGTTCCTCAAAACTTCGAGAGTTCTAACTTTCATATAAGAGGGTATGATTAAAAAAAAATCATATCAATTAGAAAACTGAAAAGTATAACGTCCACGGACTCAAAGTGTTGACGTTCTGCGCTCTCCTGTAGTCTCTAAATCCCAATCCGTAGTTTTCTTCGGAACATCACACATGCTGAACTCACAGCCATACTTACTTTCATTCCATAGATCAAAGACAATCTGAAAAACGCATCGCTAGAAAGAGAATACATAAACAAGAAAAAAAACTTGAGAGCAGATTCAAATAACGTGAAGAGGTTACTCTGCAGATACCAGTTTAGGAGTCCACCATATGATGAGGACAACTTGAGGCCAAAGGCCTTGCGCAAGATATTTAAAAAATGGGTGCAGAAGCAGTTCGAACAACGGGGAATCCACAACCCACAAAGTGTGGAGTTACGAGAACGTGCATATTAAGTGCGTGCATCACCGTACGCAAATCCAAATGAATTGAATCTAAGCATTGAGCAAAATGTCGTGCACATTCGTGTTAGATCAAGTAACGGGATGAAGCAAAGCCCGCTTTGACAACAGGAAAATCTTTGCTTGACTGGCATGCAAAACTCGGAGGCACCCTGAATATCCAAGCAGCCAGCGAGGCAATGCATTTCGTGAAGTCTCGCCTTATTAAGAATAAGGGACAACAACCGGGGACCTCTTTTAAGTGCAACATGACGTGGTTGGTAAAGTTGTCCTTTTGTTTGAGCTGGCCTTCTGGAAATGTTTTGATATGTTTGGATACTTGCTGGCACAATTGCGACCACGTCCATCATGTTTAAGTGAACATAATCTCTCCTTTGTTCAAATGATCCTATCAAGTCGGAGAAAAGCAGTGTCTTACTAAATCTGATAGGAATAATGATAACGCCAACATTTTCACTTCCTAAGCTTGTGTGGCCCTGTTAGACAACAATTCACTCCTCACTCCGCAGTACGGCTACAATTGACCTTGACTCAATGAAGGATTTACAGCCTGGAGAGCATTCTTCAAAAGGCAGGAGATGCAGTCTAAGTTCCAACATCCGGCAAAACATACTGAATGACTTTATTAGGACAACTCACAGGAATCAATTGGCAATTGGACTCGAAGATAGGTACTTACGACTGACAGTAAACTTGTGAAATGCCTTTGATAGTATGACTTTACAATTGTATACAGGACAAGTAGAATGATGATCCAAAGATGAATTGTAGGTTACAATTACATCGTCATAGCAGCATCTGCTCGTTGTTTGAGCACTTGTGTTCTTTTGCAAGTCCGCATAGCATCCACAAGCCATGTAACACCTTCCCTAATGCCAGACCTGTGAACGCAGACATATCAGCATCTACATCGGCAATCATAACGAGACCTATTTGCTCAAAAGTATCTAAGAAAATAGAGTGTATCCAACCAGCTCATCTAATTCGACAGCAACAGCCTGCCAGCATTACTCGAAGACACCAACGCCTCGCAGAGAACGTACCCATCATAAGCTGAGATAGCCATGGCCATAGACTGCCGATCCTCTAGCTCTTTGAGATTTAGATAACTACCAATCTCTTCTGCAGAAGTAGCTCCTTCTAGATCCTACGAGCACCAAATGAAGGTTACAAACGACCACCAGTTTCCTGCATAGTCAACTCTTACATGCACTAGAATTCTTGCCTCCTACCACATGGCCGGAAACAAGCTGCATAAATAACACATGTGTTTCTGCCTCATACAAAAGATAGTGTATGTTAGCCTTGGGGCAAGACCACATATGTTTGCAGTAGGCTCCCTCAATCTGCCTCTAAGATGAAAGGAATGTGATGGCTTAGAAAACCAGAAATGTATACGTGCAGTCCAACTATGAACCTCGGTAACTCGATCACTGTACCTGTTTGTTGGCAAATATTAAAACTGGGGCCCCTTGCAGGTCCTGATGTCTAAGAACTTTCTCTGCAAAATACAGCAGAACCATCTTTCAATAAGTAAGACACGTTGCGAGGACAAATCAAGAAACAAAGACAATGGGGAAGTTTTATTTCGAATGACCACTCCCCTATAGGCGCTAGCACATACGGATGGGTGCTACCGCTGGCTCATTGGATCTTTAAAGCCTTCCATCAAGGAATTACTACCCCAAAATGTATATGGACGAGAGACATCACATCCTGCAAAAATTGCACTGAAGCGAATAACTAAGAAAGCCAGAACAAGAAACTGCAATTGAGATTAACCATAGACTCGTCCACAAGTCTACGTGTTACTTCCGACTAACCCACTAATCAACTATGGATTGACCTTCGAAGCTAAACAACTGCCCCCATTTCAGTTGCTGTCCAGGTCCCAGAGCTACGCTTCTCCTCTTATGATATCTCGGGTTCATTTCTGTCCCCACGATTACATGCTGCTGCAACATTCGATTATAATACATAATTATAATACATATGTATAATACATAACGCGACATTCTTCACTTACTTTTAGCACTTATTATCCCCAATACAGCAGGATATTGTATTATATAGGCCAAGTCTGGGGTCCACGATGGAAGTACAGAGAGATAAGTTGCCTTCATAAGATACTCCTAACAACGCTTGATTCTAGACAGCTGTTCGAATGATTGACCACACGCTAAACTTCACATTTTACTTGCACATTTGTCGACGGCAACTCATAACAAAACGTCTTTTACATGACGCATAGTTTCTTCTCACTGACTTGGACTGAGCTACAATTACTGAATATATCCGGAGCATTAACAACCGTCACATGCAGCTGAATAAAGGTTCCGGGTCGACTTCTCCAAATTGCTTCTCGTCCACTAGCTGGAGCTCGTTTTGCTCCTTACTACATAAAAGATGACCATGAAGGTGACTAAGTACGTACCAAACGCTGACTTGGTGTCTTCCAATCGAGAATCACTCGCCGAATCTACAACATAGAGAATGGCATGTGCCTCTTCGTAATACTTCTCCCAGATAGTCCGCAACCCTAGCTGCAAGATAGCAGACACAATGTACTCCATATGAGAAGGTCACGAATATAGAACCTAAACATAGATAGTTCCCAAGCTCATGAATCACCACAATACGAGTTCTTTGTACCAAAATTTAGGGGCATACTTGCACAATATCAGAGACGACGGGATCTTCGTTGTGCCGTTGCCCCCGATTCCCATTACGAGACAGTATAGCTTTCACTCAAGCTTGAAATTGAGCAGAAATAGACTTATTCCAAGGGTAAGGAAATCTTGCTTGCTCAGTCCAAGTTACCTGACCACCAAGATCCCAAAAGATAAGTTTTGATTTGTGTGCCTCTATACGTCCAATGTTGAGTCCTACAGTCGGGACAATTCGATCTGGCGGAAGACCCTCAAAGTCTGAGTACAAAGTTTTCAACTTCTCCAGCAACGTCTGCAGTGGAACAGAAGCAACATCAAAGATTCCTGGCAGATGGCTCTGCGCTTTCATTAATCTGCGACTTAAAAGAAGACTCCCGCCGTAAGAAACGTCTAGGGGAACCAAGAGAGCACACTCCTTGAGAAACTCCTTCCACTATCTTTGGTCCTTCATAAACAATCGATTTCTCCTTATTAACGTCGCGAGTTCACAGCGATGTTAATCAACGCAAGCGGAATCAGGGTTTCCCAGTGAAGTAGCTCGAATTGAGGAGTACAAAACCAAAGCCAGCAAGAACTCTACTACAGTCATATACCACTCAAGGGACAGATTTGGCGATCCAATGGCAATAATTTGCAGTGAAGGGAGGGCATTCGTTTCATGCCTAACTATCACCAAATTCATGAAGTATGTCCCCATGCTTCAACACCAAGCAGAACGGATCCAAATTGCAGTGGGAAACCCGAGATAACTAAGAAAATCTGTTCATTGATCCACCGTCACCAGCTAAGGAGATTAAAGATCATAGAGGTTAAAGGCAGGGAGGGAGCGTACAGTCTTGCCAGCCTTATCGATGCCAAGAATGAGCACATGAAACTCCGCTTTGCTGAACAAGTACTTCCACAACCCATACAGCAGCGAAAACATGGTTAGTATGTTCTTCTTCCTCCGCTCCCCTTCTTTCCCCTTGCACTACTCGTTCTCTCCGTCTCACTCGATCTCTTCCATCTCCTACCTCCACCCTCTCCGTTCCTCCCCTAAATCTCTCTCAATCCCGCTTCACCGCGCACATCCTGCTACTCCCTGTCACCATCTTCCTTCCTTCTGTAGCTGCTTCTCCTAGTCAAAAAGCAGGCAGGCGGAGAGTGCAGACTACAACTCATAAAGCTTCCTTCAATCAGAAGAGGAGAACCTTCAAATGCATCCTACTTTGTGGGGAGAAGAAACGAGGAAGAGGACAAAGCTACTGCACCACTAACACCATGACTCGCCAGCAGCAGTAGCACAGCAGTACTGGGATGATGAAGAAGAAAGTGGTGGTCCAGTGGACGGACCATCAACTCCACAGTACATAAAAGCGCCTCTCTTCTCTCTCTCCATCCTCCCTAAACCAGACCTAGCAAAGCTTTTTGCTTGCTGCTCGCAACATGACTTCCCTACCCTTACATTATTCACATGCTTGATGGGGGTCGTTCACTCCTTCTTGTTATCCTACCCGGTCGCCTTTCTTTATTCACTCGGTAATATGTAGTAACATTATATCGCCAGGATTAGATTCGGATTTATTCCTCCTGGCTGCATTCACTCATACTAGAGACCGGGATTCTATGTGCAGTACGTAGAATAACATGAAGAAACTATAATACAGCTTTTGGAACGAGAAAAGGACGAGTCTCATTGGAGGCAATCCCGTTGCTGTTGGAGAAGTTCTCGATTTCTGCCCGGGTGATGTACTTCTTGTGCATACTGGAGTTTGTTTGGCTCATGTGGCTCGGCCTTTAGTCCCTTTAATGGAGATTCTTCGAATTTCCATCGATGTTCAATATCTTTTCACCATCTAAAGAGAGAAAGCGACCACATAGAACACATGAACGATGGGAAGACCCCATCAAGCCCTACAAGGGAGACAAAAGAGGTAGAATGGAACTAGGCCCCAATAGTATCCACATGAGAAATCTGCCCTACCGTCCCTATGATATTGGAGCTATGCAAGTTGGAAGTCTACAAACTATGTGGAGCATCAGAAAGCATCACCTAGAGTGATTGCTCTCCTATGGATTGCACCGGCCAATGTTCTTTGTAGTGCAATGGACACTTGCTATCTAAAGTATGCTACAAAGTACAAGAATCAGGGTGATACCCCGGCCTGTAATGTAAAAAGCTATACTGCACTCCTTTACAAATGTGTTGAATGCCATGTCCATCGTTCCATATAACTCCAAGGCTAGAGGAACAAAGAGGTGACCTTGTTGCATACACGTATACTTGGAGACGTTGCGTGCGGCTGCTCCGCTCACTGCCTATCCAAGAAGATGAGTAATCACTCTCTCCAAAATTGCATCACGTGTATGGTCTGTAACCACAACATCCATCAATGTCACCTGATCATCTCGGACCAAGTATAAGTATGCTTCAACACATGCCATTTGCAATGAATATGAGCGCTCCCTCCAAGCAAGGTGTCCACTCTCTCATGCCATAGCAAATACTATATCCTTGATAGCATCATGGGTAGCTATCTTTTGTCCTCCATAAGGACACCATGTCATATGGACCCATGCTACATCTAGTATAGAACCACACTCACAAGTGAGTAACGAAGATGTAGACTGGTGAACCAAACCTAGGCAGAACCTCATCAATGTAAAGAAAGTGGATATACAAGTTTGAATGGCCTAGGATTTAAAAGCCTACACCCTTATCGGAGCAAGAGCAAAGATGTGCTCTAGTGGCCCGAGGAATGGATGAGTCAACTAAGAGAGATTGTAGTATATGCTAACACTATCGCTCCATCAAGGAAGATTACAAACCTATGGTCTAATTTGATGGTAGTGAAGCAAAGGATGGAAGGTCCTCCCATGCTCGTGGAGATAGACCATCTCTCATCTATCACAATAACACCTAGAGAGAAAAGGATTCCTCCTCCACCTCAATCACATAAGTCTCCAAAACTGGCCTATCAAAAACCACAAAATGGGAGGAAAGTAGAGATGTAGAGAGAGCACAACCACAAAAAATGCTAAAAATGCCATCTCCTCCACAGATAATAGGCTTACTCTTCACTACAAGATTGGTAGAGATGTCTATCTATGTGCCAAATCCCCCTCCACACACTCAAATATCCTTGGTTCAATGATATCACCAAAGATTTCCATAATCCTCCTCTCAAAAGCTCTCAAATGTGATCTGAAAGTCAAGGAAGAGTGGAACCGTGCAGAGTAGATAAGTCGGTCAATGTGCAATACTAGAGGAAAGTATAGCAAATGCTACCTACAGATCTCCTAGTAAAGAAAGGTCATCCACATAAAGAATATTCTCTACAAGGGCACCATCTAAGAAGCATGTGATAAAATCCTTGGATCTTACTAGCACTCCAAGAATATGTGGTCCATCTATAAATAAGATACAACCCTTTGGAAGCTCAAGGTGTGGAGGATACTGTAATACCAAGGGTTAGCCATATGATCTAGATGTGAAATTCGGTTTGGTAACATCTAGAATGATGTTATACATGATGGTCAAAATAGATCAGATAGAAGTATCACCAAAAGAGTACTTCTACTAATAGGGCAGAACCCGAAATAGACTTGAGAACCTTAGAACCAATAGCTAGACATATGATTTAAAGATGAGAATTGGTTTGGTAACATCTGGAAGGATGTTACACATGATGGACTAAACAGATCAGAAAGAGGTATCACCAAAAGGGGACTTCTACTAATAGAGTAGGAACCGAAATATGCCTGAAATCTTTGAAGGCAATTTTGGAGGCCTCAAAAATGTGCAGATTCCCCCCCCCCCAACAGAGGAAAGGCTGGCCTTCCCTCCCCCTGGTTTGTCTCGTCAAGAGCTTTCCAACGGTACCTTACTCATGTGATTCTGAGATTCCTACAGGAAGATTCCCTAAAAGATTCTCTCCGGTCAAAGCTCGTTTGACCAACCAGATAGGACCTAGACCAGACAGGTCACCCATCCAAGTAAGTAATCCAAGGGTGGAGCTTGCTGACATGTCACCTATCTGTGTCCCTAATCCTATGGTGGAGCTTCCTTGTAGGAGATCCTCTTTGTCTATATAATAAAGAGAAGGTGCTCCCTTGGGGCATCGAATGTTTGAGTGTGCAATCTGTGTTTTCTCTCTTCTCTTGTCCTCGGAGTATTACAGATACTTGAAGCGGACCATGCTCTGCACTTTGAGACCTTGACTCTCAAGCCTACAAGATATAGCTTGGTAGTCAAGTGATCAAAGACTTGTCTAATCTGATCTACGGAGCCCGCAATGTATTGTGTGCTAAGGAAAGAAATATAGAACTTGGCATGGCTAAAGTAGTAGATAAGAGAGCTATGAAGTGAACCATGGCAAACAAAGGTCCTCCTAAAGGATCTCCTTGTTTTATATCAACAATTGACTCCAAGGCGGTGAGTCCTTCTTGTGACCACCCATGCTTGTAGTAAAAGGAAGCATGAGAGCCATAGAACAACCGCACAAAGGGAATGAGACTTGCCAAGGATCTAATGGCCTCCCTAAGCTCTCTAAAGATGGATGCTCGAGAGATGCTATTAAAAGCGTTCTCAACATCCACTTGGAAGACAACCCACTCTGGATAGATATCTAAGAGTGCCTTGATGCTTAGAGAAATAGCCTCGCAACCTCCATATGTAGCTACTCCAAACTAAGGTAGGTGCTCTTGGAAGTGAGATCAATTTTGAAGGCCAATGGTGTGGCTAACCAAGCACAAAAAGATCTTTCTAATAGCAATTGGTCTAATGCATCCTATAACAATAGAGAGTTAAGCGACAAAGTTAGTCCAAGCTAAAAAGTAGTGAATGGGCCAGATTAACCTAGAATATTCTAGAAGTACCTAGGAAGTTACTTGGTACCCTCCCAAATATTGTGTAAGGTGCATGCCAAGTGGCAACTTCTAAGAGGAAGTTTCCCAGCAAGCTTAGCTTGCACCCCAAGTAGGTAGCTTCTAGAAGCTTCTAACTAGCTTAGCTTGCATGCCAAGTAGATAGCTTCTAGAAGGAAGTTTCTTGAGAAGCTTCTCGGTTAACTTGGCTTGCATTCCACGAAAGTAGCTCAAGGAAGCTTTTTGAGAAACTTCTCAAGAGCCTTGTATGTTCCCTCTAAATACCAAAGCCAAAACTCATGCTAGATACTCGTAGTTTCCCAAACTCAAGTGTTCCATTGTGATCTTTCATTCTCTTATTTCTCTCCTCAATCTTGATTTTTTACATTGGTATTAAAATAAGAATGAGATGGATGGAATTTATGGACCACCAAATCCATTTCCACCAAACCCTTAGGATTTTAGTATTTCAAGTATTACCTAAGCATTATTTCATACAATTCATCACCTCATGCTTTGGGCAAATTTTTTGAATATAATCACCTTGTTTGAGGAACCCTTGGTACTTCAGATTGTAACTTAAGGAGAACAATGGATGTGTTGGATCTATGTATTAATAAATTAGATAAATTGGGAGTAGTGTGATAGAGTAGTAGCCATGGTGGCAATGTTAAGGTTATCATTGCTATGAAGCAACAAATTGCACACCTTACTTGATCGTTGGATGAACAAGACCATCAACAACAAGAGTATATAAAAAGAGCACCAATTTGAGAAGGAGAAGACCAAATCCAATTTTCAAAACCAAAGGTATTTGAAGGCAAGAATCTTTTGGGTGTAGTGGAGAATTTTGTGTTTGACTGCAAATATTATTTTGAAGCTACCAATCTTCAAGATGAATGAAAATAATTCTCTTGGCTTCCAACCAATTGGATAGAGTAGCAAAGCTATGGTGGCGATTCTGAGTGGAGCAAGCTGAATGTAATTTGTTGCACTAATCTTAACTTGGGCAGAATTCAAGAATGCAATAATTGGTTGATTCCAAGCTATAAATGTCACACAAGGTACACAAGATAGGTTGGCAAGGGTGAAGTAGATTGGCTTTGTAAGAAGTTACATCATGTAATTCTAAAACATCCTCATGTAAATTCTAGATATACTAGAAGGTGAAGCTCTAGATTGATTTGTGAGTGGCTTGAAGTCACAAACCAAATGAGAGGTAACTATGCAAGAGCCACAACACTTGGAGGAAGCCATGCAATTAGCTGAACGCTTTGATTCCTTGGTTGCAACAACTTGGTCTCAACCTTGACCTCCATAGAACCTATCAATACACTACATATGGGTGGAGGAACCGATACCAATGGAAATTGATACCATTTAATAGAATTCACTTGGCACCACAGATAGAGAAAAATTGTGATAAAATGGTGGTTGTTTTTATTATCGCCAAAATGTACATCATATTGCTAAATGATACTCAAGAATAAGCAATCTTGACAAGTCTCCCCAATAGAGTTTGTGGAGAAAAATGATCGAGAAAACAAGGAATCCCAATAGGAGATTTTGAGCCACTTATTGAGAACTTGAGTAGTTCCAATGGGATAGAAGGCTCAACTTATGTAAGTTTGTTTCACTTGTAAGGAATGTTGTAGAATTTTGGTTGATTTTGAAAGTTCAAAGCATTGCATGTCCATGCAATTAGCAAAGGAATTACATATTCTTATCAAGCCAATAATTAGAAGTAGATTGATGATGGTTGATGGTAGAATGAGTTCTGCATTCCGTACCTCACATCTTGTTACATCCAAGATTGTGAAGGAGTATTTGGAATGTATGAGTTTTGTAATGGCATCTCTACACTATGATGTCATTTTGGATTTGCCTTGGCTTGAACGTCATAAGGTCTGATTTGAATGGACCTGATGATAACTTCAAATACAACACCAAAATAGGAATTTTAGATTAGATTGTCTGGCACATTTGAGTAAAACACCTAAGAATAGTCAATCTCAATATGAGAAGTTTGTCAAGAAAGCAACCATAGAACAAGCTTTGAACAAAGATAAGTCCCAAGATGGGAAGTTTATTAGGAAAATAGCCATAGAGCAAGCTTTGAAGGAAGATAAGTCCTAAAATGGTAAGTTTCTCAAGAAAGCAGCCATTGAGCAAACTTTGAAGGAAGATAAGTCCCTAGATGGGAAGTTTGTCATTCAAGCAACTATAGAGCAAGCCTTCGAGGAAGATAAGTCTATTTTTGTAGTGTGAATCAAGCAGATTGCACAAGGAGAATTTGAGGAAGTTCAAGAACCTCATCAAACAATTGTTGATCAAATAGTTCAAGAGTTTGCAAATGTGTTTTGAGATGATCGGCCAAGGAGATTACCCTCCAATCATGGTATGCCTTTCAAGATTGAGTTATTTCCAATGAGTAGACCAATATATCAGCTCTTACCAAAAGAGTTGGAGGAGTTACAAATAACACTTACGTAGTTGTTAGAGAAGGATTTCATATGATATAGAATATCTTCTTGGGGAGCACTAATACTATTTGTTCCAAAGAAGGATGGAGGACTTTTTTTTGTATTGAGTACAATGTGCTCAATAAATAAACAATGAACAATGCATATCTCTTGCCTTGAATTTATGACTTGCTTGATCAATTGAGTGGAGCACAATACTTCTCCAAGTTGGATCTTCATAGAGGCTATTGGTAAATCCTCATTGATAAGGAAGATGTGCAAAAGAATTCCTTTTGCACAAGGTATGGGCATTTTGAATGGAGAGTTCTACTTTTTGGGCTCACTAATGCTCCAATAGTCTTCATGGATCAAATGCATTGGGTGTTGGATAGACTCTTGGATCAATATGTGGTGATGTTCTTGGTGAAATTTTTATCTATATCAAGATGGGAATAGAACAGCCATTCATATGCAAGAAGTCCTAAGGCGACTATGTCAATGGAAGTTTTATTGCAAGAAGTCAAAGTGTGCCTTTTGGCAGAAAGAAGTTATCTTCTTGGGTCACAAGATCTTATTAAAAGAAATCAAGATGGAAGAGGAGAAAATTAAGGCTATTACTAATTGGCCTACTCCAAAGGATACCATAGACATGTGAGCATTTAAAAGATTGGCAAGTTTTTACCAATGGTTCATCCACTATTATACGCACGTGATAGCAACATTGATCACCCTCTTGGGGAAAAACTTGAGCTTTCAATGGACCGTCAAGCATGAAGAAGCATTCTAGAAGCTAAAACATATGATGTCTTCAAGATCCATTCTTCAACCATTTGATCCTCAACTGCCTTGCATGGTTGACTTTGATGCTTCTAACTTTACCATCAGAGTTGTGTTGCAACAAGAATTCCAAAATGGTTTACATCCCATTGTCTTTGTATCTCATTGATTAAACACCACAAAAAAGAATTACTCTGCACAAGATCTAGAACTAGCAATGGTATATGCCACCAAGGTGTGGAGGCATTATCTCTTGCAAAAATAGGTGATCATGCAAACCAATTACAAATCCTTGTTACAAACATTATATTTGGAACACTTGAAGAGTCGATGTCATAGATGGGAAGAGCAACTCCAATTGTTTGACATCAAACTTGAGTATAAACTCCGTCAATTCCATGTCATCCATGATGCCCTATCACAAAGACTTCTTATTTGAAGTCTCTTCCTCTCATCACAATGGCAATTATGATAGTGTTAGTCAATACTAAGGTCCAAATTGAGTTTAGGATAGGTCTACAACAAGATCCTTCATTTTAGATGGTACAAGGTCATCTTGCAATATGCAAAAATGGGTACTACACCTTCTCCTTCAAGGAAGGCCTTCTATTCCATGAGTACTAGACATATGTTGTAGCCAAGTGTGATCTCCAACTTGTGCACCTCCAAGAAGCCCATGACTTACCAATTGTTGGTATGGGTGTGGACAAGACATTGGGTACCCTCCAACCCTAATGGCGGTGGCCCAACACGTCATGAGATATTTGAGAGTTTGTCCGGTCATGTGAGAGTTGCCAACGTAACAAGACTAGCAACCAAAAACTGAGTGGACTCCTTCAACCACTCCCCATTCCATCTTCTTGATGGGAACACATGAGCTTGGATCTCATTACATCCTTACCCAAGACAAAGTAAGATCATACAACAATAGTGGCATTTTTGGATAAGCTTAGTAAGCAAATCTATAAAAGATCAAGACCAAGAAGAGAAATAAGAGAATGGAAGATCACATTGGGACACTTGAGTGTGAGAAAATTTGAGTGCGTAGTATGAACTTTGGCATTGGTATTTATAAGGAGCATACAAGTTGCTTGAGAAGCTTCTCAAGAAGCTTCCTTGAGTTGCTTACTTGAAGTGCAAGTCAAGTTAATTGGAAGCTACTCAAGAAGCTTCCTTGAGTCGCTTTCTTGGAAAGTGCAAGTCAAGTTAACCCAAAGTTGCTCAAGAAGCTTCCTTCTAGAAGTCATCTACTTGGTATGCAAGCTAAGCTAGTTGGAAGCTTCTAGAAGTTACCTACTTGGGGTGCAAGCTAAGTTAGCCAGGAAGCTTCCCAAGAAACTTCCTCTTAGAAGTTACTAAGAATAGTAACTTCTAAGAGGAAGTTACTATTTGGCATGCACGTTATCCAATACTTGGGAGGGTACCAAATAGCTTGCTAGATACTTCTAGAATATTTTAGGCTAATTTGGCACATTCACTACTTTATTAGCCTTGACTAACTTTGTTGCTAAACTCCATATTGTTACATATTATCCCACCGCTAGTTGATGATGTCCTTTTTTCCATTGAAGTTTCAAACTCTTGGATGGTCATTTGTGCATTCTATAGATGAGAAAGAGACTCCTAAGTGGCATCATGAAGGAGATACCCTTTCCAAAGGACTATGCATGTTGTCAATAGCCTTATTCAACATGGTGATGTGCAAGGATCCAACCAACTTCATACTCCTCATGATCATTGATAGGGATGAGAGAAGGAGGAGGTTGGACGTAAGAGGAAAAAGAAGATGGATTAAGAACAAAGGGTTTCAACTTGGAAATATGAAAGATAGGGTGGATTTTCATATGACAAGGTAAGGCAAGTTGATAAGCAACAAGAGAAATGATTTGGGTGACATCACACTACTCCCAATCTATTTAATTTATGAACACATAGATGCAACACGTCCACCATTCTCCATAAGTTACAACCAGAAGTACCAAGTGCTCGTCAAACAAGGTGATCACATTCAAAAAAAATTGCCAAAAGCGTGAAGTGATGAACTATATAAAATGATACTTGGGTAATATTGGGACACTAAAATCCCAATGGTTTAGCAGAAATGGATTTGATGGTCCATGAATTCTATTCATCTCATTCTTGCCTTTATACCAATGTAAAAGATCAAGACAAAGGAGAGAAATAGTAAAATGGAAGATCACATTGGGACACTTGAGTGTGGGAAATTCCAAATGCCCAACATGCACTTTGGCTTTGGTATTTATAGGGAGAATATAAGGCTCTTGAGAAGCTTCCTTGAGCCACTTTCTTGGAGTGCAAGCCAAGTTAATTGTGAAGCTTCTCAAGAAGCTTCCTTCTAGAAGCCGTCTACTTGGCGTGCAAGCTAAGCTAGATGGGAAGGCTTCCCAAGAAGCTTCCTCCTAGAATTTATCACTTGGCATGCATGTTACCTGGGAAGATACCAAGTAGCCTCCTTGATTGGCCAAAGTGCCTAAGCTAATTTGGCCCATTTGTTACTTTATAAGCCTTGACTAACTTCATTGTAGAATTCCATATTGTTACAAAATCCATTTGGCACCAACCTTTGATACCGTAGATGATCAAAAATTGGCATAAATCTCCTTTGACGTTGTCTTCAAGCATCATGAGATGCATTGTGTACTCATTTTTGATCGTGATCCTCAATTCATTGGAAAATTTTAGCAAGCACTCTTTTAGCTGCTCGGCACCAAGTTTGCTTTGTCCACGGCCTATCATCCTCAAATTGATAGACAAATTGAATATGAAAATCACACCTTGGAGGATGTGCTTTGTGCCTTTATCAACATTCACCATACCAATTGGGATGAATGTCTTGCAACTACGGAGTTTGCATGCAATAATTCCAAACAAGCAAGCATTGGATTCTCTCTTTTCTTCCTCAATTTTAGCCAAGATCCACTTGTTCCAAAATCTCTTCTTTCACTTCCTCTATCTCATGTCCCTCATACTTCCACCTTCTGAACTACCATATCCCAATCTCTCCAACAAGCCAAATCTCATCTCCTTGTTGCTCAAAATCATCAAAAACAATATGCAAACCACCATCATCGTGATCTCACTTTTCAAGTTGGTGATAAGGTCATGCTCTTGTCTAGTAACCTACCTCTCACACTTGATACCCAAGTTCATAAACCTACTCCTATTTGGATAGGACCCTTTGATATCACCAAAATCATTTCTATGGTTGCTTATCAACTTGCATTGCCTTGTCATATGCACATCCACCCTATCTTTCATATTTCCAAGTTGAAACCCTTTGTTCCTAATCCATCTTCTTTTTCCTCTTGTGTGAAACCTCCTCTTCCTCTCATCCTTATTAAAGAGTATGCAGTTGATCAAATCTTGCATGTTGTCACATTCAACAAGGCCGTCGACAACATACAAAGTACAAAGTCCTTTGGAACGTGTATCCCCTTCATGATGCCATTTGAGAGCCTCTTTCTCATCTACAAGATGCAAAAATAGTCATCTAGGAGTTTGGAAGCTTCAATGCCAATGAGGATGTCACCAACTAGTAATGAGTTAATATGTAACAATATGGAGTTTAGCAACAAATTTAGTCAAGGCTACAAAGTAGCAAATGGGCCAAATTAGCTTAGAACATTCTAGAAGTATCTAGGAAGCTACTTAGTACCATCCCAAGTATTGGGGGTAACATGCATGCCAAGTGGTAACTTCTAGAAGGAAGTTTCCTATCTAGTTTAGCTTGCATCCCAAGTAGGTAGCTTCTAAAAGGAAATTTCTAGAAGCTTCCAACTAGCTTAGCTTGCATGCCAAGTAGATGGCTTCTAGAAAGAAGCTTCTCAAGAGCCTTGTATGCTCCCTATAAATACCAAAGCAAAAGCTCATGATAGGCATTTGGATTTTCCCACACTCAAGTGTCCTAGTGTGATCTTCCATTCTCCTATTTCTCTCCTTGGTCTCGGTCTTTTACACCCCTTGTGCCCTTCTCCATCATGAGAAGCCAACTAGTCCCTAACACCCAACTAATTGACATAGGAATATCTCCCCTCGTGACTCCTACAACTACTTGAAATAGCTCAATAAATCCACTAGAAGGATCATCTACATGAAAGCAATCTGCGCTCATACACCATCCTTAACAAGCCTCTTGAGGAGAGGTGAGGGGCAATGCAAAAAATGACCTATCATGATATAAAAGGTGCTCAGGCTAATAATCTAAGACCTCTAATGGTACTCTCTCTCCTGCCATAAGAGGTGAGTGTAGGATAGAGATAGTCCCATCAGTGAGACTAACCATAGACAACAAGTGTAGCACTCGTGGTGCTCTACTAAACTCTCCTGCTTGACCCAATGTCATACACCATCCTAATCAAGTGGACTCTATGGTATCGTGTGGTAGAATTCATCTCCTATAAGGGCAGCACAATCTCCCACTTGGAAATGACAAAATTTAGCAACCACCTCTCTATGCCCCGCATGTCCCTCTCTAGCATAATGAAAGCACCATCAATAGAGTAAGAGGAATAAGAACCATGCTAACTTGTCCAAGGGATCATGTGCCAAATGATCAAGTGGTAGGTGAAAAGAATGTCTAGCCTCATCATGGAGTGTATGGGGTAGCCATGGAATAGACGTGGACATGGAAAACTAGTCTCAAATAACCCCAAAATACAGGCTGCTTAACATGCTAACCACTCCCACAACTCGATTGGTATCCTTGGATGGTCAACGCAGGGATACATGAACCATACTTAATCCCAAGTGTCACCGCTATTGATGTGGTTGTTTGCCTCACATGAGCATCCTAGGTGGTCCAATCATAGTCCTTGTGCATACTTCCAAAATGGGTCTTTACCCCTTGCGAGGTAAAGCGTCGATGACACACCATGCATGGTGTATCTTGAGCCGCTCTCGGCAGCCCCAAATGGGGAAGTGTAGCCATGGCTAGCACAAGAATAACGATCATGACACACTATGCTCCTTTCCATATCTCCCCATACCTACAAATCCACAACCCCTCAAATCCCAACTTACATGAGTAAATACAATCTCTCCAAACCCTAAAAACTATAAACTCTCATAACTTTCAATTCACATCTCAAAAAAATTCAAACTAAATTCCCATAGAACCCAAGCATGAATACAAAGAGATTAGAAATGAAAATGCCGACCCGTCACTTTCAATGTAAAGTAGTCACTTTAAACCCTAAAAAACCTAAAAATACTCATAACTTTATACTCAATTCTACTCAATTCTCCCTAGCCTTCAATCTAGACACCAATGGAACAGAAATTGAAAAATAAACAGAATCAACCATTCACTCATGTGAAGTATGCAGATGAGCTCTCTAAAGCTCTAGAATATCCTCTCCTCTCCCAAAAGCCATGGGATTATGGGATCATTCATCTAAATAGAAAGAACAACAGGGGGACAAGGGTTTAGACAATCCTAGAAAGCAAAGAAAGGAGAACTAGAAAACTCATTGCTGATCCATTGTCTATTTGCCCCCCCCCCCCCCCCCCCCCCCCCCCCCCACAAATATATTATCTGTAGTGTGGATCAAGAATGTAAGGTATGGTTGTTGATGTAAGCATATCCCTTCTTGGTGTAAGTGAGAAATATTTACAACTCAAGGTAGTGACTAGTGCATTAATTCACATCTTAGAAGTTTTATGCTTTGCTACGTAAACCATGTGTCTAATCACAATTATTTCTTCTTTTATTTTCTTTCTTCTCTCTATCATCTCTTCATTGCAAAAGGAAACTAAATCGTGGCGAGGATTTTGTGTCTGCCCTTTTAGTCTTGCTCCTGACCACATAGGCGTGGAGCACGCTCGTACAGTCCTCAAAGTATAAGGGTGCTTAAAATGTTGGGTGCCGGAGACATTACCCCAGCGTCTCATGATGTCACATCAAAGACCGCAGCTTGAAATAGCGGGCCACATAAATGCTTACGAAGATCGGGGTCAAGTTATTGCACCACTGTAGTTCCCAGTGCGTAGTGGCAGGTTGTAACAATCCTTATTGTATTCCTTCACAGAAGTTGCCCAGCTCATTAAAGGACTAGCTATAATGTTTTGATATCATTGGTGAGATTCCTCAGGCCTTGGATAGACTACTATACTGTACTTGGCCTTTTGAGTACACTGTCACGTAGATACAACTGTAGAGTTCATGGAACCTACTTCTCGCGTTCATTGGTGTCCGAGATCAATTGACTCGGTCCTACAGTGTGGACCGTACTTCGAACAAAGAAGAACGCGTATCGGTGCTCGAGGCACTATTCGTAAGACTTTTGGCAGAAAGACAAGGCCTCGAGCTCGTGTAGAAAACTACAGTACCTCTATGTTTTATGCTAGACAGCATTTCTAGTTTAATGAACGTTGCAAACCCTGACATGCAACAACGTGAGGAAATGCTGAGTCTGCAACTGCCGACCAATTGGGCTGCAAGGATAAAAGGGCTACCGAAGAGCTAGACATTCAACCTGACTCGGTCACCCCAAAGATTTTATGATAGTACCTAGACAATTATATCCGGTCGTCTCGGAGCTGATCCACAATGCATGTAGTTTACAAAAGGGAACAGAGAATAAGAAGAGTCATACAAAGTATTTCATCTAGAGAATGAACTTACAAAAGGGAACAGAGAATAGGAAGATTCATACAAAGGTTCTCATTTAGAGGATGACCCTAAGCTCGACCGTGCCCTGTTCCTACAAAAAGCTGTGGTTTTCCAGTGGAAGAGCACCATTGCTGTCAGTTGTATGACAACGTCATAAATGGTATCTCAACGTTGAGTGTAAAGATTCCTCTCATATTTCTTGTGCACTGTTGCTTTAAATCGGAAGAAATGTACACTTAATTCAGTACTCTTTAAACTGAGCAGTAAACAATTGTGACGACTAGCCGTCTCGCTCCTGTTCTTCCCGGCATATTAGACAAGCAGACTTTCAGCAAATGATACGCTTCTTCAAATATCAGACATCCTGCTTTGTAGATCAATTATGAACGAGACATTTAGAGAAGACACTATGCTCTATCATATTTTGATGATATCCAACACTAGTAACGCAAAACGAGAAAGTTCACAAGATGACTTCAGGGTAAATGTTGAGTGTTGACTTCAGGATGTACAAATATATGTATCCTACTTAGGGCTTGACTGATGCACAACGCCAGAACCAGTAGACCTGCCGTGATCTATGAGCGGAGACACTGTCATTGGAAGACTTGCCCAAAAACCATATCTTTCTCGCACAAAAGATGCCATCCAAATTACTGGATTCAGAATCCCAACGTTTGCCTCGAGAATAGAACAACTGTCCATGTCTCAAATTATTTTCTAGCAGGAGAAAAATGCGGCGTATGCACCAGGTCATTTGTAGCGCTTCTACATTAAACGGCAAACCTTCGACAGTGGGCATAGAGGAGTTCGAAACATGCGGAGCATCTTTCTCAGCCCCAGTTTTGACCTCTGATCTCGTTGTCAATCTCCTCCTTCAACTTGGGGTTCTCAGCAAAGTAGTCATCAACTGACCTGGTCCTCAAGGTCTCCTGAAATAGCCATAAAATTCACTTTGTAATTACTAGAACACCGAGACGTGCAGATAGAGTTCTTCCGATAACCAAGAAATTTCTACAAGCATGAGGCCAGGAAATTCAGAGATGTTTCACATTTGCATGTACGGAGTTTCTTTGACCCCTGGAGCTCATCGCTGCCAGTATGTTCCAAACTCGGAAAAATGCTAATTAAGTATCATGATGAGCTGCACAGCGTAGGAAGGTCCAAAAAAGTACCTTGTCTTTCCTAATCTTCTCAATCTCCATGTCCAACCTCTGAACTTCCCTCTTTGACTCCTCTTCTAGCTGGGTAGCTTTAGTCAACTGGTTACAAGAGCTCATCATATTTTAGCACAAAGCAGTAAATATGAGTAAAATAAACTAGGACAAGTTAGGAACCTTCTACGGAATCTCATCAGGTCCACTGTGTCCCAACTTCAATATACAAGGCAAAGTGCAGGAAATCTTTCGACAGCAATTAGACCAAGTCCTATACTTTTCGGTTGAGGATAGAACACGAATATGTAAACCTAAAGAGGTGGACGAGACAAACCATAGCCTCGTACTTCTTCTTGTACTCGGGCGTGAGAGTGTCCTCATACTCAGGAATATCGAGGGCTGCAAAATGCGATTGCACCTTTCAGTAGAGATCACTATTCTGAACCACTACCTCTTATTTATGCTATTTCTTCAAGCATATTTCCCTGAAACAGTGAAAATTCCACGTGGTTATGCGATCAAAAAGCATTTAGCATTTTGTTCAGGTTCTACTCCCAACCCCAAGTCAAATCAGTAGCAGCAGTGCTTCTGATGTTCAAGACTCAGTCTACCCAGCTAAAGTCTTCCATCCTTCTTTCAGATCAACTCAGCGGCAAAATTTGAAGCAACAGAAATCTGGGAGTGACAAAATGATAGCGTGGATAACTGGTGTGAATGGAAAAAAACCGGGCAATTGATCCAAAGCACAATAGAAGGTCAAGTGTGATATAACCAAACAACAGAGATTAAAAGAGAAACAGAAGCAAGAGCAATTCAAGGTGTAACTCACTTTCAAACGAAGTCTTAAACGTGTCCACGATCTTAGGATTGAGCTTCTGCTTGTAGAAGCTCCAGTCAATGTTTACCTCTTTCTGAAACAAGATTCAACAGCAGTCTTCAGTAACTCCATGATCCCCAGGATCCATCTCCTCCCCCTAAATGCTTGCATAAAGATCAGATTGAAAGTCACACCCGTGTCATCTCTGCAGCTACAAATGCATCGGCTGCACAGACTCAGTCTGTTGGTGCCTTGGCTGGACTGGTCTCCAGATCCGTCGAATTCACGGAATTGACTGACAAAATGCAGTCTGACAAACGACTTCTTCAGATAGCCCAATCACTGGTGAGAATTATCGAGATGAATTCCAATTGCGATAAATTTGCATGCTCAACTTGACGAAAAGTTTTGCCCTAATATAGAAATTGCATTAGAATCCACCATAATTCCAAAGCTCACAACAAATTCCTTGTGACTCCCTGGAATACTTGAATGATACTGTAAAAGGGCACCATAAATCATCCAAGTTTTCGTATGCATTTCTTACACCAAATTCCAGTAATGGTAAGCATGTGCACTCATAAGCATTCACTGACAAAAAGACAACCCTAATTGTCAGCAGGCAGGATCCGGTAAATCAGTCTCACCGTGCTGAACTTGGTCTCCAATGTATTGGAAGCATCATCAAAGGAGCGGCGCAACGCGCCAAGCTCCCTGCGGCCCTCATCACTGACGACCACTTTCGCCAAGTACTCCCAGTCGATTCCCCTGGCCACTTTCGACACAATGTTCTTGCCTGCTCCACTCATCTTGACTGGCTCGCCCGCGTGCCCAACCGATCCAAGTTTGATTCCAAGGACAGACGTGATCAACCCCCCAAAATTTGATGAACTCTTGCTTCGATCGATCGATCTGCCAGTGATCGATCAATAAAGGGTTTTCAACAAGTCTTACACCGGCGTCCACCTCCCCTCTCAGCTTCCTCGCTACGCGAGGAGTCCTGAAGAACACTGGTGACATTGGCCCCAGCCTTCCAATACGAAAACTTCCCTTTCCACCCAGCCCAGTATCCATTGTAAATGGAATCTGTGCTTGTTTCACACACGACCACGTGTTAACAAAGAAGAACGGAAGGCCCCGTCAAGCCGTACAAAGAAAAGACAAATGGTAAATCCCAGTAGTATTCCTTGTAAATTGCGAGCCACTACACGCAGTTGAACTTCATCCCGAATTTGTTACCAGGGCTCTATCAAATAACAGTTTATTCGGACCAAAGATTTGATATTCAGTTATTATATTATATGGGTCCATACTCCAGACATTGATAATTTTCGTAAAAATTATTTTCAGAAAATTAAATATTTTTTGAAGATATTTAATACATAGAAGGAGACTGATTTTATTCATCTAAGTAGTTTAGTTGATGATAAAGATATAATATAAATATTTATATAATATTAAAAAAAATCATTCTAAATTTTGACTTCCAGTTTATGATCTTATAATGTATATTCTAACCGGCATATGAACAGGGTGTAATAATCTTACGTGATATATAAAGGTATATTAAAATCTTTATCAAATCTCCTTGTCCATTTACAGATTCTGTACATGCATAATTTTATTTATCTTAATCTACTATTGTGATAAATGAAGGAACAAATATATAAAATCATCTATTTTATAATAAAGTGATGCGATTATACCTATTATACAACAGGTTTAACTCCTTCGGTGGTACTTGTATAAACTCAATCCATCGTAAAGTTATATTTATAACGAATGATGATGTTTTATTATTCTTACCAAATTTCCTGTGAGAGCTGTTTTTATTTACCAACCCTCTAATTGATCAATGAGCCAAAGGATTTTATTAAATTATCAATAGATATTTATATGTTATTTTAAAACTTTTGTATATTAACATTTATATGATAATTTGTTCTAATTGTAGAAATGACTACATACCATCTATAAATTAAGATTTTCCCTTATTATTGATATATATTGTATATCATCATTATTGAGCATTAGAACATAAATAGAAAATCAATATTTATGATCAAATATTTGTAATCAATCAAATAAATAAGAATGAAGGATACATTAGATAAATGATTCTTGTTCTATTTCCACTCCTATTATATGAATTTCATGTCAAGTATGAAGAAATTTTCAAGATTAGTCAAATAAAAAACAACTATACATTTTATTAAGAAAATGAATAAAATAATAAGTTATAAAATAAAATAATACTCAAATCTTACTCCACATATCCTAGTAGAATAAAATGTATGGTAAAACATATTTAATCAACCATTCCCTCCATTGTTTAAAGTATTCTCTAAAATGCTTCATTAGAATTGTTATGTAAGTCTTTTTGAAACATCCTTTATCTTCAACGTCTGATTCTATCTTCAACGTCTAAGAATCAGACCGCTATTGCCAAAGACTTTTTAGATGTAAGGAAACTCTTTGGTGTTTAAACTTTAAGTAGAGCCATAAAGATTTGGAACGTCTATCTTAAATATATAATAGGTAAAACCAAGATTTGCATTGTAATACAACAAAATTTAACCCCTAAACTATTCCTATTGGAAATGATAAGTACAAATAGCTCACATATCAAGCACAAATATAGAAACTATACTAATACAGAATTTCTTATAGGTATAGTCTTTAAATAATAGTTATTTCCTATTAAAAATATAGAAATTGATATAAATAAAACCAGAAGTCCATAAATAATTTTTCTATTTCAAATATATATTTTGATTATCTCATTTGTTTCTTTTGATTTAAATTTGTTCTTATGTATTTATTATCAAGATATTCTATTAGCACATGTGATTCTCTCAAGTATGCAATAAACTACCACTTTTCAAAGCCCAGTTATCTAAATATTTTAAACACCTTCTTCTTGTAGTATATTTAATCATTTCAATAATATTGACATCCTTTGAGGTTGTTTTTGGGCAGAAGTATGCCATTGTAAAACATACTACTTTTAAAAGTTATTCGAAATAAACATACATTATGATTAGAAGGAAATATGTTTATTGAATCTATATAGGCAAGAATGTTATTATTGAAAACATTATAAGTGGAAGTAAAGTGCACCAACAAAATTTGTATGTGAGAATAAATCTAACTAAGCTACCTTTCAGATTAAAAGAGGACAACAACTTCCCTCAATTATTATGACTGGTTTCTTTTGCATGTTGTTAATGATAAAAATTGTAGCAATATATATATATATATATATATATATATATATATATATATATATATATATATATATATATATATATAATTGCCAAGAAATATATTACTTATCATACTCCTGGTGATTATGCTCACATTTTCTACTCTCATTGTAGATGTATGCACCTAATGCTAACTTATTGTTAGGTTATTTCTTCATAGCTTTAGATACACAAACTGGATCGAGTAGTGCAATCAAACAAAGTTTCTAGATGAAACTTTTAGGTCAAATATTAATAAAGATTTATTAACTTATACATACAAAATTTGATTTTATAAATCTTTCCATAAGTCATATTAGTATGGATATTAACCATAATACTGTACTACAAATTTGATTAAAAAAAATTTAAAAACTTGTGGATGATATTCAAAAAAGTTGTACTTATTTTTTCACGAAGGAAATATAAAAAGTACCTAATACTCCTTTGGATTATATGTGTTATAGAACCTTCATAAGGATAGGAATTCTTGGAATTATTGTAAGAAATCACATAGGGTAGGAAATTGATGGTTAATTTTGTTTAGAAGCAAGTTTATACCCACATGAAGTGTAAGTAACAAGACTTGGAGATTTGGCATTCAAAATTTACCCATTGTTGGTGATTCTCTTCTCTACTATCATCTCTAGTTGTTCCCTTGGATTTTAATCCTTTAAATTGAAACAGAGCTCATGATGGATAAAGTGTATGCTCTTTGTCAAAACTAACTCAAAATGATTGGCATTTTGCATTAATATAATTCAAAATTCCATAACATATCATTTTGGTCAAACTTTCTCGCTACTATCTTTATGTCTAAGGAGCTTTTAGTTCCTATGTTGTCACTTGAGTTTGAAGGTAAATATATCTCCTCAATATTATATTTGAATATCATATAAATTTTCCATAAACAATGGAATGATCTTTATATAAGATTGATGCTATGTAATGTAGATTTAGTTCATGATATTGATAAGAAATAATAATATTAAAAATACCCATAGATGAATATGTGTCCTTTGATGTATCTAGTTTGGAGTTGTGAATAGTTAAAATAAAAAATGCATTGTTTACCTAAGCTTATGAATGAGGCATGATTAGCTATATCTAGTCATAACCAAGATAAAGGAAGGATTATTTTATAGGATCTTGCAAGGGTGAGCACAACCATTATGGATTTGAGTGTATTGATGTTCTATAAAAGAGTTAAGAGTTACAAAAGAGTTAAGAACTTTGTGGTACACAAGCCTTCTTTTTATGGACTTTTGTATAATCCAAGGATAGCCCATGCAAAGGAGTATTTCACTAGGTTTTTGGTTTAAGATAAGCTTACATGTTCATGCAATTATTTTCATGAATTTTGATATTCCTTTTATACTTCAGTTCCTCTAATAATGAGTAACTTTGACATGTAAGGACTTTCCAAGTATATAAGAAAGGAATGAGGAGGTACTCATCATTCTCTCATTTGTATCTATCTCTCTCTTGAATTCTCCAAAGAGAAAAATTGTCAATCTTTGAGTTTCCTTTAAATTTATATTCTTGTAATTTAATTCCATAACTTCATAGCCTACATTTTTTTACCTTAATAGTCATCAAATATAAAAATATGGAGTTTATAGAACAATATAAAGTTTATAGACAAGTTAGTCAAGATTAAGGAAGTAGCAAATAGGGCAAATTAGCCAAGAGGTATAAAAATACTCTAGAAGTATCTAGGAAGCTACTTGGTACCTTCCAAGTACTGGGTAATGTGCATGCAAAGTGACAACTTATAGGGGAAAACTTCTTAGGAAGCTTTCTAACTAGCTGAGATTGCACACCAAGTGAGTGGCTTTTAGAAGGAAGCTTCCAACTAGATTAGCTTGCCAAATAGGTGACTTCTATAAGGAAGTTTCTTGAGAATCTACTTGATTTGATTAGTGTAAAAGATCAAGACCAAGGAGAGAAATAACAAAATGGAAACTCACATTTGTACACTTGAATGTGGGAAATCTCTTAATGCCTAGCATGAGCTTTGGCTTTGGTATTTATAGGTAGCATACAAGGCCCTTGAGAAGCTTCTCAAGAAGCTTCCTTGAGCCGCTTTCTTAGAGTGCAAGCCAAGTTAACTATGAAGCTTCTCAAGAAGCTTCCTTCTAGAAGTCACCTACGCATGCAAGCTAAGCTAGTTGGAAGCTTCTAGAAGCTATCTGTTTGGGGTGCAAGTTAAGCTAGTCGAGAAGCTTCCCAAGAGGCTTTTTAGATGTTTGTAGAATATTTCGGGCTAATTTGGCTTATTCTCTACTTTGTAAGCCTTACTAACTATGTCATTGAACTCCATATTGTTACATATTTCCCCACCACTAGTTGGTGATGTCCTTGTTGTCATTGAAACTTCAAACTCTTGGATGGCCATCTGTGCATTTTGGAGGTGAGAAAGAGGTTCCCATGTGGCATCATGAAGGGGATACCCATTCTAAAGGACCTTGTACTCTGTATGTTGTCAACGTCCTTGTTGAATGTGGCGACGTGCAAGGATACGATCAACTTCATATTCCTCATGATCATTGATAGGGATGGGAGGAGGAGGAGGTTGGACACAAGAAGAAAAAGAAGATGGGTTAGAAAAAAAGGCTTTCAACTTGGAAATGTGAAAGATAGGGTGGATGCGCATATGACAAGGTAAGGCAAGTCAATAAGCAACAAGCGAGATGATTTGGGTGACATCAAAGGGTCCTATCTAATTGAGGGCAAGTTTACAAACTTGGGTATCAAGTGGGAGGGATAGGTTACTAGAGGATAGCATGACTTTATCATTGACTTCAAAGGTGAGATCACGACGATGGTAGTCTGCATATTGTTTCTAACAATTTTGAGCAACAAGGAAGTGAGATTTGGCTTGTTGGAGAGATTGGGATATGGTGATCAAGAAGGTTGAAGTATGAAGGGCCTAAGATAGAGGAGGAGCAAGAAGAGAATTTGAAACAAGTAGATCTTGGCCAAAATTGGGAAAGAAAGGAGAAAATCTGGTGCTTGCATGTTAGGAATTATTGTAGGCAAATTCTACAATTGCAAGACATTCATTCCAATTGGTATGGTAGACATTGATGAAGGCATGCAATATATCCTCCAAGGTATGATTTGCATGTTTAGTTTGTCCATCTATTTGAGGATGATAGGCCATGGACAAAGCAAGGTTAGTGCCGAGTATCTGGAAGAGTGCTTGCCAAAACTTCTCGGTGAATCGAGGATCACGGTCCAAGATGAGTACATATGGCATTCCATGATGCTTGAAGACATTGTCAAAGTAGATTTGTGTAAGGTTGGAGCATGGCATCACAGGTTGGTGCCAAGCCAAGCTAAGCATACTAAGCTTATCCATAGACACCATGATTGTTATGTGTCCTTGCTTTGTCTTGGGAAAGCATGTGATGAGATCCAAGCTCACATGTTCCCATCAAGCGGATGGAATGGGGAGTGGTTGAAGGAGTCCACTCGGCTTCTGGTTGTTGGCCTTGTTATGTTGGCAACTCTCACATGATTGGACATACTCTTGAACATCTCATGTCATGTTGGGCCACCACCATCGGCGTTGGAGGGTACCCAAGGTCTTGTGCACACCCATGTAACCAGCTATTGGTAAATCATAGGCTTCTTGAAGGTGCACAAGTAAGAGATCACCTTTGGCTAGAACATAGATCTGGTCCTCACAAAATAGAAAGCCTTCCTTGAAGGAGAAGGTGTTGTACTCCTTGTTGCATGTTGTAAGACAACCATGTACCATTTGAAAGAAGAGATCTTGTTGTAGAGTTGATCAAAACTTGTTTTGGACCTTGGAATCAATTGACACCATTGTAATTATTGTCGTGATCAGAGGAAAAGACTTCAAATCATGTTGTCATGATAGAGCATCAAGGATGACATGGAACCAACCTAGTTAATACTCAAGTTTAATGTCAAACAATTGGAGTTGCTCTGCACATTGATGGTGTTGACTCTTCATGTTTTCCAAGTGTAAGGTCTGCAACAATAGTTTGTGATCGGTTTGCATTATCACTTGTTTCTCTAAGAGATAATGCCTTCATACCTTGGTGGCATATATCATTTCAAGTTGTTCACAATCTCAAGCAGAGTAATTTTTTTCAGCTTTTGTACAAGGTATGGGCATTTTGAGTAGAGAGTTCTACCTTTTGGACTCACTAATGCTCCAATAGTCTTCATGGATCAGATGCATCGGGTGTTGGATGGACTGTTGGATCGGTCTATGGTGATGTTCTTGGATGATATCTTAATTTATAGTAAGACAAAGGCACAACAGGTGAGCCATGTGCGAGAAGTCCTATGACGACTATGACAACTAAAATTTTACTGCAAGAAGTCAAAGCGTGCCTTTTGGCAGAAGTAGGTTACCTTCTTGGGTCATAAGATCTCATCAAAGTGGATCAAGATAGAAGAAGAGAAAATCAAGTCCATTACTGATTGGCCTACCCCAAAGGATGCTACAGAAAGTATAGGCATTCAATGGATTGGCCAGATTTTATTGATAATTCATCCATTATTATGCTCATGTGGCTGCACCCTTGATTGACCTCTTGAGAAAGAACTCAAGCTTCCAGTGGACCACCCAACATGAAGAAGCATTCCAAGAGTTAAAGCATATGGTGTCTTCAAGACCCATTCTTCAACCATATGATCCTCAACTACCCTGTGTGGTTAATTTTGATGCTTCTAACTTTGCAATTGGAGTCGTGCTGCAACAAGAATTCCCAGATGGACTCCATCCCATTGCCTTTGTGTCTTGCCAACTCAATATGGCTAAACAAAACTACTCTGCTCAAGATCAAGAACAACTTGCAATGGTATATGCCACTAAGGTATGGAGGCATTACCTCTTGCAGAAACAAGTGATCATACGAATTGATCACAAACCATTGTTGTAGACCTTACACTTGGAACATGTGAAGAGTCGACATCATCAATGGGAGGAACAACTCTAACTACATGACATCAAACTTGAGTACAAACCAAGTCTGTTCCATGTCATCCCTGATGCTTTATCACGATGACCTAATTTGAAGTCTCTTCTTCTCATCATAGCGGCAATTTCAACAATGTCAATTGACTCCAAGGTCCAAAATGAGTTTCAGTCAGCTCTACACCAAGATCCCTTCTTCCAAATGGAACATGACCGGGTTGCCTTACGGCATGCAATAAGGAGTACAACACCTTCTCCATCAAGGAGGGCCTTTTATGCCATAAGGATTGGATCTATGTTCCAACTAAAGGTGATCTTTGACTTGTGTGCCTTTAAGAAGCCCATGATTTACCCATCATTAGTCACATGGGTGTGGACAAGACCTTGGGTACCCTCCAACGTCAATGGTGGTGGCCCAACATGACACAAGATGTTTGAGAATTTGTCCAATCGTGTGAGAGTTGCCAACATAACAAGGCCAGCAACTAGAAGCCGAGTGGACTCCTTCAACCACTTGCCATTCCATCCACTCACTAAGAGCATGTGAGCTTGGATCTCATCACATCCTTGCTAAAGACAAAACAAGGATACACCACAATCGTGGTGCTTGAGGATAAGCTTAGTAAGCAAATCCACTTGGCACCAACCTATGATACCATGGATGCTCAACCTTAGCGCAAATCTACTTCAACAACATCTTCAAGCATCATGGAATGCCACATGTACTCATCTCCAACCGTGATCCTTGATTTACCGGGAACTTTTGGCAAGCACTCTTCCAAATACCCGGTACCAAGCTTGCTTTGTCCACGGCCTTTCATCATCAAATTGATGGAAAAACCAAATGTGCAAATCATATATTGGAGGATATGTTATATGCCTTTGTCAATGTCCACCATACCAATTGGGATGAATGTCTTGCATCTACAGAATTTGCCTACAACAATTCTAAATAGGCAAGCACTGGATTTTCTCCTTTCTTTCTCAATTTTGGCCAAGATCTGCTTGTTCTAGATTCTCTTCTTGCTCCCCTTCCATCTCAGGTTCCTCATACTTCCACATTCCTTACCACTATATCCCAATCTCTCCAACAAGCCAAGTCTCACCTTTGTGTTGCTCAAAATTGCCAAAAACAATGTGCGGACCACAATCGTCGTGATCTCACCTTTGAAGTCGGTGATAAAGTCATGTTATCCTCCAATAACCTCCCTCTCCCACTTGATACCCAAGTTTGTAAACTTGCCCCTAATTGGATAGGACCCTTTGATATCACCCAAATTGTCTCTCATGTTGCTTATCGACTTCCCTTGTCACATGCGTATCCATCTTGTCTTTCATGTTTCCAAGTTGAAACCTTTTGTTCCTAATCCCTCTTCCTTTTCCTCTCGAGTCCAACCTCCCCCTCTTCCTATCCCTATCAATGATCATGAGGAGTACAAAGTTGATTGTATCCTTGCACATCATCATATTTAATGCGGCCGTCGCCAACATACGGAGTACAAGGTCCTTTAGAAAGGATATCCCCTTCCTCCATGATGCCACATGAGAACCTCTTTCTCACCTCCAAAATGCATAGATGGCCATCCAAGAATTCAAAGCTTCATTGGCAATGAGGACATCACCAACTAGCGACGGGGGAATATGTAACAATATGGAGTTTAGCAATGAAGTTAGTTGGGCTTACGAAGAAGCACATAAGACAAATTAGCCTAGAATATTCTAGAAGTATCTAGAAAGCTTCTTGGGAAGCTTCCCGGCTAGTTTAGCTTGCACCTCAAGTAAGTAGCTTCTAGAAGGAAGCTTCTAGAAGTTTCCAACTAGCTTAGCTTGCATGCTAAGTAGGCGGCTTCTAGAAGGAAGCTTCTTGAGAAGCTTCCTAGTTAACTTGGCTTGCACTCTAAGAAAGCGGCTTGAGGAAGCTTATTGAGAAGCTCCTCAAAGGCCTTGTATGCTACCTATAAATACCAAAGCCAAAGCTCATGCTAGGCATTCGGAGTTTTTCCACATTCAAGTGTCCCAATGTGAGTTTCCATTTTCCTATTTCTCTCCTCGGTCTTGGTCTTTTACAGCCTACCTATCCCGTTTAGCTCATGTGGCATTTATAGCTTGGAACCAATTAATTATTGCTCTCTTGAACTCTGCACATGTCAAGATTGGTGCAACAATTTGTCATTCAGCTCACTCTACTGGGAATCTCTACTATAGCTTTGCTACTCCATCCAATTGACTAGAAGCCAAGAGAATCTATTTTTTGCTCGTCTTGTAGATTGGTAGTTTCAAAATAACGTTCACAATCAAACACAAAATTCTCCACTGCACTTGGAGATTTTTGCCTTCAAATACCATGGGTTTAAGGAATTGGATTTGCTCTTCTCCTTCTTAAACTGGTACCTTCTCTACGTGCTCTTGTCATCAAAGATCTAGTTCATCCAACAATAGAGTAAGGTGCTTGATTTGCATAACAAGGATAACATTGAGCATTGTCACCATGGTTTCTACTATATCACACCAACCCTAATCTATCTAATTTATTAACCCATAGAAGCAACACGTCCACTGTTCTCCATAAGTTACCACCGGAAGCACCAAGGGTTCCTCATATATGGTGATCATATGTAGAAAATCTTGTCCAAAATGTGAGGAGATGAATTGCATGAAACAATGCTTGGGTAGTACTTGGACACAAATATCCAAATGGTTTGGTGGAAATGGATTTGGTGGTTTACAAATTCCATCCATCCCATTCCTGCTCTGATACCAATGTAAAAGATTGAGATCAAGGAGAGAAATAGGAGAATGGAAACTCACATTGAGACACTTGAATGTGGGAAAACTTCAAATTCCTAGCATGAGCTTTGGCTTTGGTATTTATAGGTTGCATACAAGGCCCTTGAGAAGCTTCTCAAGAAGTTTCTTTGAACCGCTTTCTTAGAATGCAAGCCAAGTTAACTAAGAAGTTTCTCAAGAAACTTCCTTCTAGAAGCCGTTTACTTGGCATGCAAGCTAAGCTAGTTGGAAGCTTCTAGAAGCTATCTGCTTAGGGTGCAAGTTAAGCTAGTTGAGAAGCTTCCTAGATGCTTCTAGAATATTTTGGGCTAATTTGGCTTATTCTCTACTTTGTTAGCCTTACTAACTACTTCGTTGAACTCCATATTGTTATATTTATTTTGGCTTGCACTCCAAGAAGATGGCTTTTAGGAAGCTTCTACAGAGCCTTGTATGCCCCTTATAAGAAGCATAGCCCAAGCTCATGCCAAATGTTTAGATTTTCCTTCATTCACGTGTCAAATGTGATATTCCACTCTAGTATTTCATTCTTCTATTTCTCTCTTTGGTCTTTAACATCAAAGGTTCATCTCTAATGAGAGATAGTTTTGCTTTCATATCAAAGTAGAGGATGATTTTATTGTCAACTTGGGCATCATATTATAAATTTACAAACTATAATAGACAAGCTCAACCAATTGCACAAGCTAAAGACACAACTTAGCAATTTAAACAAGGAAGTATCAATGCTCAATAAGACACATTGAGCAACTTATTTGGAATGCAATTACTTTGAATTGGATCTGAAACTTAATAAAAAAAAGATTCATTCTATCTTTATGATATGATCATAAGAAATCATTGCAAGATGGCTATAGATATGGTAGTTCATACGATTACATACCAATGCAAATTATACAAAAGTTTAGTACTTCTATTATACTTTGAAGAAAAATTCTTTTATGATGGTTTATTCAAGGATAAGACTTGCCTTTTGGAGTCCATGGGATTCATTATTGAACCTTTATATAATGAAATTGTTCCAATTTTCACCTTTGCATCATGAAAGTATTTTAAGATTACATTAGCTTGAAGTTCATTATTGTTACTTGTAAAAAATAGAAGTTGATGATCATCATTTATTATTTTGGTAGCAAAACATTTCTTATATCAAAAATATAATTTCCACCTTAATTTTAGTTATTTTTTCATAAACATTGATATAATTACGTATTCTCTAAATAATGTTCCTTCTACTTATTGTGGATGAGCATGTGCCTCCAATACTTAAGTAAGATGATCCAAGCATCAAACTCTATTTTAGATGTCTTTTTCTTTGCATCATGTTATTTTAGCTATTTTATATCCAATAGCTATAAGACTAATATCCATAGTCATAATTATAGCTATACAACAAATAAAAATCAAGAAACATCATAGTAATTGTACTCCAAATAGGAAGTCTCAATTTTTGCTTAGTAGATACAGGTAGTAATCAAGAAACGTCATCCTCCTCACTCACTCCACTCCCCAAAGCCACTGACAAATTAATTATTTCTACCTACTAAGCCTTGCCTTATATACTTAGTAAAATTACTATTGTAAATGTAATAAAATTAAGTTAGTAGTAGCTAAGTATAGCTAAAATGATATAGAACTAGCATATAAATAGGAATTCTAAGAAAGTTCTAGAAGCCTACAAGAAGCTTCTTGGTGAGAAGCTTCTAGAAATGTTTGATAAATTGACTAGCTTGTACATGAAATAAATTGGCTAGCTTAACTTCTACTCAAAGAAATGGCTAGTGTAACAATATGGGGTTTAGCAACATAACGAGTAAGGCTAATTAAGTAGAGAATAAGCCAAATTAGCCTAGAATATTCTGAAAGTATCTAGGAAGCTTCTTAGGAGACTTCTTGGGAAGCTTCCCAACTAGTTAACTTGCGCCTCAAGGAGGTAGCTCCTTGAAAGAAGCTTCTAGAAGCTTTTGGAAGCTTCTTACTAGCTTAACTTGCACGCCAAGTAGACAACTTCTAGAAAAAAGCTTCTTGAGAAGCTTCCTAGTTAACTTGGCTTGCACTCTAAGAAAGTGGCTCAAGGAAGCTTCTTGAGAAGCTTCTCAAGGGCCTTGTATGCTACCTATAAATACCAAAGCCAAAGCTCATGTTATGTATTCGGAGTTTTCCCTCATTCAAGTGTCCCAATGTGAGTTTCCATTCTCCTATTTCTCTCCTTGGATTTGGTCTTTTATGTTGGTATCAGAGCAGGAATGGGATGGATGGTATTTATGGACCACCAAATCCACTTCCACCAAACCATTGGGATTTTCATGTCCAAGTTCTACCCAAGCATCGTTTCATACAATTCATCACCTCGCACTTTGGACAAGATTTTCTACATATGATCACCATATCTGAGGAACCCTTGGTGCTTCCGGTTGTAACTTATAGAGAAAGGTGGACGTGTTATTTCTATGTGTTAATAAATTAGATAGATTAGGAGTGGTGTGATAGAGTAGCAACCATGGCGGAAATACCCAATGTTATCCTTGCTATGTAGCAACAAATTGAGCACCTTACTTGTAAAAGACCGATACCAAGGAGAGAAGTAGGAGAATGGAAACTCACATTGGGACACTTGAATGTGGGAAAAGTCTAAATGCCTAGCATGAGTTTTGGCTTTTGTATTTATAGGTAGTATACAAGGCCCTTGAGAAGCTTCTCAAGAATCTTCTTCAAGCCGCTTTCGTAGAGTGCAAGCCAAGTTAACTAGGAAGCTTCTCCATAAGCTTCCTTCTAGAAGCTGCCTACTTTGCGTGCAAGCTAAGTTAGTTAGAAGCTTCTAGCTACTTACTTGAGGTGCAAGCTAAGCTAGTCGGGAAGCTTCCCAAGAAGCTTCCTAGATAATTCAAGAATATTTTAGTCTAATTTGTCTTATGTACTAGTTCATAAGCCTGACCAACTTTGTTGTTAAACTCCATATTGTTACATATTCCTCCGCCGCTAGTTGGTGACGTCCTTGTCGCTAGTGAAGTTTTGAATTCCTATATGGCCGTCTGTGCATTTTGGAGGTGAGAAAGAGGTTCCCATATGGCATCATGAAGGGAATACCCTTTCCAAGGGACCCTCTACTCTGTATGTTGGCAATGGCCTCATTGAATATGGCAACGGGCAAGGATACGATCAACTTTGTACTCCTCATGATCATTGATAGGGACAAGAAGAGGGGGAGGAACAAAAGGTTTTAACTTGGAAACATGAAAGACAAGATGGATACGCATGTGACAAGGCAAGTCGATAAGCAACAAGAGAGACAATTTGGGTGATATCAAAGGGTCATATCCAATTAGTTGCAAGTTTACAAACTCAGGTATCAAGTGGGAGAGGGAGGTTACTAGAGGATAGCATGACTTTATCACCGACTTCAAAGGTTAGATCACGACGATGGTGGTCCGCATATTGTTTTTGGTGATTCAGAGCAACAAGGAGCTGAGGCTTGGCTTTTTGGAGAGATTGGTATATAGTGGTCAAGAATGTGGAAGTATGAGGAACCTTAGATGGAGGGAGAGCAAGAAGAGAATCTAGAACAAACAGATCTTGGCCAAAATTAAGAAAGAAAGGAGAAAATCCAATGCTTGCCTGTTTGGAATTGTTGTAGGCAAATTTTGTAACTATAAGACATTCATCCCAATTGGTATGGTGGACATTGACAAAGGCACACAATATATCCTCCAATGTATGATTTGCACATTTAGTTTGTCCATCAATTTGAGGATGATAGGCCATGGATAAAGCAAGCTTGTTACCAAGTATTTGGAAGAGTGCTTGCCAAAACTTCACGGTCGGAGATGAGTACACATTGCATCCCATGATGCTTGAAGACATGTTGAAGTAGATTTACACTAAGGTTGGAGCATCCACGGTATCACAGGTTGGTGCTAAGTGAATTTGATTACTTAGCTTATCCACAAACACCACAATTGCGGTGTGTCCTTATTTTGTCTTTGGCAAGGATGTGATGCAATCCAAGCTCATATGCTCCTAGCGAGTGGATGGAACTATGAGTTGTTGAAGGAGTCCACTCAGTTTCTGGTTGCTGGCCTTGTTACGTTGGCAACTCTCACACAATTGGACAAATTCTTGAACATCTTGTGTCATGTTGGGCCACCATCATTGGCGTTGGAGGGTACCCAAGGTCTTGTCCATACCCATGTGACTAGCAATGGTAAATCATGGGCTTCTTGAAGGCGCACAAGTCAAAGATCACCTTTAACTGGAACATAGATCCGGTTCTCATGGAATAAAAGGCCTTCCTTGATAGAGAAGATGTTGTACTCCTTATAGCATGTTGTAAGGCAACCATGTTCCATTTGGAAGAAGGGATCTTGGTGTAGAGCTGACTGAAACTCGTTTTGGACCTTGAAGTCAACTAACACCATTGAAATTGCCACTATGATGAGAGGAAGAGACTTCAAATCAGGTCACCGTGATAAAGCATCAAGGATGACATGGAACCAACCTGGTTTGTACTCAAGTTTGATGTCAAACAATTGGAGTTGTTCCACCCATCAATGATGTTGACTCTTCATGTGTTCCAAGTGTAAGGTCTGAAACAATGGTTTGTGATCAGTTTGCATGATCACTTGTTTCCCCAAGAAGTAATGCCTCCATACCTTGGTGGCATATACCATTGCAAGTTGTTCTTGATCTCAAGCAAAGGAGTTTTGTTCAGCCGTATTGAGTCGGCAAGACAAAAAGGCAATGGGATGGAGTCCATCTGGGAATTCTTGTTGCAGTATGGCTCCAATTGCAAAGTTAGAAGCATTAGAATCAACCACATAGGGTAGTTGAGGATCATATGGTTGAAGAATGGGTCTTGAAGACACCATATGCTTTAACTTCTGGAATGCTTCTTCTTGCTTGGTGGTCCATTGGAAGCTTGAATTCTTTCCCAAGAGGTCAGTCAATGGTGCAGCCACATGAGCATAATAATGGATGAACCATTGGTAAAAATTGGCCAATCCATTTAATGCTCGTACTTCTGTAGCATCCTTTGGGGAAGGCCAATCAGTAATGGCCTTGATTTTCTCTTCTTCCATCTTGATCCCATTTGATGAGATCTTATGACCTAAGAAGGTAACTTCCTTCTACCAAAAGGCACATTTTGACTTCTTGTAGTAAAATTTCCATTGTTGTAGTCGTCTTAGGACTTCTTGCACATGATTCATATGTTTAGCCTCTTTCTTACTATAAATTAAGAAATCATCCAAAAACAACTACGGACTGATCCAATAGTCCATCCAACACCTGGTGCATCTAATCCATGAAGACTATTGGAGCATTAGTGAGTCCAAAAGGTAGAACTCTCCACTCAAAATGCCCATACCTTGTAGGAAAGGTAGTCTTTTGCACATCCTCTCTATCAATAGGAATTTGCCAATGGCCGCTGTGAAGATCCAACTTGGAAAAGTAGCGTGCTCTACTTAGTTGATCAAGCAAGTCATCAATCCGAGGTAAGGGATATACATTCTTCATGGTTTGCTTATTGAGCCCACAATAGTCAATACAAAAATAAAGTCCTCTATCCTTCTTTGGAACAAATAGTACCGGTGCTCCCCAAGGAGAGGTACTATGTTGTATGAAGTTCTTCTCTAACAACTCTAAAAGTGTTGTTTGCAACTCTCCAACTCTTTTGGTGAGAGCCAATAGATTGGTCTACTCACTGGAGTACTCTATGGCAATAACTTGATCTTGAAGGGCATACCTCAATCGGAGGGTAATCCCTTTGGCACATCATCTGGAAACATGTCTACAAACTCCTGAACTATTAGATCAACCATTGCTTGATGAGGCTCTTGGCACTCCTTTGATTGTTCTTGTGCAATCGGCTTGATCCACACCATGAATATAGACTTATCGTCCTCCAAAGCTTGCTCTATGGCTGCTTTACTAACCAACTTTCCTTCTAGGGACTCATTTCCCTTCCAAGCTTGCTCCATGGTTGCCTTCTTGGCAAACTTCCCATCTTGGGACTCCACTCCCTTCAAGGTTTGCTCTATGGCTACCTTCTTGACAAACTTCCAACCTTGGGACTGACTATTCTTAGGTGTCTTAATCAAAGGTGCCTCACAACCTATTCTAAAATTCCTACTTTGGTGTTGGACTTGAATATGGCATTGGGTCCAATCAAATTGAACCTTATGTTGTTCAAGCCAAGGTAAACCTAGAATGATATCATAGTGTAGAAGTGCCACTACAAACCTCATACACTCCAAATACTCCTTCCTAATCTTGAAGGTAACAGGATACGAGGTGCAAAATGCACAACCCATTCTACCATCTGCCATGATCAAACTACTTCCAATCACTGGCTTGATAGGAATACCCAACTCCTTTGCTACTTGCATAGACATGCAATTCTCTAAACTTTCAGAATCAACTAAAATCCTACAACCCCGATTAGATATCATACCTTGCAAGTGAAGCAAACTACATAGGTCAAGTCTTCAATCCCATTGGAACTAATCAAACTCTCAATAGGCGGCTCAAAATCTCCTACTAGGATTCTTTGTTTCCTTGATCCTTTGGTTCCACAAACTCCATCTGGGCAACTTGTCAAGGTTGTCTATTCCTAAGTGGACATTCAGCAATGCAATGTCCAACTTGGTGACAATAAAAACAACATCCATTTTGTTGCAATCTTCCTCTATCTGCTGCACCAAGTGGCCTCCGTTGGATAGCATCAATCTCCATTAGTGCTGGTTCTTCCACTTGTGCATATTGTATTAGTAAGCTTGGTGTAAGTTGAGGTCGAGACCAAGTTGTCGCAACCAAGGAATCAAAGCGCTCAGCCAATTGCATGGCTTCTTCTACATTTTGTGGTTCTCGCATGGTCACTTTTAATACTCTGAGTACAAGGCAAGAGAGAAAACACAGATTACACACTTAACATTTGGTGCTCCAAAGGAACACCTTCTCTTTATTATATAGACAAAGAGGATCTCCTCCAAGGAAGCTCCACCATACGATTAGGTACACAAATAGTTGGCATGTCAACAAGCTCCACCCTTGGATTACTTACTTGGGTGGATGACATGTCGATCTAGATCCTATCTGGTTGGTCAAATAAGCTTTGACCAAAGGGAATCTTTTATGGAATTTTCTTGTAGGAGTCTCAGAAACACATGAGTAAAGTACCATTGGAAAGCTCTCAATGAGGATTAGAGGGGAATTTGCATATTTTTGAGGCCTAATTCATTTGTTTAGGCCTCCAAAATTGCCTTCAAAGATTTTAGGTATATTTTGGTTCCTACTCTATTAGTAGAAGTCCTCTTTTGGTGATACCTCTTTCTGATCTGTTTATTCCATCATGTGTAACATCCTTCCAGATATTACCAAACCAATTCTCACCTTTAAATTATATGTTTAGCTATTGGTTCTAAGGTTCTCAAGTCTATTTTGGTTTTTGCTTTATTTGTAGAAGTACTCTTTTGGTGATACTTCTATCTGATCTACTTTGACCATTTTGTATAATATCATTCTAGATGTTACCAAACCAAATTTCATATCTAGATCATACGGCTAGCTCTAAGTATTATATCACCTCCAATTTGGTTTGTGACTTCAATCCCCGCACAAATTGATCCAGAACTTCTCCTTCTTGTATATCTAGAATTTGCATGATGATGTTGTGAAATTGTGTGATGTAGCCTCTTATTGAGCCAATCTGCTTCAATTCTATCAATTTATCTTGTGGGGCTCGGGTGGCATTTATAATTTGAAATTGACCAAGTATTGCATCCTTGAATTCTGTCCATGTCAAGATTGGTGCAACAATCTATCGTTTGGCTTGCTCCATTTGGAATCACCACCAAAGTTTTGCCACACCATCCAATTGGCTAAAAGCCAAGAGAATCTGTTTCTATTCATCTTGAAGATTGTGGCTTCAAAATAATGTTTGCAATCAAACACAAAATTCTCCACTGTGCTCGGAAGATTCTTGCCTTCAAACACCTTGGGTTTTGGAAATTGAATACAATCTTCTTCATCTCAGACTAGCATTCTCTCTATATGTTCTTGTTGTTGTTAGTCTTGTTCATCCAACAATCAAGTAAGGTGCTCAATTTATTGCTGCATTGCAAGGATAACATCCAGTATTGCCGCCATAGCTACTACTCTATCCTACTACTCTCAATTTATCTAATTGATTAACACATAGATACATCACGTCAACCTTTCTCTATAAGTGAAAACTGGAAGTATCAAGGGTTCCTAAGACACGGTGATCATATGTAGAAAATCATGCACAAAGTGTGAGGTGATGAATTGTGTGAAGCGGTGCTTGGGTAATATCTGGATATGAAAATCCTAATGGTTTGGCAGAAGTGGATTTGGTGGTCCATAAATTCCATCCATCCCATTCATGCTCTAATACAAATGTAAAAGACCGAGATCGAGGAGAGAAATAAGAGAATGGAAACTCACATTGGGACACTTGAATATGGGAAAACTCCAAATGTCTAGCATGAGCTTTGGCTTTGGTATTTATAGGTAGCATAGAAGGCCCTTGAGAAGCTTCTCAAGAAGCTTCCCCAAGCCACTTTCTTAGATTGCAAGTCAAGTTAACTAGGAAGCTTCTCCATAAGCTTACTTCTAGAGGTCGTCTACTTGGCGTGCAAGCTAAGCTAGTTGAAAGCTTCTAGAAGCTACCTACTTGAGGTGCAAGCTAAGCTAATCAGGAAGCTTCCCAAGAAGCTTCCTAGATACTTCCAAAATATTCTAGGCTAATTTGTCTTATGTGCTACTTCGTGAGCCCGACTAACTTTGTTGCTAAACTCCATATTGTTACATTACTCGATTGTTGGATGAATGAGATCTTCAACAACAAGAGTAGGTGGAGAGTGTACCAATTTGAGAAGGATAAGATCAAATCAGATTCCCTAAACCTAAGGTATTTGAAGGCAAGAATCTTCCATGTGCAATGGAGAATTGTGTGTTTGATTGTGAATGTGATTTTGAAGCTACCAATCTACAAGACGAGAAAAAATAGATTCTCTTGGCTTCTAGTCAATTGGATGGAGTAGCAAAGCTATGGTGGAGATTCCAAGTGGAGCAAGTTGAACGACAAATTATTATACCAATCTTGACATGGGCAGAATTCAAGAGCGCAATAATTAGTTGGTTCCAAGCTATAAATACCACACGAGTTGCATAGGATAAGTTGGCGGAGTTGAAACAGATTGGCTCTATAAGAAGTTACATCACGTAGTTCCAAAACACCATCATGAAAATTCTAGATATATGGGAAGGTGAAGCTCTAGATCAATTTGTGAGAGGCTTGAAGGCAAGAACCAAATTAGAGGTAACCATGCAAGAGCCACAACACTTGGAGGAAGCCATGCGGTTGGCCGAACATTTTCATTCCTTAAAGGCAACAACTTGGTCTCGACCTTGACCTCCAAAAAGCCTACCAATACACTACACACAAGTGGAGGAGCCAACACCAATGGAGATTGATGCCATTCAACAAGACCACTTGGCACGATAGATAGAGAGAAATTGCAATAAAATGGTGGTTGTTTTTATTGTCTCCACTTAGGGCATCGCATTGTGAATGTCCACTCAAGAATGGACAACCTAGACAAGTTGCCTAGGTGGAGGTTATGGAGCAGAATGATCAGGAAAACAAGGAATCCCAGTAGGAGATTTTGAGCCACCTACTAGAAGCTTGATTAGTTCCACTAGGATTGAAGGCTCAATCTATGCAAGTTTGCCTCACATGCAAGGTACAATATCTAATTAGGGTGCAGGATTTTGGTTGATTTTAGAAGTTCAAAGAATTGCATGTCTATGCAAGTAGTAAGGAATTAGGTATTCCTATCAAGCCAGTGATTGGAAGTAGTTTGATGATGGCAGATGGTAGAAAGGGTTCTACATTCTGCACCTTGCATCCTATTACCTTCAAGATTGGGAAGGAGTATTTGGAGTGTATGAGGTTTGTAGTGGCACCTCTACACTATGATATCATTATGGGTCTACCTTGGCTTGAACATCATAAGGTTCAATGTGATTGGACCCGATGCCAAATTCAAGTACAACACCAAGATAAGAATTTCCGATTAAGTTGTGAGGCACCTTTGATTAAGACACCTAAGAATAGTCAGTCCCAAGATGGAAAGTTTGTTGAGAAGGTAGCCATAGAGCAAACCTAGAAGGGAGATGAGTCCCAAGATGGGAAGTTTGCCACAAAGGCAACCATGGAGCAATCATGGAAGAGAGACGAGTCCCTAGAAGAGAAGTTTGTCAATAAAGCAGCCAAAGAGCAAGCTTTGGAGGAATATAAGTCTGTATTTGTAGTGTGTATCAAGCCGATTGCACAAGAACAATCTACGAAGGGCCAAGAGTCTCATCAAGCAATGGTTGATTGGATAGTTCAAGAGTTTGCGGATGTGTTTCCGGATGATTTGCCAAAGGGATTACCCTCCAATCGAGGGATGCTCTTCAAGATCAAGTCATTGCCAGAGAGTACTCCAATGAGTAGACCGATCTATTGGCTCTCACCAAAGGAGTTGGAGGAGTTGCGAACAACACTTACAAAGTTTTTGGAGAAGGACCTCATACAACTAGTACCTCTCCTTGGGGAGCACCGGTTTTATTTATTACAAAGAAGGATGGAGGACTTTGTTTCTGTATTGATTATCATGGGCTCAATAAGCAAACCGTGAAGAATGCATATCCCTTGCCTCACATCGATGACTTGCTTGATCAACTAAGTGGAGCACGCTAATTTTCCAAGTTGGATCTTTGTAGCAGCTATTGGCAAATTCCTATTGATAGAGAGGATGTGCAAAAGACTACCTTTTGCACAAGGTATGGACATTTTGAGTGGAGAGTTCTATCTTTTGGACTCACTAATGCTCCAGCAGTCTTCATGGATCAGATGCATCAGGTGTTGGATGGAATATTGGATCGGTCTTGGTGGTGTTCTTGGATGATATCTTAATCTATAGCAAGACAGATGTAGAACATGTGAATCATGTGCAAGAAGTCCTAAGACAACTATGACAATGGAAATTTTACTGCAAGAAGTCAAAGTGTGCCTTTTGGCAGAAGGAGGTTACCTTCTTGGGTCATAAGATCTCATCAGAGGGGACCAAGATGGAAGAAGAGAAGATCAAGGCCATTATTGATTGGCCTACCCCAAAAAATGCTACAAAAGTACGGGCATTCAATGGATTGGCCAATTTTTACCGATGGTTCATCCACTATTATGCTCATGTAGCTGCACCGTTGATTGACCTCTTGGGAAAGAACTTGAGCTTCTAGTGGACCACCAAGCATGAATAAGCATTCTAGAAGTTAAAGCCTATGGTGTCTTCAAGACCCATTCTTCAACCATATAATCCTCAACTACTTTGTGTGGTTGATTTCGATGCTTCTAACTTTGCAATTGGAGTTGTGTTACAACATGAATTCCGATGGACTACATCCCATTGCCTTTGTGTATTGCCAACTAAATACAACTAAAAGAAATTACTCTGTTCAAGATCAAGAACAACTTGCAATGGTATATGCCACCAAGGTATGGAGGCATTATCTCTTAGGGGAACAAGTGATCATGCAAACTGATCAAAAGCCATTGTTGTAGCCCCTACACTTGGAGCACATGAAGAGTCGACATCATTGATGGGAAGAGCAACTCCAATTGTTTGACATCAAAATTGAGTACAAACCAGTTTGGCTCCATGTCATCCTTGATGTTCTATCATGACAACTTGATTTGAAGGCTCTTCCTCTCATCACAACGGCAATTATGATGGTGTCAATTGATCCCAAGGTCCATAACAAGTTTTGATTAGCTCTACAACATGATCCTTTTTTCCAAATAGTATATGGTAGTTTGATAGCATGCGACAAGGAGTACAATACCGTCTCCTTCAAGGAAGGCATTTTATTCCATGTAGACCAGATCTATGTTCTAGCCAAAGGTGATCTTCGACTTGTGCGCCTTCAAGAAGCCCATGATTTACCAATAGTTGGTCACATGGGAGTAGACAAGACCTTGGGCACCCTCCAACGCCAATTGTGGTGGCCCAACATGACACAAGATGTTTGGGACTTTGTTCAATCGTGTGAGAGTTGTCAATGTAACAAGGCTGTCGTGCATATATACATTGCTACACAACATATATCGCTGTCAACATCATACACTATAGAAACACAACTCACACATAAGTCATACATAGACTCTAAAGTGCCACGATAATCAGATTGCTTAACACTCTCAACTCAACTCAACTCAGATCAATACTTGATCTGTCACTCTATAAACTGCCAACAATTGGGCATTGATTACAGTCAAGCCACACCCACTCAAGCATAGAGAATCCAGGTGACGCTTGCCGGCCTCTGTCCACCATAGCCAGGAACTCAAAGGCTCAACATCAGATAAGTGAGCTCTCTAGAGCTCACTTCAAAACTATACCCCCTGGACTCGAGCTAGCTCTGAAACCCTAATGGTCCTACTGACGGCACATTCGACGGTGCAAAGTGACGGTGGGCCCCACTATGAAGTCAATACTCCAAACACAAAATCTAACCGTTAGAAAGTAGTCTCAGAGAAACTACTAGAATAACTCTAACTACTATCACTGGAACTCCAATGTCCAAGCATCTAGATGCGGCACTACAAATGGCGTGACAGCTGTCGTGCATATACACATTGCTACACAACATACATCGCTGTCAACATCATACACTATAGAAACACAACTCACACATAAGTCATACATAGACTCTAAAGTGCCACGATTGCACCCCTAGCTGGCGGTTAGGTCCCTTTAACTCTAGATAGCCATCTACTCTAAGTATATGGTATACCCTCTAATGGGCAAAGATCAGGAGGCCGGGTGCTTTGGAGCCCCATCGTTAGTCGCCTGTTTGCAATCTATACCATATAAAGAATGAACTAGCTATAGGTCAAGTACATCTAGGACATAACCACTGTCCTTGAAGAACCACCGTGAGGGGAGGAGTCATACAGGCCATATGCCATCCTCTCAAACAGCTATCACACACTAACATAGTAGCAGCTCTACCAGAGAGCCACATAACATACACCTCAAGCTTGCACGTACAAGTGCCAAGCTGGGTCCATAGTACCATCAATGTTTGGAAGGTAACATGGTGCATAATTGCGCACATGATCCTTCCAAACAACACCATCATGTCATTCTAACACAAGGACTCTAGATGGCAAAACCTTGTGCACTCTCAAGATAGTGCGGCCTGTAGAAACATCAAGTGTCGTCGGTGCTCTCTATTGTAGATATTCATAGTCACCTGGATGAAATTGACGGATCAAGGGTCTATAACCTCCTCCTCAAATGGTAGCATAACATAAAGTATCTCTATGATGAGCAATCGCCAAGTTCTCAAAGGCCATCAGCATCACTCTCCAAAAGATCTCTACCCATTGAGAACATGCGCTCATCCATACATCAAGGTCATCCAAGTCCAAAACTACAGTAGCATCTTGACGAATGGCTACAGGTTAATCTGGATCTTGTCCATAGAGTAGAAAGTATGGAGAGAAGGATGCTAAGGAGGCTTGCCGGCTGAACCGATAGCCGATGGCCAACCAAGGTAATTGGAGATCTCAATCTCCTAAGTGGCCTCTTTGCAAACCATACTTTCGCAATCCTCTCTTCACCGTCTAAACCACTCTCTATGCTAAGCCATCTGCCTTAGGGTGATCTTGGGATGTAGTATGATGATCAATCAAAGCCTTGTTACACAAGACCTGAAACTCCCCCAAGAACTCTGTACCTTGATTAGTCAAAACCTCAGCTGGTGCACCAAAATGATTAAGAACTCGATCCAGGAACGAGTAAGTTGTCCCCTCACTAGACTTGTCAGGAAGTGCCACCAACTCAATCCACTTGGAGAAGTGCTCCACCATCACCAAAACATACCAATGATGTCTCACAATCAGCGGTAAAGGTCCGGCAAAGTTCAAACTCCAACGGTAACCCAATCCCATGATAGGTAATGGGTCTAACTGTGGCGTAGGAGCATTGAATGATGCTCTAACTCGGTCACCAACCACACATTTGGTAACAAATTGCTGTACCTCGGTCTGCATACCGTGCCACCAATAATGACTCTAGAGTAAGCTATACATACGATTTACTCCAAATTGTCCTAGCTCCTCATGAGCATGACGGACCAACTGTGGTCTCTGTGATGGAAGTGGTACCACTTGCACTCTACCATCCTCCTATACATGCAAAAGGTGTCTACCCTCCAATCTGAACCGTCTGGCTCGCTGAAGAACACGGTCTCTCTCCTTGGCCCTAACTGTGCCACCCACAACACCAGTGCAAAGATAGTCCATCACTAAGACACCATCATGAATGTCTCACTGAACTGTACCAATATCTTCACTCTCTGGATCTGTGACCTCAATAACTCCTCCTTTATGTGCTGAGAGAGATACCACCAAAGCCTCTGCAAATATACACAGGAAGGCCGATGCATGCCAACTTGGCACCATCTCCTCATCTGTCTCACCATGCCAACGTGCTCTGGTCTGATCCTACTGGCTGGCACATGGGTTTCTACTCAACCCATATGCATCACGGTTCACCACTCCAAGTCTGTGAACAACCGTGAAATCATACTCCTATAAAATCAGAGCCCATCATGCAAGCTTCCCTGAAAGCTTGTCAGACTCCATCAACCACTTCAGCGGCTGATGATCAGTGATGAGAGTGAAGGGGTTACCAAATAGGTAACATCAGAAATGTGCTATTGCCCAAACTGCTGCCAAGCACTTTCCCTCATATGAACTATACTTTGCCTCCGCTGAATTGTTGGAGCGACTAGCATAGGCCACCACAAACTCCTTCTCCTCATCATCATGTTGGGTGAGCACCGCTCCAAGCCCTAACATACTACAATTAGTGTGAACCTGAAATGGTCATCCCCTGATTGGTCTCCTCAAAATAGGAGTAGATGTCAACCTCTCCTTGAGCTCTACAAAAGCTCTCTCCTTCTCATCTCCCCAACACCACTCCTGTGTAAGCTTGGTCAGCTTTGTCAAGGCCTTGGCAATGGCACTAAATCCTCTAACATAGAAGTGATAGAAGTTTGCCAACCCAAGGAATGCTCGCACTCTGCTCACATCTGTAGGCCGAGGAATACGTGCAATAGCCTCCACCTTGGTCTGCTGAACGCCAAGTTCTCCGGGGTAGATAGTATGACCCAAAATCTCAACCCGCTCGTGGAAGAACCTACACTTCCCAAGATGTAATTTGAGTCTATGGGATCTCAACCTCTCAAACACCTCCAACAACTGTCTCTCATGCTCCTCCACGGTCGTGCTATAAACCAGAATGTCATCAATATGGCACCGAGCAAAATCCAATCTAGCTAGGATCCTATCCATGACCCTCTGGAACTCAGCAGGAGCGTTCTTCAACCCAAATGGTAAAAACCTCCACTGATATAACACATCCTTGCTGTTAGGATCAATAGCCCAAAATGTTGTCTTGGATTATCCTCCTTCCTGACCGGCAACTGATGATATCTCACTCAAAGATCCAAAGTAATGAAGACCTTTGCATGCCCAATCGCATCAAAAATCTCCTCCAGTGTAGGCATGGCATACCGATCAGCCCTGGTCTGTCAGTTGATAAGATGGTAATCTCCACACATCCGCCTATTTGTATAGTTGCCATGCATATCCTTCTTGGCTGGCATCATTGTTGCTGATGCATACTCTCCATGTGAAATCTCCACCAAACCAGCCTCAAAAAGGTCACTACTCCGGCTCTGAATCAATGTCCTCTCCATATCAATATATCAATAAGGACGTTGGAAAACTGGTGTATCGCTAGTCAGCTCAATTCGTATACTAGGTCCCTTTAGAGCACCCAAATCTTTCATATTGAAGGCAAAACAACTCGTGTGACTCCTCAAGAACCTCCAAACCCTCCGTCTTTCCTTTCCAAATCTTGGACCCATAAGCTTGGGTCCAAGATTTGGCTCCCAAGTATCCTCTATAACTGTAGTAGGAGTGGAAGACGTACTGACTGGCTGCTACACTGGGCCCTTGGGAGCAATAGTGTCATGCTCTCGACCACTAGAGGTCCCAACCTCTGTGTGAAAAACTCCCTCCACTCTGGCTGCAAGCTTCACACGTCCTCTGGCTACATCCCATGTGGACCAAGGGTGTAATCCAAGTACCCCATGCTCACCTGGATGGACTCCAAGTAGACCACTCTCCCTAATAGCTACTGGATGTGTCCCAAGAATACCATGTCCACTCGGTCCATCGCCCCCAACATGTGCCTAAATCGTCTCGATAGGCACATGGCTCACAAGTGTCCGAGTGGTGATGCCTATCAAGCGCATCCTATCCTGCTCTGCCAAGCCAAGGCTCACAATCTAGGTCAAACAGTTCAGGTCCATAGCCTGACCTAACACCTGACGCATGGATGCCTCTAACACTACTGGAACAGCGGTAATACCGGTGCAAAAACCCATCATCAGCGTTGGGCTCCACCAACTATTGTAATTGTGAGTCCTAAACAAGTCCAGGTCCTCCCTTACGAAAAGCATGAGAGCCTAGGAAACTCATGAGTATGGGAAATGCGGCTCTAGGCTGTCCAAATAGGTTCACCACTGCCATAGGTCACCTACCAGCCACTACCAGTGTCTGAGACTGATGTCCAACATCCAAGATATCATCAACAAGAATGTGGTCCAGTTGCTGAATCCTATCATAAGCACGCTATAGAACCTCTCTGGGTAAGAGGTTTGTCCACCAAAGACAAAGACGATGAGCCCGTGATCTCACTCTGGCTGCGTCTAACAATAAAGCAGGTCCCATCCAAGAATGGATCTGATGTGTACTTGCCACCACTCTAGTGCAAGAATCACCCATCAAAGGAACGTTCTCCAAAAGGTAAGCTGGAGAAATAGACTGATGAACCTAGAGATGTCATAGTATCCGTAACATCTCCCAAAACACACCAGAAAAAGGATCCTGAAGACCCAAACCGCGGCCCATACGTGTATGTCCCTGACATGGCCATCCAAAAATCACCAAGTGAATAGGCCCATGTCTCTCTAGATCATGCGCCCCCAGTAAGGAAATGTCTCTTGGTAGGGCCTTCTGGTAACCTCTGACTGCTGACATTGGTAATAACTCCAAATACCGATAGGCCAAGTGTGCCACATGATGTAGAGAGACTCGCCTAGCAGTCTCATCTCTCTCTACATACAAGTACCTTTGTACTCGTATACCCGCATGTAACACCGTAGCTAGTCCGGTGTTGATCCCACCAAACAACTCCAATAGGCATATCCCTTCTACTGGATATTGCCAAGCAATGAGTGTGGTATCCAAAGGCATCAAAGCAATCGCCTCTGGAGGCTCATCCTCACACTCATCTCCTGATGGTACAAAGGCTCCACTCCAAGCCTGTTGCACCAATTGATCTGCATGCTACTACAATACCTCCTCTGAACTCCACAATGGAACATCCAAGGTGGATGGAACAATCCTACTCATACTCCATAGCCGAGTGATCTCCTCTAGTACTGGAGCATCCTTTGCATGGGCATTCCCCTCCAACAAGTCACCAGGCCAAGTAACTGCACCGTTGAAAGCTAAAACTGATGCTGCCATGGTCCCGGACTGTAGTGAGCCAAGACTGCCACTACTAAAGCGTACTGGTAGGCGACATACCCATCCTTCACCAGACTGTCAACCAGGTCTATAAGAGGTTGTCTCCTCCCAATAGTCAATGTTGAAACCCATAGGGTATAACACTGCTCTCCCAATTAGCACATCATATGACTCAGCTATCGTCGCAATAGCCTGAGCTCTCACCACCAAGCTATCAGTCGGATGACCAGGCTGAACCTGGACAACAAGCTCCCCACGTGTGATGTACTATGTTGAACCACCACCTAGAGATGTCTGGATCTGAAATGGACACCTCTCCACATCGGTCTTCCGTAACTCCAGACCGACAACTGCAGCCTCCCCAACATAAGGGGCTATGCACCAGAGTCTAACAAGACTCTCTGTGGTATATAGACCTTCCCTGAAGGTCCTACCAAACAAAAACTCCCCCTCTGGTTATCCAATAGGACAACACCAGGTGTAAACCGTGCTCTCTCAAAGGCCGGTCTAGCTGGCAACTCCTCCAGTCTAGCCGCTGCTGCCTACCATAAACCATTGGTCGCTGAACGGATCCCATGCTCCTCAACCAAGTCAGCTCCACTACCAACCACCTCTGCTCTTGTAGTAGGAACTGCACCATCCCTACTCTCACACAGCGTGGCAGCCAACCGGAATACTAGGGTTGGGTCAACTCCCAATGTAAACATATCACTGGGTGAAAACAAAGGATGCCGCATAATCAGCTGAGCCGCCCCCAACATCATGCTAGACTCAGTCTATGTAGTAGCAGGTGGCTGACTAGCAGGTAGTCCATCATGTACTCCATCACCACCTACCACACCTGCACTAGGGCGTCTAGGAACCATGGATGTCGTCTGCAATGCCTCAGATAGCGTGAAAGACTGGGGAAGTCTGACCTATCTCCCAACCTCGCCTCTCTGTGGGTCCAACTCCACTGATGCTCCTCTAGGCTCTGGAGCACGTATTGCATTCCTAGTCAATGTTGCAGATGCATCCACTTGTGTTGCTCCGCACATGAAGTCCAAAGCATCTCTATCACCAGCATATGAGGTGGAAGCCTCAGCACCCAAATCTGATCTCCTCTGAGCAATAGCTATACTAGCCAATCTCTGCTCCAACTGCTCAATCCGAGTAGCTATAGTTGTGTTAGAAGTAAGGGCAGGTACTGCACTCCTACTAGGTGTAGATCCTCTACCACCTCATCCTCCATGAACTGGAGCTCCTCTACTACCTACTATAGCAGCCCTACCACTCCGTAACTCTAGGTGTAGGTCAAAACACCGGTCACTAGTGTGACCAAATCTGTGGCAGTGCTCACACTGCCTTTGTGCTGGCTGTGATGCACCAAAGGTATCAAGTCTGCTGCCTTGAGTACACTCTCTCCAATGGTGAGGTCCACCACAAGTCCAACAAGCAACACCACCACTCACTGGCTGCTGTTGACCCGAAAATGAGGGTAAGGGTCTAACTCCACTAGGCCCTCCACTCGCTCCATAGGATCTGGGCTGTCCACCCTGTCCTCAAAAACCAATTGGGCGTGGTGCACTCTGCTGCACTCTAGAAGAAGTCACAGCCGTGGATAAGGTCTCCCTACCAAATCCAGATGTCACCACTCTCTCCTCCACCATGTTGAGCTCAATACACTCAGCCAAACCAAAGACCACTGCCAAAGTAGGCAAAGTAGCCTATAACAACATAACATCACGAACTCTACTCGCAACTCCCTGTCTAGTATCCCATACCAAAACTAGACTGCATGGGCCTCAGTAACTCCCTTAGTGAAATTGATCAGCTGCCTCATGTGAGTGTATGCCTCATGTAGGCTCTCACCAGCCTTCTATTGGAACTCCTGCAAGCTCCTCAGCTTGTCAGTCTGCACTCCCTGGTAGTTTTGCCTCAAACATAGGAAGAACTCCACCATGGGGTTAAACTCTAGTACCACACCACCTCATGTAGCGGTACCTCCAATCATAGTAGCACTATCTCTAGCTAGTGCACCTCCACTAGCTCCACCCACACTACTCGAGCTAGAACTTGTAGGTACATCCGATCTACTCCTAGCCACCGAGTTTGAAGTGATGGAGACATAGTGTGGAGACCAAAACTGTCTCCATAACTCAATCTCCTCCAAATAAGCTCTCCTGAACTCATGGTAGTCGTCCATCGGCGGACCCTCCAAGTGCTGAAACAACCCCTTCCATGCCATGAAGGGTGTGAACAAAGTCGGGTTCCGCATCTACTGCAAATCACACCAACTATCAAACTCTTGGATGAAGTCATCCAACTCAATGGTACCCATTCTACAAGAGTAACGCCTAAGGCCTTTGGAGGCCCCATAAACTCGTCCATGTCCCACAACAATGGTGCGGACACACCAAGTGCACTCTCTACTGAATCAACTCTTGTGTCGAACTCCAACTCAGAGTCAATCTCCTCCCTCACTAGGACCTGAGATACAGGCTGATACCGAGCACCACTCCGAGTAAACCCACTACGTACTACAAGGCTAACTCCTCTGGAATCTCCAAAGAAATCCGTCGTGACAAAGTAACCACAACAACAAACTCAAACCACCAACTACAACCGCAAGTCACAACCGCAAGTACCCCACCAAGTGCCAACACCACCACGTGCCAACACCAACTAAACACCACCCATTAATGTAACTCTAACCGAGATAACTACACTAAGGGAAGGGAAACATGTAACCTGCCATCATAACATGCACTCTCACGGTCTGCAAATCATCACTTCCTGCCTCACCGGAGAGAAACAAAAGTAGTTTGATTGGTCATCACTCCAGCCTCACTACCGAGAGCACACCAGAGCACCAACGCTCAAAAGTCAGGGCACCTCACACAAACATGGTGCACAAATAGGAAGCAGAGAATGGAGGGGATCCAATCACAAGAAATCTAAACGAAAACCTTCCATCTCATAACACAACACGGGACTGACTCTGCCACCATTTGGCATTTGACAAATTCGTATCTAAGTCCTAAGCTACCAAGATCACCAAGAATGGGATCAAACTGCCTCTCCTAGCTACATATGTATAGATAATAGTGGCACAGTCACTAGGACAATAAGTGAAGGTGGACCAATTGGCTAGAGCACCAGTCTAGGAACAAGAGATCTAGAGGTCAAACCCTATTGCGCACAATCTAGCAGGAGAGGCAAATTTTGCCAACCAATGACCAAGATCTACTCTAAACTAGCTAGTCTCATGCCAACAAGCTGGCTTGATGGCCCTTCTAGGCCTTTGTAGCCTCTCATAGCCCACAACCCTATGCCTCAAAGCCTCTAAATGCCAAAATTCAGCCAAATGAGGCCTTTCTTATTGCCACTTCAAACCTCTTCCAAAATTGGCGAAACTTCCCCAAATCTGCAAAAGTCCTCCAAACTAGCAAAACTCCTCCAAATCTGGCCAAACATCAAAAACTCCTCCAAATCTGGCCAAAATCTGACATAACTTCCAACCCAAATCTGACGTAAACCCTAAAGATGGTTGTCCGCCAAATCCTTTGCTAACTTTCCACTCGAGCCAAATTGACAAAACGGGTTTATTCAAAACACAAATTCATGAGAAGAGCTTCCAAACTCCACCTTCATTTTGACTTTTTGAGCCCAACTCGCAGCAAATTGGTCTTGCCTTCACCTCTTGAGCTCAAAATCACAACCATTGCTCGAAAATTGCTCCTTCTTTGCTCAAAATTTTGCCAGCGCTTCCGCACACCGTCCGCCTAACTGCCAAATCTGCATCAAGTGAACGAGCTTTTGCACACTAGGGAAACACTAAACTTGAATTGAGCTACCAACAATCCACCAAGCCTGGAGATACCACCAACACTCAAAGTTCCTGCACCCAATTTCCCCTTGACTTCACTTCTCTAATATAATCAGATTGCTTAACACTCTCAACTCAACTCAACTCAGATTAGTACTTGATCTGTCACTCTATAAACTGCCAACAACTGGGCACTGATTATAGTCAAGCCACACCCACTCCAGCATAAAGAATCCAGGTGACGCTCGCTGGCCTTTGTCCACCATAGCCAGGAACTTGAAGGCTCAACATCAGAGAAGTGAGCACTCTGGAGCTCACTTTGAAACTATACTCCCTGGACTTGAGCTAGCTCTGAAACCCTAACAGTCCTGCTGATGGCACACTTGACGGTGCAAACAGTGCAAAGTGATGGTGGGCCCCACCGTGAAGTCAGTACCCCAAACATGAAATCTAACCGTCGGAAAGTAGTCTCTGAGAAACTACTAGAATAACTCTAACCACTATCATTGGAACTCTAGTGTCCAAGCATCTAGATGCGGCACTACAAATGGCATGACAAGGCCAATAACCAAAAGCCGAGTGGACTCCTTCAGCCACTTCCTATTCCAACTACTTGTTGGGAATATGTGAGCTTAGATCTCATCACCTCCTTACCCAAGATACAACAAGGTCACATAGCAATTGTGGTGTTTGTGGATAAGCTTAGTAAGCAAATCCATTTGGCACCAACGGTTGATACTGTGGATGCTCCAACCTTGGCACAACTCTACTTTGAAAACATCTTCAAACATCATGGAATGCCATGCGTACTCATCTCCGACTGTGATTCTCGCTTCACCGGAAAATTTTGGCAAGCACTCTTCTAGCTACTCGGCACCAAGCTTGCTTTGTCCACAACCTATCATCCTCAAACTGATGGACAAACTGAAAATGCAAATTGCACCTTGGAAGATATGCTTTGTGCCTTTTTCAACATTCACCATACCAATTGGGATCAATGTCTTGCAGTTGTGGAGTTTGTATACAACAATTTTAAATAGGCAAGCACCAGATTCTCTCTATTCTTTCTCAATTTTGGCCAAGATCTACTTGTCCAAAATTCTCTTCTTGCTCCTCCTCCGTCTCAAGTCCCCCATACTTCAACCTTCTTGGCCACCATCTCCGAATCTCTCCAACAAGCCAAATCTCACCTCCTTGTTTGCTCAAAATTGTCAAAAACAATATACTGACCACCATTGTTGTGATCTAACCTTTGAAGTTGGTGATAAAGTTATTTTATCCTCTAGTAATCTACCCTTCCTACTTGTTACCCAAGTTTGTAAACTTGCCCCTAATTAGATAGGACCTTTTGATGTCACCCAAATTGTCTTTCATGTTGCTTATTGACTTACTTTGCCTTCTCACATGTGCATCCATCATGTCTTTCATGTTTCCAAGTTGAAACCCTTTTTTCATAATCCTTCTTCTTTCTCCTCTTGAGTCCAACCTCCTCCTCCCCCAATCCCTATCAATGATCATGAGGAGTACAAAGTTGATCATATCCTTGCACATTGCCACATCCAACAAGGACACCGCCAACATACAGAGTACAAGGTCGTTTGGAAAGTGTATCCCTTTCATGATACCACACAGGAACTTGTTTCTCACCTCCAAAATGCACAGACGGTCATCTTGGAGTTTGAAGCTTCAATGGCAATGAGTGCATCACCAACTAGCGGTGGGGGAATATGTAACAGTATAGAGTTTAGCAACATAGCTAGTAAGGCTAACAAAGTAGGGAATGAGCCAAATTAACCTAAAATATTCCAAAATCATCTAAGAAGCTTCTTGGGAAGCTTCTTGACTAGTTAAATTGCACCCCAAGTAGATAGCTTCTAGAAGCTTCTAACTAGCTTAGCTTGCATGCCAAGTAGCCGGCTTCTAGAAGGAAGCTTCTTGAGAGGCATCATAGTTAACTTGGTTTGCACTCTAAGAAAGCGGCTCAAGGAAGGTTCTTGAAGCTTCCTTGTATACTACCTATAAATACCAAAGCCAAAGCTCATGCTAGGCATTTGGAGATTTCTCTCATTCAAGTGTCCCAATGTGAGTTTCTATTCTTCTATTTCTCTCCTCGGATTTGGTCTTTTACAGCTAGCTTCTAAGAAATATTTTGTTTGGAAATTTGTTATGGAAATTTTTTCTTAGTTGATCTATAAATACCAAACCTTAGGCAAAGCCCAAGCATTTGGATTTCAATTGGTTGAGAGCTTTTAGTTTAATCTTCCATTCTCCTATTTCTCTCTTTTGTCTCTTACATTGGTATCAAAGCAAGAATGAGGTAGATGGAATTCTTTTACTACCAAATCAGTTTCCCCTAAACCATTGAGAATTTTTGTATCCATGTTCTATCAAAGTATATTTTCTAGCAATTCTTCCTTGTATGTTTTAGCTAGGAGTTCCCAAATGCAATTTCCTTGTCCAAAAAGCCATTTATTCTTGCAATTGTGAATCATAAAGAAATGTGGACATGTTGCATCTACATATTAACTAAGATATATTTTTGAGCATGTGGCTTATTAGAGTTTAGTAAAATCATTAGTTATAAGGGCATATGAAAGTGTGAAAATAATGAGAATTGTTGGTGCAACAACAAACAAAACATCCTATTGAACCATTAGAAGAGAGAGATAATGACTTGAGCAATAGATAAATAGACTTTAATGGTCAATGACTTGAAAATATATAAAGAGCAACTCTTTGAAAAGGAGATAAAGGTTGATGCCACAAGATCAAAGGCATTTTAAAAACATGTATACCAAAAATTTTCTTATTTGATTGTAAGTGTTAATTTGAAGCTACAAATCTTCTAGATGATTGGAGATGGATCTCATTGATTTTGAATCAAAGTGGCAAAATTATGGTAGTAATTTCAAGTAGATCAAGGTTAACAGAAATTAGTTGCCCCAATCAGAAATGAGAAGACTTCAAGGGTACTAATTAGGAGATTCCAAGTGGTGAATTCTTTACAACCTACACAAAGTTAATTGGTAGAATTGTGTGAGGGTTGTTTTGCAAGAAGTAACATTACTCAAATCCAAAATATATTGATGCAAAATTCAAAAAATCCATGAAGGAGAAGCACTTGATTGGTTTGAGAGAGAAATTGCTAAAATTGCACTTAATTTGAAGTAATCTACAAGAACATAAACATTTTTAACAAGTTATGCATAACTAAGGATTTTGATTTGCTTGTTACTATAACTTGATCTTGGCTTTGACCTTGACCTAACTGGCAAACACATCAAGCACAATAGGAAAAGCAAATATCAATGGAGATTAACGCTATCCAATTAAACACTATAGATTTGAATGGTTAAGATTAAATAGTAGATTTTATTATTGTCACAAAATTTGACATTACATTGCAAAATATCCCAGCAAGATTGAAAAACCTTGACTATACACTAAAATAGAGATTTTGTAGCATTTGGAGTTGTTGGAACATGATGAAATGAGAAAATAAAGATTTGCAATAAAAGACACCAAGCCTCTTATTGGGAACCTTATTAATTACAATAAGAGCAAGTGCTTGATCTATGCAAACTTGATCTAATTGTCAAGTATAATATTTGATGGTGGTTATAAGATCTTGCTTGAAAGTAGAAGTTCTAAAAATTGCATATGTATGGAATTAGCAAAGGAAGTATGTAGTCTTATTGAGCTAGGATTAGGTGGCAAGTTGATGATTGTAGTTGGGAGAAAGATTACTACATTATGCACATCACATGTAAATTATAGTTGGAAAAGAGTATTCACTTACATGAGATTTATAGTAGTTTCACTATATTATAATATGATTTTATGATTTTCTTAGCTTGAATATCATATTGTTCAAGTGATCATGCACAACAAAAAATTCAAGTAAAATAACACGATAGGAATTTTTTAGAAGGTAGTCTAACACGTTTGAGAAAGAAAACTAAAATCAAGTAACTCATATTTTTTGTCAATTTTATAAAAAATTTGCATTAAGAGAAAAGAAATTCTTAATACTACACTAACCATAATAATGTAAGATTGATTGAATAAGTATAGTCAAAATAGAAAAGTAAACTTGAATTAGGAGATCTTAACTCATATAAGTCATATAACTTTGCTTTTGCTCTTGAATTTATTAGTGAGAATAGTGATAGCTTCTTCCACTTTTCACATCGTTATGCTAAATTCCTCCTTCCTTTGACTTGTAAAAGGAAGGAGGAACCTTGTTCTCATCATGTCACCAACATGATGAGAATCTTGTCCACAAAAATCTTACTTGCAACTTATGAGAATAGCTCAATCTTCTCTAGACTAGGAATAAAAACTAATAAAAACTTCCAATAAAAGAGGGTCAATAAATATATTCTTAATATGCCTTATCAACTCATTTTGATGATCTTCTTTCAAACTCTTTGTTCAATTAAATTAATGAAAATCTACTCTTTCACCCTATTTTCATCATCAGCAAGATATTCTTCTTCCAATTTTGCTCAAACTTAGTAAGAAGTGTGTTTGAATCCTAAGTTACTTTGTTTTGTCAGAAATTATAAGTATAATTAGCTATGTCAACATCAGTTATCATATGATGCTTATGCAATGGAACATTATGAATCAAATTGTATTATTTTGAGGTAAAATATTTTGTCCTTGTAGGGATATAGTTAGAAATGAAGAGATACCAAGATAATTGTTGACTAAAAATGATTTGTTCTTACTTCTTTCACTTCTTGGGCATAAACAACTCCTAAAAGAAGGTAATGACACCTACCATGATGCATCATAGAAGTATACAAAGATAAATACACTCACACTCAAAATAAATCCACTCAAACTCTTGAAAGTGATGTTTCAATCTCAAGTCTGATCTCCTTCAAGAGACTTTTCTAAATTCTCTTTCTTAAGGTATGAACAATCAAAAGGCCTGTTAAAACTAAAAGTGAGACTTGCCTTTTGAAGGCAATCTTCTATTTTCTTTGGATTCCCTCCCTTAATTGAAAGTTTGAAACTCAATTTCCTAAAGGTAAAGAGTCCTTCAAAGAAATAGGTCACACTTTAAATTCAGGTCTTTGTATAAACACTTAATATTCCCAAAGATATACTTATTTCCTTCTTTCAATGGTATAGCCTCTAACATACAAGGAGACAATAACAACTCTTATTGCAAAATTTTTATAAAAAGCAAAACACCAACAAATAGAAAATGCAAAAGGTTTTGATAACAATGATAAAGATCTCAAGGTCACTTTACCTATTAATCAAAAGATTCAACAAAATGGTGCATCAAGTGCATGGTTGTAAATACAATGCCATTAGGAACTCCAAAACAACACAATGAAATGTTGTGTTGGGTTTGAACCTGCCTAATAGTACATATATCCAAGTATATGCCCTTTTGCAAAAGGTGGGACTAAATCCAAAGTCTTTGGAGTCTTTACTCAAGGAGAATTATCTAACTTGTAAAATTTCTTAAATATCTGTTGCACAATCTTCACTTACAATTTTGTCATGTACACCAATCTTAGATCTCAAATATTCTCAAGTCCTAGTTCTAACTTAATAGCAAATTGAACCATACCTTCCTCCTACTTTTGCCCTTTGCTTTTTGCACCTTAGTTCTAAGCTTCTACAACAAAATGTTTTCCTCTTCTACTAGGAAATAATCACTAAATTCATCTCTGACTAATTTTAATTCCCTACATAAGTTATCTACTTCTGCCTTAGGACCTAATATCTCTCCCTTTCCTTCATTTCCTTCTACCTTGGCTTCCATAACTTACTCCTATCTCATTGATTCTCACATTTATAATTGTATTAACTTCTACCCATTCAAGTCAAGTCATGGTTGTTGTCATCTCCTTGATTTTCTCAATCATGCCATTCAATTCTACCCTAGCTTAACTATCTTTGTGAGTTTCACCTTTTAATACTATACCAATGCTTCTTCCACTTTGATTGTGGACTCCACAATGGTTTGAATCTCAATGTCTATGTAAAAGACCAAAACCGAGGAGAGAAATAGGAGAATGGAAACTCACATTGGGACACTTGAATGAGGGAAAACTCCGAATGCCTAGCATGAGCTTTGGCTTTTGTATTTATAGGTAGCATACAAGGCCCTTGAGAAGCTTCCTCAAGCCGCTTTCTTAGAGTGCAAGCCAAGTTCTAGGAAGTTTCTCAAGAAGCTTCCTTCTAGAAGCCACCTACTTGGTGTGCAAGCTAAGCTAGTTGGAAGCTTCTAGAAGCTTCCTTCTAGAAGCTACTTACTTAAGGTGCAAGCTAAGCTTACCGGGAAGCTTTCCAAGAAGTTTCCTAGAGACTTTTGGAATATTCTAGGCTAATTTGTCTTATGTGCTACTTCATGAGCCCGACTAACTTTGTCGCTAAACTCCATATTGTTACATATTCCCCTGCCGCTAGTTGGTGACGTCCTCGTCGCCAATGAAGCTTTGAATTATTGGATGGCCGTTTGTGCATTTTGGAGGCGAGAAAGAGGTTCCAAGGTGACATCATGAAGGGGATACCCTTTCCAAAGGACCTTGTACTCCGTATGTTGGCGACGGCCTTGTTGAATATGGCAACGCTCAAGGATACGATCAACTTCGTACTCCTCATGATCATTGATAGGGATAGGAAGAAGAGGAGGTTGGACTCAAGAGGAAAAGGAAGAGGGGTTAGGAAAAAAGGGTTTCAACTTGGAAACATGAAAGATAGGATGGATACGCATGTGACAAGGCAAGGCAAGATGATAAGCAACAAGAGAGACAATTTGGGTGATATCAAAGGGTCTTGTCCAATTAGGGGCAAGTTTACAAACTTGGGTATCAAGTGGGAGAGGGAGGTTACTAGAGGATATCATGACTTTATCAAAGACTTCAAAGGTGAGATCACGACGATGGTGGTTTGCATATTGTTTTTGGTGATTTTGAGCAACAAGGAGGTGAGACTTGGCTTGCTGGAGAGATTAGGATATAGTGGTCAAGAATGTGGAAGTATGAGGAACCTGAGATGGAGGGGGAGCAAGAAGAGAACTTGGAACAAGCGGATCTTGGCCAAAATTGAGAAAGAAAGGAGAGAATCCGGTGCTTGCCTATTTGGAATTGTTGTAGGAAAATTTGGCAGCGGCAAGACATTCATCCCAATTGGTATGGTGGACATTGACAAAGGCATGCAACATATCCTCCAATGTACAATTTGCACGTTTGGTTTGTCCATCAGTTTGAGGATGATAGGCCGTGGACAAAGCAAGCTTGGTGTTGAGTATCTAAAAGAGTGCTTGCCAAAACTTCTCGGTAAAGCAAGGATCATGGTGAGAAATGAGTACGTGTGGCATTCCATGATGCTTGAAGACATGGTCGAAGTAGATTTGCACTAAGGTTGGAGCATCCACGGTATCACAGGTTGGTGCCAAGAGGATTTGCTTACTAAGCTTATCCACAAACACCACAATGGCGGTGTGTCCTTATTTTGTCTTTAGCAAGGATGTGATGAGATCCAAGCTCACATGCTCCAATGAGCTGACGGAACAGCAAGCGGTTGAAGGAGTCCACCCGGCTTTTGGTTGCTGGCCTTATTACGTTGGCAACTCTCACACGATTGGACAAATTCTCGAACATCCCTTGTCATGTTGGGCCACCACCATTGACGTTGGAGGGTACCCGAGGTCTTGTCCACACCCATGTGACCAGCGATGGGTAAATCATGGGCTTCTTGAAGGCGCATAAGTCAAAGATCACCTTTGGCTGGAACATAAATCCGGTCCGCATGGAATAGAAGGAGAAGGTGTTGTACTCCTTGTCACTTGTTGTTAGCCGACCATGTACCATGTGGAAGAAGGGATCTTGCTATAGAGCTAACCAAAACTCGTTATGGATCTTGGGATCAGTTCACACCGTCATAATTGCTACCGTGATGAGAGGAAGAGACTTCAAATCAGGTCGTTGTGATAGAGCATCAGGGATGACATGGAACCAACCTGGTTTGTACTCAAGTTTGATGTCAAAAAATTGGATTTTCTCTTCCCATCAATGATGTCTACTCTTCATGTGTTATAGGTGTAAGGTCTACAACAACGGCTTGTGATCAGTTTGCATGATCACTTGTTTCCCCAAGAGATAATGGCTCCATACCTTGATGGCATATACCATTGCAAGTTGTTCCCGATCTCAAGCAGAGTAATTTCTTTTGGCTGTATTTAGTTGGTGAGACACAAAGGCAATGGGATGTAGTCCATCTGGGAATTCTTGTTGCAACATAGCTCCAATTGCAAAGTTAGAAGCATCAAAATCAACCACACAAGGTAGTTGAGGATCATATGGTTGAAGAATGGGTCTTGAAGACACCATATGCTTTAACTTCTAGAATGCTTCTTCATGCTTGGTGGTCCATTGGAAGCTTGAGTTCTTTCCCAAGAGGTTAGTCAATGGTGTAACCACGTGAGCATAATAGTGGATGAACCATCGATAAAAACAGGCCAATCTATTGAATACTTGTACTTCGGTAGCATCCTTCGGGGTAGGCCAATCAGTAATGGCCTTCATCTTCTCTTCTTCCATCATGATCCCCTCTGATGAGATCTTATGACCCAAGAAGGTAACCTCCTTCTGCCAAAAAGCACACTTTGACTTCTTGTAGTAAAATTTCCATTGTCGTAGTTGTCTTAGGACTTCTTGCACATGATTCATGTGTTTTGCCTCTATCCTGCTATAGATTAAGATATCATCTAAGAACACTACCATGGACCAATCCAATAGTCTCTCCAACACCCGATGCATCTGATCTATGAAGACTGCTAGAGCATTAGTGAGTCCAAAAGGTAGAACTCTCCACTCAAAATGTCCATACCTTGTGCGAAAGGTAGTCTTTTGCATGTCTTCTCCTCTAATAGGAATTTGCCAATAGCTGCTACAAAGATCCAGTTTGGAAAAGTAGCGTGCTCCACTTAATTGATCAAGCAGGTCGTCGATCCGAGGCAAGGAATATGCATTCTTCATGGTTTGCTTATTGAGCCCACGATAATCAATACAGAAACAAAGTCTTCCATCCTTCTTTGGAACAAATAGTACCGGTGCTCCCCAAGGAGAGGTACTATGTCGTATGAAATCCTTCTCCAACAACTCTGTAAGTGTTGTTTGCAACTCCTCCAACTCCTTTGGTGAGAGCCGATAGATTGGTCTACTCACTGGATTACTCCCTAGCAATAACTCAATCTTGAAGGGCATACCTCGATCGGAGGGTAATCCCTTTGGCAGATCATCCGGAAACACATCTGCAAACTCCTGAACTATCCGATCAACCATTGCTTGATGTGGTAGTTGGCACTCCTCAAATTGTTCTTGTGCAATCGGCTTGATCCACACCGCAAATACAGACTTATCTTTCTCCAAAGCTTGCTCTATGGCTGCTTCATTACCAAAATTCCCTCCTAGGGACTCATCTCTTTTCCAAACTTGCTCCATGGTTGCCTTCTTGGCAAACTTCCCATCTTGGGACTCATCTCCCTTCTAGATTTGCTCTATGGCTACCTTTTCAACAAACTTCCCGTCTTAGGACTGACTATTCTTAGGTGTCTTACTCAGAGGTGCCAGACAACCTAATCGGAAATTCCTACCTTGGTGTTGTACTTGAATTTGGTGTCGGGTCCAATCAAATTGAACCTTATGACGTTCAAGCCAAGGTAGACCCAAAATGATATCATAGTGTAGAGGTGCCACTCCAAACCTCATACCCTCCAAATACTCCTTCCCAATCTTGAAGGTAATAGGATGTGAGGTGCGGAATGCAGAACCCTTTCTACCATCCGCCATCATCAAACTACTGCCAATCACTGGCTTGATAGGAATACCCAATTCCTTTGCTACTTGCATAGACATGCAATTTTTTGAACTTCCTGAATCAACCAAAATCCTACAACCCCAATTAGATATCATATCTTGCAAGTGAAGCAGACTTGCATAGGTCAAGCCTTCAATCCCATTGGAACTAATCAAGCTTCTAGTAGGCGGCTTGAAATATCCTCGTTTGGGATTCCTCCTTTCCTTGATCATTCCGCTCCACAACCTCCACTTGGGCAACTTGTCAAGTTCATCCATTCTTGAGTGGACATTCAACAATGCAATGCCCCAACTGGCGACAATAAAAACAACCACCATTTTGTCGCAGTTTCTCCTTGTCTGCATGCCCAATGGTCTTTGTTGAATTGCATCAATCTCCATTGGTGTTGGCTCCTCCACTTGTGTGTAGTGTATTGGTAGGCTTTGTGGGGGTCGAGGTCGAGACCAAGTTGTTGCCACCAAGGAATCAAAACGTTCGGCCAACCGCATGGCTTCCTCCAAGTGTTGTGGCTCTTGCATGGTTACCTCTAATTTGGTTCGTGCCTTCAAGCCCCTCATGAATCAATCCAGAGCTTAACCTTCCAAAATATCTTGAATTTGCATGATGGTGTTTTGGAACTGCATGATATAACTTCTTACAGCCAATCTGTTTCAACTCTGCAAACTTATCTCGTGCAGCTCGTGTGGCATTTATAGCTTGGAACCAACTGATTATTGTGCTCTTGAATTCTGCCCATGTCAAGATTGGTGCAACCATTTTTTGTTCAGCTCGCTCCACTCGGAATCTCCACCATAGCTTTGCTACTCCATCCAATTGGCTAGAAGCCAAGAGAATCTATTTTTGCTCATCTTGTAGATTGGTAGCTTCAAAATAACATTCACAATCAAACACAAAATTCTCCACTGCACCTGGGAGATTCTTGCCTTCAAATACCTTGGGTTTAGGGAATCTGATCCGATCTTCTCCTTCTCGTATTGGTACTCTCTCCACCTGCTCTTGTCGTCAAAGATCTTGTTCATCCAACAATCAAGTAAGGTGCTTGATTTGTTGTTACATAGCAAGGATAACATCAAGTATTGCCTCCATGGTTGCTCCTCTATCACACCACTCCCAATCTTTCTAATTTATTAACACATAGAAACAGCACATCCACCATTCTCCTTGAGTTACAACTCGAAGCACCAAGGGTTCCTTAGATATGGTGATCATATGCAGAAAATCTTGTCCAAAGTGCGAGGTGATGAATTGTGTGAAACAATGCTTGGGTAGTATTTGGACACAAAAATCCCAATGGTTCAATGGAAGTGGATTTGGTGGTCCATAAATTCCATCCATCCCATTCCTACTTTGATACCAATGTAAAAGACCAAAACCAAGGAGAGAAATAGGAGAATGGAAACTCACATTGGGACACTTGAATGAGGGAAAACTCCGAATGCCTAGCATGAGCTTTGGCTTTGGTATTTATATGTTGCATACAAGGCCCTTGAGAAGCTTCTCAAGAAGCTTCCTCAAGCCATTTTCTTAGAGTGCAAGCCAAGTTAACTAGGAAGCTTCTCAAGAAGCTTCCTTCTAGAAGCCACCTACTTGGCGTGCACGCAAGCTAAGCTAGTTGGAAGCTTCTAGAAGCTTCCTTCTAGAAGCTACTTACTTAAGGTGTAAGCTAAGCTAACCAGGAAGCTTCCCAAGAAGCTTCCTAGATACTTCTAGAATATTCTAGGCTTATTTGTCTTAAGTGCTACTTCATAAGCCCGACTAACTTTGTCGCTAAACTCCATATTGTTATAGTCTACTTAACTAGTACCATGGCCACATCCACTACCTTTTATATTTCATGTTTATAAGTTCTACTTGAAAGTACTTTCCTTTAAAGATCTTCAATCTCCATGGCCTATAATGTAACCTTCACATGTAAGGTCTATTTTGGTAAATTTAACACCTTTATGTCACTCCTTCAAACATAAAACAAAGACTATGCTTCTTCTTGTTCTCTCTCATCCTCACCTAACTCCTACTGAAGGGTAGGTATATTCTTACTGAACTCCTCCAAGGTATGAGATATCCATCTTGGTAATTTGTATAGACTACCCATGTCTTATCCTTTTTTTAGACATTCTACATGAACTTTGGTCAAGTTCCTTACTATTTGAATGATGGTATTGACCAATGAATTGGTCAGTTATAACTTGGTCCTTGATTGTCTTGTGGATTCAATCAAAACCATACTTACCTTCCAAAAAAATAACCCTAGTTTGGCATTTTTTCCTCTTCTCCTAAAGGTTCACTCTCCTTTTGAATTTCTATCTCATAAGACCCCATTTTCAATTCTTTATCATGATCAAACATGTTCTCTAATTCTAACTCACCTATAGGTGGATTGCCATCTCTTTTCTTAGTGATGGCAATTGGATCCATATATCAGACTTTGTTTGCTCTTCATCTTTCCTCATAGTTTCCTCCTCTATCGGTACACCACCACATACATCCTTCTTTTTCTCTTAGTTTGGGTCCATTTCTACTTCTTAAGTTTCATGTATTGTTGTCTTCTTGGCCATTTTCTCAAGGTGAGAAGTTGCTACCTTTGGAGAATTATTTTCCATCCTCTTTTGTGAACTTATGGTTCCCTTTCCCATGTTAGTATCATCTTGCTTAGTGCCTCCTACCATTGACAATCTTTCTCATTCCTTATTCTTACATCTAACATCTTCCCATTCCATCTTCTTAAGAGCTTCCAATCCTTGTAATTGCTTTAAAAATGCATCTAGGCTAAGTTCAGTCTTGGAAACATGAGTTGCTTGCCTGCATCTAACAACCTTTTTTTGTTGTAGAAATGGATTATGAAGAGTATCAAATAATAAGGTCATGCATTGTTGAAGGCATGAAGCATCCCTTGTACATGGTGATAGAATATGCATGCCTAATCTATAGGACCTTTTGTAAAGCTTGTTCAAAGAACAGCACCTTATTGGTTGTTACATAGGTGCTTCTATGAGGCTTGAAGAGTCTAAGTATGGATTGCACTTTGCCTTTTTGGGTGGGATCCCTACAGTAGGTAGTGTTCCATTTATTCTTCCCATCTGTTGCAAGAAACAACAACTGGTCTACTATATGCACAATCTTCCTCACATTGAAAAATTGACTCTCTAATCTAATGCTCACATCTACTCTTGTAGATTCCTTTAAGAGCTCACACTAGTGCTGTTATATATACAAATTTGAGGATTTCCATGTATTCATGTGTTAGAATTCACTTGGCATAATCTCTTCTCTTATTCTCCTTGAATTATATGACCACCTCCATAACAAGAAGTTCAGTCATATCTTCCATAAATGTTCTCCTAACACATAATTTTTAGGGTTCTCACTTAGGTTATTTTAGCTTAAACGGTGCCAGACGTGGCAATCTTCCATCTACAATCCAATTGATTACCATGGTGGTGGTATTGGCTAGTAGAACTATCCACTCACCTTTGGGTTTGCTATTTTACTCTCTTTTCTAGAGTCCTAACTCTCTTATGGTCTGGTTTATTGGCAATCAATTGTGCAAATGCAATGTGTTGCACTTGATTGACTTACATACTCAATTATACTTTTTCTTTGCCTCTTCCCACATATAAGATTGTAGCCACTATTTAGTCATTTTTTTACACATTATTTAAGCAAAGATCAACCACCTTCATTTGCTAGCCGCTTCACATAACCATCAATTTCCTCAAGTTACAACATCTGCTCTATTGTACAATTAGGTAGTCATGACTTCTTGCTATTTTCAAATATGGAAACAAACTTATGTAAATGTCCAATTTCTCATTGTACTTAGGCTTGTATTTCCATAAGTGCCAACTTTCCTTGCCTTATGATTTCTAATTTCTTTGGTTTTCTATCTTGCCTTTTGCTTTTTGCCCTCAATTTTTCTTATTTTCTTTCCTTTATGTAGAATTGTGTCACTTTTGAATGTCATATAGGTTTAAACCAAAATTTAACCAAATAAATCTTTTTTATTCTATTATTTCCTGGTACCACATCTTGCTTCCACAATTAACATCTATCTCACATACACATAAATATATGCTTTGTAAAATTTTAATCATGAAAACTACTCATCTTCTTCATTCTTGATTTTCCTATGTTGCTACTACTATATGTTTCTTGATTTTTCTTAATTAGCATTTAAAACCCTTGTAGAATCTATTATTCTTTTATTGACGGACTTCTGCTTAAGATAGCTCTACTTGATGGACCATATCTTCTTTAAAAAGTTCATCTACACCAACTTGCAAACTCTTCTTTTCATTACTCTTTAAAGATCTTTCAAGAGTGCAACCAAATAATAAGAATGGTTTATTCAAAAGTAGACCTTTTAGCTATGGTGAGAGATTGGACTTAGAGTCACTGTCAAATCTAAAGAAAATCATTGATTTTAAGGTTGTATTCTTTTCTATAGATTATCATAATATATATCACTGTAACTTATAAGAATAATATCTATCTATTATGCATAGTTTACACCACAACTAGCTATGCAAGTTATATCATAATGAACACAATTTGTGCGTAAAGATATTGTAGAAGATTTGAAATGGAAAATTGGGAAGATTATAAACTCCTCTATCCATTTTTTAATCCACCTCCTACCTTGATAATTATCAAATATTACCTTAAAGAAGGATTTTTTCACTTAATTTTACTTGTTTTTACCCAAATATCCATTAAGTTTTGCTCCAAATGGAAAGCTATGGATTTTGACTATAAGCATGTGAGATCTACGACTTGAATAGGTCATCCACATAATATTTGTTAGTTTTTGTATAACTTATGTTGAATTTCTTGCATTTAATTATAAAGATAATGTGAAGGTTATAAAAGAAATAAAAAAACCTTAAACTTAACTTCTATTATTCTTGGCTCAAAAGCTCTTATCCAACTCCATAGCATCCATTCTTGTGGCCAAGATCCACTTAAGCGTTCCTCATGCACACTCATTGTTGCTAATATCCTCCAATTTGATCTCATTAAATAACATTATGATTTACTAATGGACACTCAATATAAGAAATATTATCCCTTTACTCAAGGCAACATAGCTCACTCATAAAGAAAAGGAATAGATTCTTCACTCCTACTTATACTACTAAGAAATTACCATTATAATATGCAATAAAATTGGCAGCTAAGTTTTAGAAACTTCTAAGGTGCATGAAGGATGCAAATGTGTAACTTTCTAGCCTTATTCTCTAGTTTTCTTGCCTTTGAAGCTTCTAGGGTAATGTTATTTTACCTAAAAGGTAATATTCTGGAAGTTTTGCTTGATTTTGGGTAATAATATCTAAATGTCATAGTTATGATTCCATATCTATCATCTCATCTCATTAGTACAGCTTGTCAAATCTCCAATTTGATTTAGATGGGATATTTTGATCTTGTTGATTTTGATATTTTGACTCCAAGAAAATATACAAATCATTTGTCTTTGTAAAATTAAAATTTAGAATTCTCTTGAAGATAAGTAGATACAATAATTGCACTTATATTAAATATAAAGATATGGATCGCTCTTATCAAGTCAAGGTTTTAATAGGTCAAATTCATGTCTGCCCAAAATTGCACCTACAACAATGATGTTACCATAGTCTTCTATACCTAGTTGATTGCAACATGTAATAACTCAAAGGATTTATGTAAAAATTCATGCATAAAGATGGACATTAAATACTTCTAAATCACAAAAATTATAATTTCATTTCCTTTTATATGAGACATTGGTAAGTTTTGTTAGCCCAAGCAAAATAGATTGAAATCTAACAAAAGATCTGCAAAAAATTATTGTAATAACCAAATAAAAAAGTTGAGGAATTCTTATGCTTGTGATTTATTTCATTCAAACAACAAGTGAGGCTTATTTGAAACAACCTAAAGGAAAGCAATAAATTTAGTGTATGCTTAAAGACCACTTAAGAGCAGATGAGAAGAGATTATTTTCTCTCTTAGTTAGAATAAATAACTTGAAGTATGAAACGAGGGCTTAATATAACTAAGGTTATTTCATGGGATTTGCTCAATAACATGTCAAGCATTTACCAAGCAAAAGATTTTTAACAATGGGTACAATCAGGAAGAATTGATTATTTTCATGATACAGGATTATTTTTGACAAGACATCAAATCTAATTGTTTTTCTAAGACAAGGATTTATTGAAACAATTAGAGGATATATCAAATATGCTTTACAAATATGTACAAGGATCATGTGGAATTTACATCTAATTATAATTTTATTCTCCTTGATTTGGATCATAGTAAACTATTTTAGATATATAAATACTATGATAATCCTTTTGATCACTTTGTAGGTTTTATTTTACCTTAAATTATGTATATCAAAATTTAATTTACATTTAAATATATTACTGTGCACAAATTCTTGCAACTATTATTTCATTGCTTTCTCTCTTATTTATGAGGACATGGTAGGATAATTATTTGTTCATGGAAAAAACCTATTAGTATAATTCTCTTCAAAGTTGTGTCTACACATGCAATGGTACAAAGGGTCTATTCATGCCATTGCATGAGTATATAGCAAAAGGCATTGAAAAGGAAGAATGCTAAAGGAGTACGGTCCAAAGAGTGGTTGAAGGCAAAGGACTCAAGTACAAAGGAAATTTGGATCCAAGGATCATTCATTAATTGATTGTACTACCACCAAAGACTAGTTGCATTCATTGAAGGGTTTGCATGTGTGGAGAATGACTTCTCGCCATTTAATTGAAAAAATTTGGCTCTTAAATCAAATGCACGTAGAGTAATTTCACTCTTGTGAGCAATTATACTTTATGAGCAAAAGAGAGAGTAAAAATCAAAATTTGTGTAGTTCTTCATAGTTTTTGACACTCATTTTTAATTGTTTGGTTTTTACCTTTGCACCCAATAAGAAAAATGGTATTTGTACCAAAACCAATGAGGAAGATCCATAAGGCAATCCATAATGCCCCTACAATGAATTAATAGGCAATTAATTATAAGAGTGACTTGATGTAGAGCAAGCATCTTTATTTATTGCTTTGGAATTGGGAGTTGATTGATTTGACATCATCCATGAGATGAAGGGGAGAAAGGATAGGACAATAAGAGATATGTGAAGGAACTATTTTTCTTGGATTGAAGAAAATTGGAGGTATCTCTTTGGTGAAAAATTAGGCCCATCTAGAGGCATAAGTCAAGATACAAATGTTGGGTCCATTAAAAAGGAGCAAAGTGATCAAATCACTACCTTTTTTGAATGAAAGTGGGCACCAAAAATGGATGGAGAGTAGGTAGTTAAAAGGATCTAGCACAAATAGTGATTGTCAAATAGATAATGAAATTATTTTGACCAAAGACGATAACCTATCCAAACAATAGCTAGGTAGTCTTCTTTGATCACTTGTACCAAGGAGAGTTAGCACATTGGGAAAACATGTTCCATAATGGTCAACGAGCTAGTACAAGGAGTTCAAGATAGACTTTGATTGGCCTAAAATTCTACATGGAGCTAACGTTATTAGCATAGTAGGTGCTCAAGAAGTTTTTGAACCACTTATATCTTGTAGTGTGCATTCCATTGTAGCCAAATGAGAATTCAATTATCAATAAGTACCAAGGTATGAATGGGAAGTACAAGGAGAGTGGGAGATTTTTGATAATGAACAAAGAGGTGATTGTGGCTACAATATCATGCGGTTTATGTAGTCAATGAAAGTGTATCTTACTGCATTTTATCTCCATATTATATGAGTATGTTGTATGATGTATTTCATGATTGAGCTATCGTCATGTAAGAAATTTATGTATATTCAAGTGTTTGCCCATTTGGATTATGATCATATTCTCTTTGAGGAGAATTGAAAATTGTGTTCTTTTGGGCAATCTCACGCAAGACAAGGTCATCTTGAGTGAGAGTTGTAAGAGAGTGTTGGAGCTAGAGCATTGGAGGAAGTCATGAAACAAGAGATGTGCTATGTTATTGATTATCACTCTCAAATCCATTTCATCAAGCTTCATATTTTTCATTATGCACTTGGATGGTACATATTTGCAGCATATGTAATGCAAAACCCTGATTCCTAATGTCCTCTATGTGCTTACTCATAGACAAGTTCAGGACTTGACAATTTATGTGCTCATGTAGAAACAAAAGTACATAATTCTTTTCAAGGGCTTCAAGGTGGAGTTATGGTGTCCATTTGTCAAGAAGAAAAAAAGCCAAATGACAAATTGCAAGTGATTGGGTCCACAAAAGGAGAACTCTCAAGTTTTCAAGGATTGAGGAAGTTAAGTGAAGGCATTCAAGAAAAAGACCATGGTTGGAGAGGAGAACTGACTAGCTATGAGTTAGAAGCCAAAAACAAGGAATTTGAGTAGTTTTTGAGTGGGTAAGGATCAATTTAATCAAGAGTGGTCAAATTCTTACCCAAATAAGCAAACTAGAAAATATTTAGAGATATGTTATATCTTTTCATGATCTATCAATGAGGTTAGAGAGTAAAAGAAATGATTATTTTTTTGAGCTCACAAAATTGATGTTTAAGGCAATCTCAAATTGGATCTGATTGATTGAAGTTGGAGCATTGGGAATCAAATGGTTGAGGAGAAGATTATGATCAAGTTTGGGGTTTTAGTTTCCTCTCAAGCTCTGGTTTGAATAAGGTCCATAAACTTTTTTTATTGTTGATAGTTAGATTCTACACATATATACACGTGTTTCATATGAATTTTTAAATAGAAAATTATAGTTCTTAAATCAAGTATACTTGGGTCTACAGAGCTCAAAAGTTAGCCAAGCTTGGAATTGGTCCATATCTAGGGGTTGGGATTGGATTAAGCTTTCAAATTTTAGAGAGGTTAAGATAGGGAAAATTAGCTACTGTGTAAAATTTGGTTTTCTCAAGGTCTATTGTGAGTGTTGATGCAACAAACTCTTCTAAAAATACTATTATAAACTATGTCGAGCATCTTTATCTCCAATCACAATTGCATGCAAATTCTCCCATTTGTGACTATGATTAAATAGTTAGGTTGCAAAAGTGTTGGTGAGAATTATGTATACCTTTGACCCATAAATCTTATAAAAGTCTACAAAAACTCAAGAGCAAACACTCAATTAGGGAATTCAAAATTGAGGTTAAAACTACAAAAAACTGCCAATTTTTGAATTGTTTTCAAGGAAGTTGTACTAGTTAGATGAAGTTATGAGTTTTTTTCATGGAATTATCAGCTCTTTATGGAATCCTATAACATTTTAATGAGATTTTTAGGTAAAAGGTTATTCTTATTTGAGTCTCACAAAAATTTCCATGTCAAAGAGATATAGAATTTCCTACTTGGAGTACAAATTGGATGTAATTTGGAGTAAAAATTAGATGAAACTTGAAGTAAAGATTGAATTTAGCTTATATGCAGAGCAAGGATGCTCTAAAAGCTTATTCCCATCCAAAAGCAAAGAGATTCTCTTCTATAATTTTTGTTCTCGGATCCTTTCCATGCTTACATGCTTGATTGTATGCCCAATTGGCTTGGATTGGTGTGTGAGCATTGTGCTTAGGTTCTTCCTTTTAGGTGTACTTTTTGGTTCTCCTTGTTAAGGCTGGAAGTGATGACAAACAAATCAATGATGCATGTTGTGATGATAGGTTATGTTGCACATTATTCCCCTACAAAATAGAAGGAACTCTAGAGACAAAATTAGAATATTCTAATGATTGTGCAAACAATAATGCTCAAAATATTAGTGTTAGGTCAACACACAACCTCTCATCTATAAGCTTCACAAGTAGGCACCCATTATAATTCCAAAGAGAGAAAGCTAAAGTATGACAATGTTTAAGACTAAGAAGAAGAGGATATTTCTATCAAGGCCTCAAAATCTAGCCAAGAAGGAATCCTCAGTTTATAGATTTTTTTTGCAGGATGAGGTAAGAGACTCCAAAGATGAAGATCAAGAAGACACATGAGACGCATTTAAATTTTAGGTTTTGGCTTCCAAGTCCAAAGATAAGGAGCCATATGAAGAAACATATGACCCATATGCAGTCTACACCATAAGAGGAAGAACAAGGTGCAAAACACAAAGATCAAGGTGAAAAATAACAAAAATAGCTCAAAGGACACCTCAACTCTAACAACAAAGAGAACGCCCTTGATGGAGAAAATAATTTGGCCAAAGAGAGATGAAGAGAAGATCTTTGGAGTGAAGAATAACACAAGGCTAAAGAACAACACCAAGAAGTAGAAAAGAGAGTAGATATGGAGGAAGATGGAAAAAGATCCTTTGAGTGAAGCACACACAAAATTAAGGAGAGAGACCGCCTAAGAATATAGAGTACCAATCAAGGAGGGGGAAAAATAGTAATCCACTTGGTAATACAAATTGGAGAAATGAAAGAATCAGTAAAAATAATTCAACAAGCTTTAAAAGGTATTCCTGGAGGACCTTACAAAAATTTAGAAGCACGACTACTTAGTCAAGGAAAAAATTCAGAGTGGTGTAGACTTGTAGATGATACAACTCATTTTGCCTTAGTACTACGAAGTCTACCCTACTGTGGTTGATTCCAGCAAGTTGATCCAAAAGCTCCATGAGAAAATATATACCATGAAGCCAAAGGAAGGTATATAGAAGGATGAGTTTGAGATGAGCATGAACGTATACAAGGAGGAGGAAAAGAAGGTGAGTGCACTGATGTAGGAAAACTACAAAGTGAAGAAGCATAACACTTCACTTGCAACAAATTACAACCAATACAAAGAAGACATTTGGAGACTACAAGGAGAAGTGAAGCAACTTGGCTAGAGTACAAGCAGCAACAACAAGGACATAAAGAATAGTTGAGAGCTAGGGATGAAGACATAGGAAGTGTTTGGCAAGAATTACAAATCATCAAGATTGAGATGGCTACTCTAAAAATATAGATATATGAATACTAGAAGGAGAAAGGTACTCAATTAGATAATCTAGCCAAAGAATTCATGAAGGAGAAGGAAGAGAGTGCATTTAATTGATCCTAATTATTGGAGGAGGTAAAAAAGGAGGTGTAGGTCATCAACAATGACTTGGAGAAATAGAATGCAAAGATCCTCCTCAAGCTAGAGGAAGGAGGAGCCTAAGCTCAATTTGTAGAAATGTTGGAAGAAGGAGCTCAAGGAAAGATAACAAGGACAAAACTGCATGAGCTTAAGTTGCAAGTCTATAAGCTAGAAGGAAAGACAAACAAAAGAAGACAAGATGGACCACCTAGCAAATAAACTTATTAAACACACATTTAGGAAATTCACTAAGACTAGTGATACCTATCTATTATAAATAATATGTTACAAGAAGTAGACTAAGCTCCTTATTAGTATTTTAAAAGGCATCTTTAGTTCTTTGAAGTAGTACTTTAGGCAACTACACTTCACTAAAAGAAGTCATTCATTAGATCTTTGGAGTATAGAATAGCCCAAAGGTCTTGATAAATGTAAAATTTAGAGTAGTAAGTCAAAAATACACAAACTTGTAAGTTATCTTTATGGAAGAATTTATACATTTCTTAACATATGTAAGGTACCTAATTAACCTACATGTGAGTAGAAAAGATAAGATAAGATAAGAAGATAGGATTAGCAATGTATAGTGAAGATTAGCCAGTAAGATCTTTGGCTTTCCTTGACCATTAGATTTATTTGGCTTAGAGTAGGAAGAACTATTTAAGGTTTTAACCAAGTGTAAATAATCCATTCAATACCTGATCATGAATAAAGCAAAAAGGCAAAAATCACTTTGTTGTTTTTGGTCAAATTTTTATTATTGATTGTATGCCTTTTGGTGAGTAGTGATGATGAACTTTGTAATATGAACCCAAGTGCTTGGATGGGTGTGCTACTTGTACTTGTGATTAGGATGTAGGATCCTTGGATGTTTTGAAGGAACATAGCAATGCCTTGATGGATCAAAAAATACATTGTAGTGTTGAAAGTACCATAAAATCAAAAGCAAAGTACTATTCTTGTAAAAGACAAAGACAAAGGAGAGAAATAAGGGAATGGAAGCTCACATTAGGACACTTGAATGGATGAAACTCCAAATGCCTAGCATGAGCTTTGGCTCTTGTATTTATAAGGAGCATACAAGGCTCTTGAGAAGCTTCTCAAGAAGCTTCTCAAGAAGCTTCCTTCTTGAAGCCGCCTACTTGGCATGCAAGCTAAGCTTGTTGGAAGCTTCTAGAAGCTTTGTTCTATAAATTATTTACTTGGATTGCAAGCTAAGCTAGTAGGAAGCTTCCCAAGAAGCTTCCTAAATACTTCTAGGTTATTCTAGGCTAACTTGGCCTATTCACTACTTTGTTAGCCGTGACTAACTTCATTGCTAAACTCCATATTGTCATATATTCCTCCACCGCTAGTTGGTGATGTCCTCATTGCCATTAAAGCTTCAAACTCTTGGATGGCCATTTGTGCATTCTAAAGATGAGATAGAGGCTCCCAAGTGGCATCATGAAGGGGATATCTCTTCCAAAGGACCTTGTACTCTGTATGTTATTGGCAGCTATGTTGGATGTGGTGACGTGCAAGTATACAATCAACTTTGTACTCCTCATGATCATGGATAGGGATGGGAGGAGGAGAAGGCTGGACACAAGAGGAAAAAGAAGAGGGATTAGGAACAAAGGGTTTTAACTCAGAAATATGGAAGATAGAGGGATGCACATATGACAAGGCAAGGCAAGTTGATAAGCAACAAGAGAGATGATTTGGGTGACATCAAAGGGTCCTATCCAATTAGGGGCAAGTTTATGAACTTGGGTATCAAGTGGGAGGGGTAGCATGACTTTGTTACCAACTTTAAAGGTGAGATCACGGCGATGGTAATCTGCATATTGTTTTTGACAATTTTTTGTAATCTGCATATTGTTTTTGACCATCAGCAACAAGGAGATAAGACTTGGCTTGCTTGAAGGATTGAGATATGGTGGTAAAGAAGGTTCAAGTATGACAGACATGAAATGGAGGAGGGGCAAGAAAGGAATCTGGAACAAGTAGATCTTGGCCAAAATTGAGAAAAAAAGGAGAGAATTTGGTGCTTTCCTATTTGGAGTTATTGTATGCAAACTCCATAGCTGCAAGACATTCATCCAAATTGGTGTGGTAAACATTGATGAAGGCACAAAGCATATCCTCCAAGGAGAAATTTTCATGATTAGTTTGTCCATTAATGTGAGGATGATAGGCCATAGACAAAGCAAGCTTGGTGCCAAGTATCTAAAAGAGTGCTTGCCAAAACTTTCCAATGAATTGAGGATCACGGTCAGAAATGAGTACACACAACATTCCATGACGCTTAAAGACATTGTCAAAGTAAACTTGCACTAGTGTTGGAGCATCCACAATATCAAAGGTTGGTGCCAAGTGGATTTGCTTACTAAGCTTATCCACAAATACCATAATTGTCGTGTGACCTTGCTTTGTCTTGGGCAAGGATATGATGAGATCCAAGCTCACATGTTCCCATTAAGCAGATGGAATGAGAAGTAGTTGAAGGAGTCCACTCAGTTTCAAGTTGTTGGCCTTGTTGCGTTAGCAGCTCTGACATGATTAGACAAACTCTTGGACATCTTGTGTCATGTTGGATCACCACCATTGGTTTTGGAGAGCACCCAAGGTCTTGTCTACACCCATATGTCCAACAATTGGTAAGTCATGGGCTTCTTAGATGCATACAAGTTTGAGGTCACTCTTGGCCGGAACATAGATTCAATCCTCATGGAATAGAAGCCTTCCTTGAAGGAGAAGGTGTTGTATTCCTTTTCATTGGTTGCAAGATGCCATTGTACCATCTAAAAGAATGGATCTTGTTGTACAACTACCCTAAACTTGATTTAGACCTTGGAGTTGACTGACACCGTCATAATTCCCGCCGTGATGAGAGGAAGAGACTTCAAATTAGGTTTTTGTGAAAGGGCATTAGGGATGACATGGAAGCGACTGGGCTTGTACTCAAGTTTGATGTCAAAAAAGTTTAGTTATTCCTCCCATTGATGATGTTGATTCTGCATATGTTCCAAATGTAAGGTTTGTAACAAGGGCTTGTGATTAGTTTGCATGACCATTTGTTTCTCCAAGAGATAATGCCTCCATACCTTAGTGGCATATACCATTGATAGTTGTTCCTGATCTTGAGTAGATCAATTCCTTTTTGCTATATTTAGTCTGTGAGACACAAAGGCAATGGGATGTAATCCATCTATGAATTCTTGTTGCAAAACGGCTCCAATTGCAAAGTTGGAAGCATCAAAATCAACCACACATGGTAGTTGAGGATCATATGGTTGAAGAATTGGTCTTGAAGACACCATATGTTTCAACTTGTGGAATGCTTCTTCATGCTTGTTGGTCCATTGAAAGCTTGAGTTCTTCTCCAAAATATCGATCAATGGTGCGGTCATATGAGTATAATAGTGGATGAACTATCGGTAAAACAAACCAATCTAATTAATGCACATACTTCAATAGCATCCTTTGGAATAGGCTAATCAATGATGGCATTGATTTTCTCTTCTTCCATCTTGATCCCCTCCGATGAGATCTTATGACCCAAGAAGGTAACTTCCTTCTGCCAAAAGGCACAATTTGACTTCTTGCAATAAAACTTCCATAGTCTTAGTCATCTTAGGACTTCTTGCACATGTTTCACATGTTCTACCTTTGTCTTGCTATAGATTAAGATATCATTCAAGAACACCACCACATACCAATCCAACAATCCATCCAACACCCAATGCATCTGATCCATAAAGACTGTTGGAGCATTAGTGAGGCCAAAAGGCATAACTCTCTACTCAAAATGTACATACCTTGTGCGAAAGGCAATCTTTTGCACATCTTCCTTATTAATGTGGATTTTCCAATAGCCATTACAAAGATCCAACTTAGAGAAGTATTGTGATACACTCAATTGATCAAGCAAGTCATCAATTTGAGGCAAAGGGTATGCATTCTTCACTGTTTGTTTATTGAGCCCTTTGTAATCAATATAGAGATGAAGTCCTCCATACTTCTTTGGAACAAATAGTACCGGTGTTCCACAAGGAGATGTACTATGTTGTATGAAATCTTTCTCCAACAACTCCGTAAGTGTTGTAAGTGTTACAGGCTAAGGTAGTTGTAAGCTTCTAGAAGCTTTCTTCTAGAAATTATTTACTTAGAGTGCAAGTTAAACTAGTGTAAAGCTTCCCAAGAAGCTTCCTAGATACTTCTAGGATATTCCATGCTAATTTGGCCTATTCACTGCTTTGTTGGCCTTGACTAACTTCATTGCTAAACTCCATATTGTTACAATGATCAACGCAAAGTGCCTTTGGAGTTGTATTTCCATGAAATGCAATACACAACATTTGAAGTGGAATTTCTTCATAGTGAAGCAACCCCTTTGATAATCAACACCTTTAGGAAATAGTTGGAACTTATTCTTAGTGAAAGTGACTTTTAGTTTTCCATTTGCCTTAGTGCACCACAATTGGTGATACTTTCCTCTTTGGGAATGGTTCCTCCTCCCTCCTTGAGAGGCTAAATAAATGACAAAACAAACTACCAATAGTGACACTTTTCTTCAAATTTAATCAATCTTGACCCGTCCGTATCCTCAAGGGAAAATTTTATTTTGTACTATTATATCACTTTTTGATATTTATTGGGTTATCACATATACCCATACTAGCAATACATTATATGATAATACATCCAATGTCTTTATTTGTAAATTAATGTACAATCACCCTATTTCATAAGAAATAACATAATAAAATCTACATTATAAAGAAAGAAAGTAGAAAATATGTAGTTTTCATAGTAGCATGTAAATGAGTAGGTACAAAGTGATATGTATTTGTAAATTATTCAAAAAATAAATATTTACAGGTTTTGTAAAAATAGTAGAGAGAGCTAAGATTACCAAGTTTTGTAGATAATATGGTAGAAATTACAACAACTAAGAGAATTTTTATAGAGTGGAAAGTATAGATCATGTAAATAGGTACATTTGATTTAATCAATACTTTCCATGGATAAAATTAAAAATTAAATGCATAGAGGTGTTAGTGTAATAGTCAAATATATTATTAACTATGTCTTATTAGTAGTTTGACTTTGAAATTAACATCTTAATAGTTGATAAAACTTGCAAAATAACAGTAATCATATTGATGATAGAAAAGATAGTACAAAATTGGAAGTTAAAATTGAAACTTGTTATTCTAATTATTAGCAAGAAGTTTAGGTTTATAGACAATATTCCTCTTGGTTAATTAAATATGGGCTTTCTAAATTAATTAATTAATTAATCAAGTATATAATTTTAATATAAAATTTACTTATTATGTCCATGATTTGTTTTGAAAAATATATAGTCATTATACTTAAGAACCTAATGTATGGTATTGTTTATTTATTCACTCTTCTTAGTCCATGAAGACCAACTTCAAAATATATGTACTTAATTGCATATATAATAAAGTTGATGGAACAAGGTCTTTGAGTCACAATGTGGAAAATTTCTCATTTTCTATTATACTTGCTTTCTCACAATATCAACATGCTTATTAATTGAACATTTTTCTTTTTTCATAAAATTGCTTTCCTTCTCTTTCTTTCTTACTCTCTACTCATAAAGTAAGAAGAAGATATGTCAAAGAATAATAGTTTAGTGCTTAACCCTACACATTTTTATTGAGGCTTTGTCCCATTTCACCTTTTATGTCTTGTCCTTGTATGGCATGATGAGGTCTTCCCATCCTATATGGTTGCCTTTTATGGAAGAAAACTCTACTAAGTAAACTAATATTTCTACTAGCATTACTACTCATGTATTTTGATGCTACAGAACTGATTTGACATGTTTTGAAGATACTAAAATTTTGGTTCATAGGTTGAGTTTAAGTGAGATACATCTATTCTTGTAGTGAATTTTTATTAACGGGAAAAAAGAACTAGATAATACTTATATAAAGATGCCTAAACATAACTTTAAGGAAGAAGAAGGAAGTAAATACTTATATAAAGATGCTTAAACATAACTCTAAGGAAGAAGAAGGAAGTCGCAATGATAATGTCCACTCGTGTATTTTGAATAACTTTACAATGAAACCTTCATGTATAAAAAATTGCTATTAATATTGAAAATATTTAAAATTAGTCATATTCTAAAAGAGTCAAATGATTAACCACTATATTAATCAAGTAGATAGTGGAAGCAAAAAATTATTGGGTAAGGATATTTTGTGAAAAAAAATTTAGATTTAAAACTGAATTTTAAATTTTATAACTAAATAAAGATAATCAAATGTTCCAAATAATCATCAAATATCTCAATATCAACCATATCAGTCTTAATTTTATGCGCTTTTTAGTAGAAAACACAATAGCCATTCCCTATGTAAACTAGGATTATGAGGTAAATATTGCTAATAGTTATGAGATACTTTGAGGAGTAACCTTCATACAATTACAACAACATAATAAAGTTGATATAAACCCAAGAAAATATTATTAAAATGACATCTTTATAAATAAAAATTACCCATTTAAAACTTATTGTATTGAATATGTGATGTAGTAATTCTAGCTAAGGTCAACTACTCATGTTAAACTATAAAGAGATAAACTAGAAGGATCAATTACAATAGATTGAGTATATTTTTGCAACAAGATATTGTGTGTAGTTAGATGTGGAAAAAAAGTGAGTAGATTGATTAAAATCTCTTGATCATACTAGGTTGTTGAATCAATATTTGGAACTTGTTTATAAGGTTCCCTTGTTACATCACATATGGTAACTAAAATTAGATCAAAGTCTTAGTATTTTATTTTCACATATGAAAAACTAAAGCCAATTTTTTTTATTACCAAATAAAGAAAGAAGAGGAAATTTTGTTCCCTTATGAATGGTTTTATCAAATCACTGCATTGAAAAAGCTTTACATAGAAATATTAAATTTGGTTTAGATGTGGTACTTAAAGATCTGAAAATGACCTTTATATTTTTTACATTTTTTGCTTGTTTAGGTGAGTAATCTAATTATAGTTATAAGTATCATTTGTAGTGCTTGTGGACTTAAATATTACCTTACTTTGGATTGATTCTAAACATTTTTAATTGTTAATTGTCAATAAAATATAACTTTATTCTTGAATTTGGATCAATAATCCTTATAAGCTTTACAATTTGTAGCAAGAGTAAGTATAGGTAATGGTCAAGATAGTTAAATCTTAACTTATTTTATAAAGAGAAGGTGACCGCATGGTAAATATGAAGGATGGGAAGATCCCATCAAGCCGGACAAAGGAGAGATAAAAGAGGTAGAATGGGGTTAGGCCCCAATAGTATTGATATGAGAAATCTGCCTTATTGCACCTAAGATATCTTAGTTATGCAAGTAGTAAGGTCTACAATCTACTAAAGCATCCAAAGAAGCATCACCTAGTTTGATTGCTCTCTTGTGGATTGCACCAGCCAATGCTCTTTGTAGAGCAATGGACACATGTTCTCTAAATTTTGCTACAAAGTATGAGAGTGAGAGGTGTACACTTTGACATCTAATTAGACAAGCTCTTGTGCACTTCTTGACAAATGTGTCAAATGCTTTGTCCATTGCTCCATTTAACTCAAAGGCTAGAGGAACAAAGAAGTGACCTTGCTGCATACCTTTATACATCAAGACGTTATGTGTTATGAAGACCTTGCTCCGCTCACTAAGAGGTGAGTAATAACTCCCTCCAAAATTGCATCGTGCAAAGGATCTATAACCATAACATTTGCCACTATCACATGATCATCTTAGACCAAGTATTAGTCTACTTTGATACTTGTTGTCTGCAAAGCATACAAATGCTCCCTCCAAGCAAGATATCCACTCTCCTGTGCCATATCAAACATTGTATCCCTGATGGAATCATGGATAGATATTGTTTTCCTTCCAAAACAACATTGTGTCATATGGACACCTGCTACATCTTAGTGTAGAACCACTCTAACAAGCAAGTAATGAAGATGCAAACGGGTAGACTAAATCTAGGTAGAACCTCATCATTATAAAGAGGTAGTTGGTGCGAGTTGGAAAGCCCTAATGCATGGCTAAGTTTTGATCTAAGAGCTTGCATTCTTGTTGGAGAAAAATAAAGATATGCTCTTGTGGCCTGAGAAATGGACAAGTCAAATAAGAGAGAATGTAGCATATGTTGGAATTATTGATATGTTAAAGAAGATTGCAAACCTCTTGTCCAATCTAACAATAGTGAAGCAAAGGATAGAAACTCCTTTTTTGTTCATAATGATAGACTGTCTCTTTTCTACCATAATAATATTTAAAGAGAACTGATCTATCTTCCACCTTGGTCACATATGTCTCCAAAACTAGCATATGAACAACCACAAAATGAGAAGAAAGTAGAGGTGTTGAGAGAACACAACTATGCAAAAATGTTATAAGTGTTATCTCCTCTATAGATAATAGGCCTACCCCTCTAAATAACTTTGCACATATACAAATATTTGTATATGTGCAAAGTCTTATATCACCCATTTTAATGTCCATGGTCAAATGATATTACAAAAGACTTCCATAATCCCTTGTCAAATGTGACAAGAAGCTCTCAAATGTGACAAGAAGGTCAAGGAAGGAAGAATTTTTTGAAGAAGGTAAGCTAGTTGATGTGCAATGTTAGCGAAGAGTATACCAAATGCCACCTATAGATCTCCTAGTAGAAGAAGGTCATCCACATGGCAAATATCCTCTACAAGAGCATTGTTTAAGAAGCATGTGACCAAATCCTTAGACCCGATTGGCACTCCAAAAGCACATAGTCCATATATCCCTTTGGAAGCTCAAGGATGTGACCAAATCCTTGGATCCAATTGGCACTCCAAAAATACATAGTCCATACATCCATTTGGAAGCTCAGGGTTAGGAAGGATATCCGAATGAGACCATGCTTTGCTTTTTGAGACATTTTGATTCTTTTAAGCCTACAAGATGTGGCTCGGTAGTCAAGTGATCAAAGGCCTACCTAATCTGATCTACGGGCACATGAGAAATAAATAAATAAATAAACTAATTAAAAATAATAATAAATAATAAACAAAAATGAACATAAATATAAATAAATAAATGAACATAAATAAAAAAATAAAAAAATTTATATTTATATTTATATATAAGTGAGCCATGGAAAATAAATGTGCTCCCAAAGGATCTCCTTGTTGTGTACCAACTATTGGCTCTAAGATAATGACTCTCTCATGTGACCATTTTATGTTATAGATATATTAGGTGAAGCTATTATGTTATATTTTTAGGTCATGTAAGAAATAACAAATATAGCCATCTAATGTACATACTCATGAGAATTTTGATAAATATGGGTAGTTATTCCTAAATTTCTACTATCCTAGTAAGGCTTAGTTGATGGTACTCAAACATCAATGGATTTGTTTGTATCTAATAATAGTGGTTATTTGTTGGATACTCTAGTAGTGCTTGTCAAACATACTCACATATTCTAGAAACTTGACATAAAAGGATACATTTCATCATTTAAAGAATTTAGTTGATAGAATATAGTTTATATTTTTAATCAATATAGGTAGAACTTATGTTTTACATATATTATATAAATTAGAAGCATCTAAAAAGCTATGCATTATAATAATTACATACTGATAATAAAACACAATGGATCTACTTATATGATACTTAGCCAATACTCTTTTTGAGTTGAGTTTCTATTTGATTACAATAAATATGTAAATAAATGTAACTATGCAAATATATAAAAACTGATGGAGAGAAAGAGAAAGATCTATAAATATAAATAAATAAATATATATATATCTCTCCATATATATATATTCTATTTGAAACATTAATATACTTTGCATTCTTCAATTTAATATCTAATTTATATTTTGTTTTATTTCCTTATTGTATTTAATGATGTGCAAGTATTGAATGCCTTGTGTTGTCATCTAATATCGTCTTTAAAGAGAAATCCAAATGTATGTATGAGGTTTAGGACTTATTTTACTTTAGAATTCATACATCTGGTTTAAATGGGAGAATCTAACGTCTCTATGTAGTTTCAAGGCTCATGTATTTCAAGGATGTAGATTCACTCATTACATTACCCTTGTCTCACAAGAGACAAAAGGCACGGCTATGCTTCAATATGTTCAGAATTAGTAATTAACGCGATTGTTTTTGTTTTATTACTCAAGTTTGATTACGAGTTACTTATATTAATAGTATTTATACTCATGTGAGATTCCGATAGTCTTAAAATAGTTGCCTCAAACGTTGATTACTCACTTATTAGATGAAAAAGTGTTACCTGTTTGAGTTAGAAGCTTGCAAAAGGTGAAATTTTGGTACATTGTTTTATATATTAGAACTATAATCAATAAGATACATATTAGAGATATTCTTGACATTTGACACCTTTATATATAGGAGACTTGTTTCAATTTTTATGCAAATAGTACACATAGATTATTGGGATGAATTGATGTAAAATATTTGTAGTATATGGTTTAGTATATAAGGAACAGAATTCAATCATGTTTTGTGTGAAACCATCAAATTCTTCTATGTTAGTTTTTCAACGCACGTTCATTCAAAGTCCAACACGGTTTGCACATACGATTGAAAGAAGGAAGAAGACCCATGTAGCTGTATAAGTAGAAAATCTTAGAAGTAAAATGGGGTCAAGCATCCAAAATTGTAACTTTAATACTCGGTAAAAATTGGCTAAACATGCAAACTAGAGCTAAGCATATAAAATTACAACTTTCATACACATTGAATGTCTATGTATAGGTTAGACATGTGAGATGCTTACTAACACTTGATTAAGTTTTCTATTTGGAAAATTATTATTAATACCTTTTGAAACCAACACTTTACTTAGTTTTTTTATTGATATGTGTTATCTTTACATTTACATGTGGTTGCATGATCACATAATACTCATATTACAAGTTAGAAAAAAATTCAAGCTTAATTATAAGTAAATTTGAACAAGCATAAGGCCATTTTTATACGATGACTAGATAGAGATGTCCTCCATATTTTTAGTTTTATGCATTATAGTTTAATTCATTATACAAGTTCTTACATTCAAAATTGGGATGCATGAATATAATGGTTATAAGTTTTAATGCATTAATTCAATTAATAAATTTGTAATTTCATTTTTATTTGATGGTTAAAAGTGATATATGTTACTTTCTAAGTTCTTACATTTCAAAATGGGATGGATGAACACAAATTTGAAGTGATATATGTTTCTTTAAAGTTAAAAGCTTGAACAAAAGATCAATAATACATAAGATATTATAGAATAAAATAAAAAGCAACAAGGGTATAATGATTAGGTAAAACATAACATGCAAAAATTAAAAGCTTTAATACATACGAAGCCTCCAAGAGCTTATTTCTTGATATACTAATCTTTTGTATGTTTATAGTAATATAGATTTACTACCAAGACATTACGCATTGAAAGTCAAACCATTCAAATAAAACAAGAAAAGTAAGTATTTACTCACTCACTTTCATTATAACTAGTATCATACGCCATCGAGATAAACACCGTCAAATTTATAAGAAAGCTCCTAATGAGATTGTTGAATTTGCTTGGGATTAAGTTTCATGTCTCATGCCTCTAAATTTATAAGAATACATGTAAAAGCTAAAATGGACAAATTTGACCATGTAGGTAAACAAGAAGGATGGGAAGACCCATCAAGCTACATAAGGAAAAGTTAAGGAGGTAAAATGGAACTAAGCTCCAATAGTATAGATACGAGGAATCTGCCATATAGCAGCTAAGATATAGGAGCTATGCAAGTTGTATGGTCTACATACATCCAAAGAAGCATCACCTAGTGCAATTGCTCTCCTATGGACTGCACTAGCCAATGCACTTTGGAGAGCAATGGACACTATGCATGCTATGAAATATGAGAATGAGAGTGATACTCCTTGATGCCTAGAATGATATGCACTTGCACACTCTATGACAAATGTGTCAAATGTTGCATCCATTGCTCAATATAACTCAAAGGATAGAGGAACAAAGAGGTGATCATGTTGCATATCTTTATGCTCGGAGGCCTTGCTTATTGCCATTCCACTCACCACCCATCCAAGAAGATATGTGATACTCCTTCCAACACCACATCACATGCAGAATCTATAACCACAATATTTGCTATTATCACCTAATCAGCTCAGACCAAGTATAAGTCTACCATGACTTGTGTCATTTGCAAAGCATACCAATGCTCCTTCCAAGCACAATATCCACTCTCTTGTGGCATGGAAAACATTATATCCTTGATAGCATCATGGGTAGCTATCCTTTGCGCTTCAAAAGGACATTGTATCATGTGGACCACTATTGCATCTAGTGTAAAATAACATTCATAAGTGAGTAATGAAGATGCATATGGGTGGACCAAACCTAGGTGGAACCTTATTGGTGTAGAGAAGGTAGTTGGTGCAAGTTGGACTGCCCTAACACACGGTCAAGCTAGGATCCAAGCACCTACATCCTTACCAAAGCAAGAGCAAAGATGTGCTCTAATAGCACAAGGAATGGATGGGTCAACAAAGAGAGAATGTAATATATGTTGAAACGATCGCTCCATCAAGGAAGACTACAAACCTCTAGTCCAAATTGAAGATAGGGAAGCAATGGTTGGAAGGTCTTCTTGTGCACGTGGAGATACATTGTATCTTGTTTGCTGCAATAACACTTGTAGGTAAAAAGATCCCTTGTACACCTTGGTTACATACGTCTCCTAAACTGACCTATTAGTAATCAGAAAATGAGGGACAAGGAGAGAGCCCAACTATCCAAAAATTGCTATAGGTGCCATATCCTCCATAGATAGTAAGCTTACCCGTCTGCACAAGATTGGTAGAGATGTATGTCTAGATACGGGATCCCCAATCATACACTCAAATGTACTTAGTCTAATTATATCACCCAAAATATCCATAATCCTCCTATCAAACACTCTCAAGTGTGATAAGAAGGTCACTAAACATAGAATCATGTAAAGAAGGTAGGTCGGTTTACTTGCAAGAATAGAGGAGATTTTACCAAATGCTACATGCAGATCTCCTAGTACAGTGAGGTCATCCACATGAAGAATATTCTTTGCAAGAGCTACATCTAGGAAATACGTGACCAAATCATTAGATCCTATTGGCACTCCAAGAATATGTAAGCCATATGTATATGTCTAGAAGCTTCAGGTGAAGAGGAATATTAAAAGGACCATGCTCTATATTTTGACTCTCAAACCTACAAAATGTAGCTCGGTAGTCAAGTGGTAAAACTAGATAAAAGTTTAGACATTGGTTTCACATATATTGATTTAATGATGTAGCTCGGCAGTCAAGTAGTAAAACTAGATAAAATTTTAGACATTGGTTTGACACATATTGCTTTAATGTGGTCTTTTATCATGCTTTTTCCTTTTTGGCGGATGATGGGAATGGAGAAGTTGTTATTGTAAATGATATCAATCTAGTTTCAAAAAAACTCAAAAAATCCAAAGCTACCATTCCTTTCACATTATTTAGGTTATTTCAATTCATAAATGGATATAAAAATATTACACATAAACAAATTGATGTGAAATTTGATAGAGATATTATACGAAAGGCTAATATTCATTTAGAAAAGGAATTTAAATTAAATTTTGTATAATGCATTATGCTTTTATATCATATTTACGCTTAATATAAAATTATTTTCCTCAAAAATAATATTAAATATAATTTGGGTCATATATATAGAAATAATTCTTTGAAAATTTCAAGGTTCTATGATAACATTTAGTCCGATCACATGTAGAAAGTAAGAATCTAATTAAAATTTTCTTATTTTGTACATTCAGTCTAATGTCATTGTCACATGTTTGCATTATTTCCTATTAACAGGTGAAAAACAACTAAAGTAGCTGAAAGCACAATTTGTCGCCTTCTTGAACTGGATATGAAGTAAGAAGTCAAAATACTGCTCTCAAATATTGATCATTACAAATAATACACAAACATAAAAGCACGCGATATTTATTTGCAACTTTCGCTTTCCACTCTACGAGAGAAAACAGAAGTTAAGTGAAGGTGAAGTCCATCAGTTGGCGCTTGTCAATGTCCCGAGTATGACTACGAGGAGAGACTAGAGCAAGCTATGGCTGCCGGGACGATGAGGAAATCGTTCAAACTTCCGCAATGAATGAGTAGTTAGACATTGGACGAGAAATCGAGAAAGGTTAGAGCAGCGGTAACTTCTAATTACGACAGCCCAGTGAGATCGTCAAGCAGTGTCGTTACGAGAAGAATAATTGTCAAGACTTAGTCAAAACTTAGAGGTAAGCGCTGCCAAATTACCGGAAGGTACCGATTTATGACCAACGGTCTCTCTAAGTGCTTGTGAAGGGGACGAAATTACGAGGCACGGATAACCAAGTGAAGTGAGTAGTTAATACCCGCCGTGTTAAGTAATCTGCGAAACACTGTAGTAGAGTCAAAATCAAATCGTTCTCTATGAGTGCCAACGAGCTCCAAAATCACAAGTACAACCACCACACCATTAACTGCCCAGACCACATAAACCAATTCGTTTATGAACACGCAAGTGTAACTGTGCGGCCCCCAAGTTTCAAAATCAGCCGTTTCGTTCTGGGATCAACCAGATTATGATTCTTCTATGATCAAGACCTTGTTTCGCTTCTTCTGGTCTATTGCAGTACTCAGTGGTCAGCTAAGTTTGATGTTTAGAAACTTGAAATCTGAAGTTCCACTTGCCTTTACCGTTGGAACTATTGGACACTTGTTAGGATTGGCAAGGTTTGAATGGACCGTTTTGGCACCATCTCTGCCAATCTACTTGTAAAATAACTCCTTAATCTTGCATCACATTGCAGGTATGGCGTGTCCTTTCCGTCTGAATCATGCCCTTACTATGACCTGACCACCACAGAGGTGGCGACTGATTATACGTACTGTACAGTATGTCTCGCAGTGTCAGTCGTCATCCAGCCAGCGTCGTTTGGGAGGAAGAGAAATGTCTTTTCAATGACTCTGAGCAAACTGACGAATGGTCGGTCCAGTGTAGGTAAGCGTATTCCTGGTGTTTCCTCCGGAACTTGCTACACAACTTCGCATGATCTAGAAACACAATTTTACAATATCTTTATGTAGCTTCGGCTGCAAAGTCGATGCATAAAATTTGCAGCCATAGGTACATAGTGTCATGGAAAAAAGTTCAGCATAGATATAGGACAAGAAATTTGCTTGTTCATTTGCAATTCTGAGTTCAAGGTAGCTGCGCAGCTTTACTTCTAAAACGGGAAAATACTTAAGAGTACATCGATGCAATGAAGAAATTTAAACGAGATAGAACTTTTAACAGGGCAGGTTTTTACCGTAATCGTACATGATCTAAAAGACAAAGAAAGTGAATTGGTCATATCATCTTAAAAACATCCGCGGTTGTTTAAACATTAGTGCTTGCATTTTCACATGACCAGTACTCAGTAGCGACAATCATTCTATTGAAATTCACACTTAGGTTTGTCGCCAGATGCACTACTTAATCCCCTTAACTCTTTGCCATGCAGGTGCACAAGTGAGTTCCCAGGTAGAAATCCATGCACGAAACGTGAACGAGTTTCTAGGTTGAAAGCGAAGTTTGTACCCTTCCGCGAATATGCGTCTTTGTCCATGAAAGAAGTTTCTTCCTATTCAGTGTTGAGGTTCGATCATATGGCTTGAGCTAGGCATTGTATATAACATGGACAAAATCCCCGAGTGACGTTAGAGAAAGAGCTGTGTTATGGAGTATCAAATCGTATTTGTGAGAGGCTTTGAAGTCGAACAATTCCTACCAAAACATCTCTCTAAAAAATTCTTATACTTTCTCATGAAACAAATGACCTCTCGTATACGCTCAAAGAAAACTGAAGGAAAAGACTTATTATTTACCAGGAGGCAAATGCTCTTTCAAGAAGGAGCAAACCTCGGCATGGTTATGTTCACTCGAGTAACGAGAGATAAGATAAATCATGTCCACGCCAGACGATGATGCGAAGAGTCAGCAGTGCGCCTTGTCAACCCATGGATCTACAAAAAGGCCAATGACCCACTTTGGAAGTTTTTTCCTGGAACCATTGCAGATCCTTTCGTCCATGTCCGCGGAAGACCAGCATGATGTCAAGGGGAAGGATGGAAGGTTTTAATCATACACATAATCCAAGCCCCGTTTGAGTTCAACCCTCCCGAAGAAACAATCTGGATCGTCTTGTCGCCCTATTCTATTCGTTGTTACCGTGGTACTGCTGTGGCCATTGAGTTCCTGCCGCGGTAGACTTGATAGGAAAACAAGTATAGTGCGCTGGTGGTAGTTTGACAGAAAAAGTGGAATAATTTCGAGCAGGAAAAGCAAATAGTGATGAAAAGTAACAGGGGAGCGCGACAGGTTCGACTTTTAGTTGACAGTCTCCTATTTTGAAGCGAAAGCAGACATGGAAAATGATATATAACTCATGAGTTTATACAGTTATGACATAGATAGAGAATACTGAATGTGCTATGTGGAGTTGTCCCAATAGACAATCAATATGCTCCCTAGATCTTAGTGTTCATTAAACTTTTTGCTGTAAAAGTGGAGTCAAATTGAGTGAATCTGTGTTCCTTGCTTTCTATGCCATGAATGTCTGAAGCATTTTGTTTGTCCACTAGTTCGAAATGCTACACTCTCATCTTTTAGCCCAAGTTACACTTATGGATGGCTTAGCTGTTCTTTACTGTTCTAGGCGCTCACCACATCAAGAACCAGAACATCGCGGAAACTACCTAAATGATAAAAGAATTGCACTGGAACAAGCTGTACACGAAACCGATAGCAGTCAAAGTAATAAATCTGAATGTGGAGAGGATAAGTGACATGTCTGTAATAAATGCGAGACATCTAAACAGCCGGATTATTCAATTAGCCTCATATTACCTCGTAGGTTTTGTCCTTGTACGGCGTGATGAGGTCTTCCTATCCTTCATGTTATCCTATGCGTGTCGCTTACTCTAAATTCAATCGTTATCCTTATGGTAACCGCGAAATCTTGAGACGGAAATAATATGTTTTGTGACAGAGATCCTTTACTATAATCAACTCTCTCTGCCATTGCAGTAGCAGGATATATGATGTTGATCTCGCGACCACTGTTATGGGATTTATTACACAAGGCCCCGGGACTACAGTAGTAGTCTCGGTGGCAGTCCACTGTCAGTTTGGTCTTAGCTTGCAAGAGGAAATGTCTCAAAACCACGAGAAAAATGAGGATGAAAAATGGATCATCCAACTTGAACAGTGATGAAGAAATTTGGGGGCGACGCATGTTACTGTTGATAGAAAGAACGAATCAGCTTTTATTTTTTCGTTTCTACAGTTCGTAAAAGAGAAGAAGCCTGCAATTAAAGACACCGACAAGAGACAGAAGACGATCACAGGCATCGAGGCATCGATCAGAGAACACACACGGAGTCATTGACAGGCATAATATACTCCAAGCTGGGAGGCTTCATCAACCCTAAATTTGTGATTGAACACACCGAATTTAATGAGTTGTTGCTTCGCTTGATAGAACCAGTGAAGAGAAACTCCAAGTGCCGAAATGAAACAACAGGCGCTCTGCCGGATGGCCCTCCAAGAGCGTATTGGATCTTTCCCTTACTGTAACACATTCTCTTAAGGTATTTCTTTCACGACGATTCCGGCACACACAAGAAGGAACGAAGGCTGCTGTTTGTGTTCGACGCAGTGGCCAGGCCTTCCAAACATGTACGGCACAGTAAGGGACTGTGACTTGAGAAAGGAACGCAGGAGAGATTGTAGATAGATACCGCGAACCTATGGTCGGGGGATTCGCAGTGACGATATACAAGTATTTGTAGGCAATTCTCATTGGTCGTCGATTTCTTTAAAGAATGAGTGACATTATTACTTGCTGGGACTACCAGCGGACCCTTCCAGGAACCACCGGTTAAGCTGAATCAACCGGAACGGATTGGTGTACATGAGTGCCAGAAACCCGCAAACAGACCGCGAAGGTCGCGGGATTACAGTCAGGTGATCGGGTTTCTCTCTGCAACCAGACCAATGGGAGGATGGTCAGTGGCTAGGCAACAGTAACTTGATATTTTTCCCTCGTGCCCGACGAGGCTTGATGCCAGTCATGTACTCAGAGGTAGGCGCTTTATCTTACGGTCCCAGACCCCTCGTCAATCCTTCAGACAAGAAGCAACAAACTCGAAACCCAAATACAGTACTCCCAAGGTTGAATTGGCCCCATAGTATCGGAATATCTTCCAACCAACATACTTTTCTTAGGTAATGCAAAGCAAGTTTAATTTAGAATGATCATGACGAGGACTTTGGCAATGCGTTATCTACGTGAATGTCAACATTTGCTTTCATGAAGAAGTAGTAAAATGGTCTATTAGAGTTTTCTTGCCTCAGTTTCTTAGTAGGCTATCCGTTGGAGTACTTCATCTGCATGGCATCAAAATACTGGTCATAAAAATAGAGTTATTTGACTGAATATGTCGACTTTAGCGTGAAAAAATATTGTAGAGAGATTCGATTTGTGAGAGATCTACATTTTGTAGTAGTAGAATATCTCATAAATAACAGCCATGCTTCCAACGAAATAAAGAAATATTCTTCTAGAATCGAGTGTGAACTTGAATGTCTGTGTTAGAAGAGTATGAAAGACATAGTCTAAATGCATGCGTCCAATGAGACAAAGTAGACTTGAAAGTATAGCAATCTTAATTCAGTGCCAAACTAGATTGCTATGATTAAGTGACACTTTTTACGAGATTCAAGGGACCTTCTGTACATTATCAACGATGCTCTTGCCATTAATACAATGAGCATACCCCAGGTTACAAGTCCAATAAATATATTTCCCCTTACATGATTACTCACTACAAGTGATATGTAGATATTGTTACTCATATTCTTGTAATGAAGAACACTTAGAAAGAGGATTACTCTTTAGACATTTTTGTAGTTCACATCCAGATTGATGCTGAACCATATGGACCTCGTCAGGAACCCATCAAGCTCGAGATAGTGATAGTTTCAAATTTGTTCTTCTCCACTGATACGATTTGTTGTAGTCCATTATTCTTGGCTACGGTGAGAGGTATGTAATACGCCTATGCTCTCTACCAAGACATAAAGTATGACAAAAGCCAAAGATCAAAGCCCATGTCTGGACAAAGTAATGTTGGAAATGAGCACTCGTTCATCAGTCAGTGTCGTTGGAGCAGGAAAGAGGGGATATCCTTCCTCTTCTGGAGTATCCATTTTTCTCGTTCAACTGAGTCTGGGTAGTGTGAAAGGTAAAGGGTTCAAGAGATTGAACTTAGCGTATTCGGTGAAAGAAAGCAACTTGCTGCGCTGTGCTGTGAGTAGAGCGTTGTGGTCCTTGACTGCAGAAACGACAAAGGGGAGAGCGAGAGAGAGCTTTTTCCCCCCTTGAAGTCAAGTGACACATCCAGTAAAGCAATTCCTTGCAATTTGTGTGGATTCCTAGGAGTAGGGTTCAAGGGCGTCCTTTCTTGACGCATTTTTTTCCTGGAGGCGGTCCGGTCATCGCAACATAGTGACATTGGATTTCGATGTAAGAACGTTGAGGTGTCAAGTTCAGATGTCACCATCTTTAAATGATCAGGTGACGAAAGGAATGCATATCCTATTCATACCGCAAAGCTCCTGTCCCTTTCGTTACAATAACCCACGCTGTTGTAGTCTCGCGGTAGGAGATTCCACCCCTGTCCGAGCTCCGGCAGCTCTCGATATAGATACGGATCCAGTCAGTGTATCAAGCTCGACATCGTAGAAGAAACATGTGACAGTGACAGGTGGTCGAGGTAATAAGCGCAATCGTCTCAGCAACTGCCCGGAGGAGCAACATGCGTGTCATCATCCCATTTGATGTAGCCGTAAACGTTTGATCAAGGTGCTTGGTTTCTCCGTCTCCTCCAATTCTGAACTGCCACATCCTCGGGGACCGGAACCTCTCGTGCGGCCCTGAGAGGCGGGCAGGCAGGCAGGCAGGCACTCACACTCTCTTTTTCCGCGCGCGCGTGCTGGGCTGCCCGTCGCAGGTCCCACCCCACTCGGACCCCGCCGACCGTAGGAGGAGCGTGAAAGTAGGAGGAGGTCGAGAAGCGAGAGCAGAAGGGGAGAGTCCTTCGGGGAAGAGAAAAAGGAAGTGGCTATGGCTGCATTTGGGCCTTGTTGAGAGGGAGAGGGGGAGGGGGGCTTGCTTACACTCGAGGAAATCGGAGTTGATAGGAGGAGAGGGGAGATAAGGAGTAGGAAGGAAGAGATAGAAGAAGAAAGACGTAGTTTCAGGGGTGAAATGCGGGATGGGAAGCACCGGCCTGCGCGCCTCTACATTCCCCGCCGCCTCCTCTTCCCGCTCGCTGCACGCTATTGCGATCTTCCAGCATCTTCAAAACTTAGGTTCGGATTTTTCGGACTTTCTCGTGTGTGTGTGTGGTTTGTGTGTGTATGCGTGATTTTCTCTGGTGTTATTATGTGGCGTAAGGTCGTGTGCGAATGCATCCTTGCCATCAACAGAGGGTGTGTAAGGATGGAAGGAATGTGAAAGGTTTCCGCTGGTTCTCTGTCGCGGACGAGAGAGAGAGGCTGGTTGGCGAGCGAGGGAGCAAGTTGGCTACCTTCCACGTGAGATGATGGAATCGGTACCAATTGTTGCTACAAGGATCATGAGAATTAGGAGAATGTCGGAGGGGACTTTCTCC